>CM061537.1:87087723-87687723 GCA_030545055.2 Neoaliturus tenellus
ATATTCATATCGATATAATTATATACCATATCGACTTCATGAGTCTTTCGAATAAACTATGACGTCACGACCTGCCCTGCTCTGTGTGAAATTTCGCTCACCGTTCGGGTGCGTAGTTCGTTGTTTAAGGAGAACACAATTTTCAACCGCCGCAGGGCAGAATCATGACGTCACAACTATTAATAGTGTTGATTTAATTCGATGGTTCGATACCAATGCTACATTGATCTGCCTTCAACTCTGAATAGTCATACAAGTAGTGGCAAAGTAGGGCTGCTGGCTCAGGTCAATGACCCCTGAGGAATGCTGACGTCACCAAGGTCACTGACGTCACGAATGACGTCATCGGTGACGTCATCGATGACGTCATATCTATGACGTCATAGGTATGACGTAATAGAAATGACGTCATGACGACGTCATCACCGCTGACGTCACCATAATGACGTCATTGACGTAATTAAGGTCAAGGTCACGCGGAAAGACAAAAAAATTTTTCTTTGCACTCTTGTGGTTCCTAGTATTCGGCTGTGGAGTGAAAATCCACGAGAAACCACAAAAGTGCAAAGAAAAATTTATTTTCCCAGCGACCAGACCGAAAAACCTACCAAATGTGACGTAAGGCATTCCTCAGAGGCCATTGACCTGAACCCTAGCAACCCCACTCTTAAAACTAAAAAAATAAATAATTTTTATTTCCACTTACCCACTGGAGAAACCAGAAGCCCAACTGGAAACAAAATTGCGAACAGCCGACGGTGGTGGTGTCATCACCGCGCGGGAGCCGGACGCCGACTGACCGGACAGCACCGCGCCGTCCGGGTACCAGGCCGCGTGGTGGGGGTAAAGTGGTCAGATGCAAAAAATAAAAAAAATTATTTTTTTCCAACAACTCATTCGAGTTTGTACTTGTTGGAAACATTATGAAAAAAATAATATTATTTTTTCTCAGATGAACTTGGGACTTGTAAAATTTTGAGCTATATAAAAAAAAAAAATAATTTTTTTTCTAATTGTTTTCTTAGGTGACCTTGAGACTTGTAAAATTTTGAACCATATAAAAAAAAAAAATTATTTTTTCGCGATTTTTAGTTTCGCTTAAAACTTGTGAAATATGTAAGTTTTAGCTAAATATTTCATTTAGAACTCCAGTTATGTAAATTGAGCGGAAAAAGTGTGATGTGCACACTGCAAGAGTCGAATAGCGACTGACCAAGTCGCTCCATGCATCCTAGGTACCCAGTTATGTGGTGGGGGTTAAGTGGTCAGATGAGAAAAAATAAAAAAATTATTTTTTTCCAACAACTCATCCGAGTTTGTTCTTTTGCTGGACCTCCGTTACTTGGAGTGGAAATATTTGTTAAGAAAATAAATTTTTTTTATTAATTTCTAAGTGACCTTGACACTTAGTCTGGAATTGGAGTCACCAGCGTTATTTTACTGGCAAAAGTTAGCTCGTCTAAAAGTTTTTGAAACATTTTATCATCCATAGTGATCTTGGTGTCTCTTGAGTAAAATTTTGGATTATTCCTAAGGCAGCGTTTCATTTTTGTCAAAGTGGAAGTCTTGGACACCCTAACAGAATTATTTTGCTTTGCCAGCAAAAATTTTACTCTTAATAATTTTTCTCGCAAAGTTTCAGCCATAGCTGTGTCTCACAGTAAGGTTAGTATAAAACTGAAAAACTCAGTCAATTGTAGCACCTAAGCTGGAAGTAGTGGGGGAACAGGGCTGTAGTGGTGGGGGTAATGCGGTCTGGTGTTGCTATGTTTAGAAACAGTTTGCTGCGAACTGTCCGAGTATTAACACGTACTGTGTAGAAAAAATAACAGCGAGACTAGTATAAAATTTAAGTCCAAGAAAAAACTTATTGTTAGGTTAATAAAGAGGTAGAGCTAAATGAAAAAAAATAATATTTGTACAAGATGTGCATGGTTCAATTTTGCAGCTAAGTTCAAAATCCACCAGTGTGGAACAAAATTTAATCATGAGGTTAAAATATTTAAACACATCTGCGAAAATATTAGGAGGCTTGTAGAGCTAAATAAAAATTAATTTTGTAGCAAACAGGTAGCGATATATTTTTGCCAAGTCATATAATAAGAGGGAATGATGTAAAAATTGAAATTTTACTCACAGAAAGTCTGGTAGTGTTAAGGCGCAGCGTATACCATGCGTCGTGGGAGAAGGCTGGCGAGTAACTGACTTGTTTTTAGAGGCAAGACGGCAGACATGGGTTGGTTATATAATATGTAATATGCAAGCGATACCGGAGACAAAATTAAATTTGTTCCCAACCAACACTGACTGTAGGCTGAGCTGAGAGAGACAAAATAAAATGAAATGAAATGAAATATTATTCTATACTGCAACTGTCTTGGACCGAAAATATTCTAAGTCCCAAGACCCCTCCCCCTCCCCCCCCCCCCCCTCGGCTCCGGACGAAAAGTGCGCCCCCCCCCCCCCCCCGGGGGGAGGAGGAGGTGGCATAGCCCGAGGCGTTGCCATACCTTGACATGTGTTGCATAATGAGATCCGGTTAGTAATGTATTCAGGTGTGGCTCTTGGAGATTGTCCAATGCCGCAAACAAGTACGTGTCGAGGTCTGCCTGTTTACGTAACCAGGTCCGGTTCCCTCACTCCTGACCGGCTCAGCTTCGGTTCTCTGAGGCTTAGCTTCCTCGCAGTTGCTTTCAAACACTTCAGCTGAGTGGTTGAAGCTCTGCCCTACAGGATTCGCAATGTAATGTTGGCGCCGCATTATATTGGGAATTCTTTTCTAGTCTAAGGCATGGCATGTGTAGTGTTAGGAAATAATTTTATTTTGTGCTTGCTGCTTGGTGCTTGGTGTTGGTTGTGCAGTGAAAAATATTTGTGTGTGCTAATATTTCCACAGGTTGGTGTTAGTCTAAGTCTTGTGTTTAGAAAAATATTTCTTTGTATTAATCTTCCACAGGTTGTCCCTAAAATTAGTTTTTATAAATTTTTGGCTTCCTTAGCCTATGTAAATAGTTATACTGTTAGGTTTGAGGCTTAGAAGCCTCCGTAAAATTAAATTTTTTTCGAGGCTTAGCATGCCTCAAGAATTATTTTTTACCAACAATAGTATGACACTTAACGAGCCTGGGGGTTGGCCCCTGGGGATCCACCGTTAGGCCTTGTGCCAGCGGCGCTGCTGGACCTCATCACTCGTCACTGGCAACATACGGGTGGTTGGCATCCTTCAGCACGAAGTGTCGGCCCTGACACTGACCGGTACATTAGGCTTTATGTCAGTGCATTGCATTAGGCTTTATGTCAGTGTACTGGTTAAGATGGGGCCCAGGTCATGATTAGCATGACCTTATGATTCCCATTGGGAACCAAAATTATTTAGCATGTTTCCCTTGTGGAAACTCAAAATTAAGTAAAAATTTTTTATTTTTTGTAACATGAATCCCCCTATGTTTAAGTTTTGTGTTGTAAAATATTTCTTTGTACTAATCTTCCACAGGTTGTCCCTAAGAAAAAATATTTTCTAAATTCGTATATTGGAGGATTAGCCTCTGTAAATTGGCAGTTAAAGTGTTAGGTTTGAGGCTTAGAAGCCTCCATAAAATAATTTCTTTTGGAGGCTTAGCATGCCTCAATAATTATTTTTTAACAACAGTAGTATGGTGCTTAACGAGCCTGGGGGTAGGCCCCTGGGGATCCACCCTTAGGTTTTCGGACCAAGGGTGCTGCTGGACCTCATCACTCGTCACTGGAAACATACGGGTGGTTGGCATCCTTCAGCACGAAGCACCGGGTCCTGACACTGTCCGGTACGTTAGGCTTTATGTCAGTTTATCGGTTAAGATGGGGCCCAGGTCATGATTAGCATGACCTTATGATTCCCTTTAGGGGAACCAAAATTATTGTAGAATGTTTCCCTTATGGAAACTCAAAATTAAGTAAAATTATTTTTTATTTTTCACCTCCCCCTAAGTTGTGAGATTCCCCCGAGGCCTTTGACCGCCGGCGGTCTTAGGCTTCGGGGGAATTTCTTTTTAATTCTTGGATGACCTTGACCTATATTTGTGTGTGAATAAAAAAATAAAATAATTTTTGTTCCACATGTAGTCACAGTCAGCCAACACTTGGCGGATTTTTGCTAAAGTCCTGAGAGCTCGCAGGACTTAGAGCGATATGCGTTAAAGTGTTGGTTGTCTGGGCAGTGGTAAAATATTTTATTTGATATTCACACATAAGTAAGGGTAGCAGCCATCCAAGAGTTAAAGTCCTAGGGGTAGGTGACCCCCCCCCTCCCCCCCACCCCCCCTACTCCAGACGGGAAGTGAGCCCCCCCCCCCCCGAAATTTTTTTTTTTGGATTTTGACCTTGACCAAAATTTTTTGCTCCGGACGAAAACTGCGCCCCCCCCCCCCGAAATTTTTTTTTTTTTGATTTTGACCTTGACCAAAAATTTTTTGCTCCATTATTACTCCCAGTACAAGTTAAAATAGTAGTGGTAAATTGTTACCACAAACACAAATTTGTGTCTTCAAACTTCTAATGTAACTTAACCCATTTAAATGTAGGTGCCAAGCCAGTAGTGTGAAATTATTACTCCCAGTACAAGTTAAAATAGTAGTGGTAAATTGTTACCACAAACACAAATTTGTGTCTTCAAACTTCTAATTTAACTTAACCCATTTAAATGTTGCTACTTAAAGGTAGCACCGTTTTGGTGCTACCTTTCATGTACTATTTTCTACATGTCCAATTTTGCTTTATGTTTTTTAAACAACACTTTTAATTACCGGTTTAATGTAAAACTATAAAATATGTTTATATATATATGAATTATTAACAAAACCTTAGTTTTAACATTAAATGTCATTAGGAAACTTCTAATTGAGATTAAGCCATTTAAATGTTGCTACTTTTAGGTAGCACCGTTTTGGTGCTACCTATGGTGTACTATTTTTACATGTCCAATTTTTGCTTTAGGCTTTTAAACAACACTTTTAACTACTGCTACCAGTCTACCACTGAGGTATTTATGAAGCGAGTTTGGTCCATCTTTTTTTATTTCTAGTTACTAAGGTGTTTAGGAATGAAAGGTTAGAATTACTTTTAAGGTTAAAAGAAGCACATGGTGCGAACAGAAAGTTCACTATTGTTTTAAAATTAATGGGCATTAGAAAACTTCTAATTGAGCTTAACCCATTTAAATGTTGCTACTTTAAGGTAGCACCGTTTTGGTGCTACCTTTGGTGTACTATTTTTACATGTCACAAAATATATGGGCCTCTGCTTGACGCAGAGACAGGTACTTGACCCCGTTTCTACCCATCATTAAGTGTACTGAGACTTTAGGTTTTTAAACAACACTTTTAACTACTGGTTTAATGTAAAACTACGAAATATGTTTATATACATGAAATCTTAATAAAACCTTAGTTTTAAAATTAAAGGTAATTTGTAAACTTCTAATTGAGCTTAAACCATTTAAATGTTGCGAATTAAAGGTAGCACCATTTTGGTGCTACCTTTGGTGTACCAATTTTTGCTTTAGGTTTTTAAACATCACTTTTAACTACCGGTTTAATGTAAAACTACGAAATATGTATATATATATATATATATATATATATGAATTCTTAACCAAACCTTAGTTTTAACATTAAACCGTATTTGGAAACTTTTAATTGCTGACTCAGAGACAAGTACTTGGCCCCGTTCCTGTCCATCATTAAGTGTACTTAGGCTTTACATTTTTAAACAAGACTTTTAACTACTGGTTTAATGTAAAACTACAAAATACGTTTATATACATGATAACTTAACAAACCTTAGTTTTCAACATTAAAGGTAATTTGGAAACTTCCAATTGGGCTTAACCTATTTAAATGTTGCTTAACCTATTTAAATGATGCTACTTAAAGGTAGCACCGTTTTGGTGCTACCTTTGGTGTACTATTTTCTACATGTGCAATTTTGCTTTAGGTTTTTAAACAACATTTTTAACTACTGGTTTAATGTAAAACGATAAAATATGTTTATATACATGATAACTCAACAAAACCTTAGTTTTAACATTGAAGGTAATTTACTTGGGAACTTTTAATTGAACTTAGAGCATTTGAATGTTGCTAATTAAAGGTAGCACCGTTTTGGTGCTACCTTTGGTATACTATTTCTTCCTTGTCAAATTTGCTTAAAGTTTTTAAACAACACTTTTAACTACGGGTTTAATGTTCAAGTACAAAATAACACTTTTAACTACAGGTTTAATGTTAAAGCACAAAATATGTTTATATATGAGCTTCTGCTGACTCAGAGACAAGTACTTGGCACCGTTCCTGTCAATCATTAAGTGTATTGAGGCTTTACGTTTTTAAACAAGACTTTTAACTACTAGTTTAATGTAAAACAATGAAATATGTTTATATATGAGCCTATTTTTGACACAGAGACAGGTATTTGGTTTTGTTCCTGTCCCTAATTAAGTGTACTGAGGCTGTAGGTTTAAAAAAAAAACACTTTTAACTTCTGGTTTAATGTAAAACTACGAAATATGTTTATATACATGAAATCTTAACAAAACCTTAGTTTTAAAATTAAAGGTAATTTGGAAACTTCTAATTGAGCTTAAACCATTTAATTGTTGCGAATTAAAGGTAGCACCGTTTTGGTGCTACCTTTGGTGTACTATTTTTACATGTCCAATTTTGCTTTAGGGTTTTAAACATCACTTTTAACTACCGGTTTAATGTAAAACTACGAAATATGTTTATATATATATATATATATATATATATATATATATATATGAATTCTTAACCAAACCTTAGTTTTAACATTAAACCGTATTTGGAAACTTCTAATTGCTGACTCAGAGACAAGTACTTGGCCCCGTTCCTGTCCATCATTAAGTGTACTTAGGCTTTACGTTTTTAAACAAGACTTTTAACTACTGGTTTAATGTAAAACTACAAAATACGTTTATATACATGATAACTTAACAAAACCTTAGTTTTCAACATTAAAGGTAATTTGGAAACTTCTAATTGGGCTTAACCTATTTAAATGTTGCTTAACCTATTTAAATGATGCTACTTAAAGGTAGCACCGTTTTGGTGCTACCTTTGGTGTACTATTTAATAGCATTTTTATGTGTAAAGTTTAACATAATTAGTTTTGTATTTGATTTTATTATTGTTTGGAACACTTGTTATGTGTTTTAGTTAAGCAAGTCTTATTTTGGTATAAAAAAAAAATAATAACCTTTAGCACATGTATGTAAAGCTAATTTTTTAAGTTCAATTTATTAAATAAAAAATGAATGTGGCATTAATATAAAATATATTAAAAAAATCAGTTTAAATAAAAATCTACAGGAAATTGTCAACAAATTTAAAATGTATCATATTACTGTTAAATGTGCAGTATTTCCCTTCATTTTGCATGCCCAGTTGCGCTTCATCATTTATGAAAGTGGTTTGTTGAGTGTGCCCTTATTATTGACATCCGCAAAAAAAAAAATTGTTTAAATTTAACATACAATTGTGTATGAGCAGTAGTACTTGTCTACTGCGCATGCGCAGAAGGTTTCCACCACTCTTCGTCGGGTATATAAGCAGGTCGGTTAACCATGCATTTCATTGTTTGGCGAACTTTTGCCAAGTGAACATCTTATTGACAACTTCGGTTATTCCGGATATTTAAAAGGTGTATGCTATTTTTGTTACATTTGACTTTAATATGTCTGAACTGCAGTGTTACATGTTTGATAGTAAACCTGTAGCTGTATTATTTGATCGTGAAAACAATCCATGGTTTAAGGCTAATGATGTATCAGAAATTCTAGAATATAAAAGACCGCGAAAAGCAATAAATGATCTAGTTAAGGAAAAATATAAAAAGTTATGTAAAGATATTGATGGAAACAGTTTAGTGCTACCCTCTAACTTTCAAAAAAGTACCGTATTCATCAATGAACCAGGTTTATATTCCTTAATTTTATCGTCTAAGATGAAATTAGCTAAGCGCTTTCAAGATTGGGTGTTTGAAGAAATACTACCATCAATTCGCAAGTATGGAGAGTATAAACTAAAAAGAGAAAACCTTAAGTTGACTCACTCCTTACGTAAAGCGTTGTCAAATAATCAAAAACTAATTGAAACGTTAATTGATGAAATACCTAAAGTTGCTGTTATACCTGATGATATGGATTTAAAACATATCTTTTGTGTATTGGAAAAGGACACATACTATGAAAAGTATGGAGTAATGGAGTACAAGTGCATTCGTACAGAGAGGAGACGATATAAAAGAGCACTGAAAAGAGCAAAGGAAGATGGTTTTGTACCAAGTTTTACAAGATATCCTGTACCAAACAGTATAAATATCTTTAATAAAGCTAAGGAGGTTATGAATACTTATGGTATGCATTACGAATGTTCTTTGAATAACATACTGACCCCCCATAATTTTGTAAATATTGTAAAAATTATTCTTAATGAATAATAAACTGTATGAATGTATGTATGAATGTGGGACTTATTAGATTGAGAAGTTAAGGTATTAACTTTAGCTACTCATTTGAAAAGTCTGGTGTGAATGAAGGTCACTGGCGCGGTTGACTAAAAGACCCGTAAACCATGTGTGTGTGTGTGTGTGTGTGTGTGTGTGTGTGTGTGTGTGTGTGTGTGTGTGTGTGTGTGTGTGTGTGTGTGTGTGTGAATGTGTGTGTGAATGTGTGGAAAACGACGTACACCCACCTCCTCGTGGTGTTTTCTGGGTAACGCTAAGAGGTGTACAACCAATGTCTTGTAAAACCACATGAATTAATCTATTTGTATTTTTAAAA
This sequence comes from Neoaliturus tenellus, assembly GCA_030545055.2. NCBI lineage: Eukaryota > Metazoa > Arthropoda > Insecta > Hemiptera > Cicadellidae > Neoaliturus > Neoaliturus tenellus. The sequence goes on from CM061537.1 coordinate 87,096,560, forward strand.
TATACATTCATAGGTATATATACAATAATAACATTTATTTAAATTAAACAAATTTAAAAGCATTTTAAATGCATACAATTTATAATTGTTGCTGCAAAAACACCTCGTGCTTTACTAATAATAGATGAAAACGATATAATGTATGTATAAAATATGAGTTTTTTAATTAATGGAGCTAGAAAAAATAAAGATGGCATTAAATTAGTGTTACCATAAAATTTGTTTATAGAACAATAAGTTTTTCTTCATAATTATGTGGGTTTTAAGATCTATATTTAGGTAGCACTAAATTAGAGCTACCATTATGTTAATAAAATAGCTACATACATTTATAATTATATTTTATTATTTAATTATTAAATATATTAAATTTATTCAATGTTAATTTGACTGACTTTTTTACAGCATAAATAAGTATAAAAACACAAAATCTGAAACAAATTAGTCATTTTAATTTTAATGTAAAATGATAAAAGCTCAAAACTTAATACTTTTTTAAAAATTAAACAAAAGTAGCCACAAAATATTGGTGTTACCTTGAAATATTTATAGAAATTATAATATAGTATGGTTTTATTAATTTATAAACTAAATTGAATTCATCCTTATTCTACACATAACGGTAAAACCATTCATTCTAAACCTTAATGCTTAGAACTCTGACATATTGTCTTAGAACTCTGACATATTGTCTTAGAACTCTGACATATTGTCTTTATTTCAAGATACAGCTCAACCTTTCATTATAAATCTTGTTAATTTTTTAAATCTATCTTCTTATTTCTATAAGGGTTTTGTCTGTCACGTCCCTTTTTTCTCTCGACCTACTGAACCGATTTTTAAGATTGAGGTGTCATTTGAAAGCTTAGGATATACCGCAGTGACGAATTATAATTAAAAAGGTCATATTGTTTCAGGCTTCGACCCCCTGGCCTTTGATTTATTTCTAGAGGACGCTTTAAAATGTTGACCAACTTTTATTGCAAGTTCTTTAATGTGAATTGTAATTTAACAGCTGATTACCTTCAGATGAATTTTAAAAGCTAGATAGTAAACAAAAATAGATCTCCGTCACTTCATAATAAGCATTTACATACTGTAGGTGAGATTTACTCATACAGAATCATAAAACGCGCAATTTGCACACGGGCCACCTCGTAATATAATAAAAATATAAAACACATTAACTTTTAACTAATTTACCAATAGGGAATACGCTATTACGGTATTAGTCAAGACCTAAGCCTGGGACCATGATACTTTTTCATTTTGAGATCTCTAGAAGCCAAAAAACACCGTTTGTTCAATTTGATATATATATGTATGTGTCCATAAACACGATAACTTTTGAACGGAACCTCTGATTTTGATGAAATTTGGTACAGGGGTGTAAGCCAATATCTACTTAATTTAGTTCGCGAACCATAATGATCGGATTATGGGAACGAGGTTTATGGGGTTTCTAAAGGGTTAAAATTGGGTTTTTGGCATTTTTGAACCTCAATTTTTTAAACTTCATGACTTTTAACTAAAACCATTGAAAAGAGCTTAAAACAACAAACAATTTAGTATTTGGAATTTTTACCTAACTTAAATGGTTATTCAGAAAATCCAAACACTATGTTTTCCATGTTATTCTTATGGGAAATTAACAAAACCTTCTATCTTGCTTATTTATTGAAATATCTTGATAAACTTAATATGTACATTAATTAGGAAGCGTTTAACTTATATCTGCTTATAAAACGCATATGGCGGCAAACCTACGTACTCACCTCTATGGGTTTTATGGAAAAACTAAAAAAAAAAAAAAAAAAAAAACACCACAACCTGATAAAATTTGGTATGTACATTCACTAGGTAGGGTTTAACTTATATTTATCAACGAAACCCATATGGAGGCAAACCTACATACTTTAAACCCCCATGGATTTTATGAGAAAAAATAGAAAATATACCAAAATTCCATTGGAAAGTTGCTGAGTAAGCAGGTCTGCTGCGATGGGGGTATTATATTTATAGTTACATTAAGGTAGCATTATTTTGATGCCACCTTTACATAAAATATATTAATTCAATTATCTTATTGTTTTATTTTGTATTTACATTAAATTTAGTCTACATGTGGGAATTGAGACACCAATTTTTCATTGTTTTATTGTGTATTTACATTAAATTTAGTCTACATGTGGGAATTGAGACACCAATTTTTGGAAAATGAATGCATATAATCATGGGATATAGTCTTTATTCTGTAAACCCGGCTTACCCCTTAATCGTTTCCCCTTTAAATTTTCATTTTATTAAATTTAAAGTGGAAACACTTCTTTTTAGAAACAAATTTGTGCTATTATCATTCACTTTTCTTTGTTTAAATTAAATGTAGTCCTTTTTACTCTACTTATAAAGCAGAAAAGATAATATTTCTGGAACTTAAATCATATAGTTTTGAAACTTGAAACATTATTCCGAACATACAATTTAACTCTCCGATTGTAAATATAGGATGAGAAAAGCTAAAATTTCTATATTTATAGTTATAGTTATAGGCATTTAGTCAAATGTCTATATAACTCGATAATGGATTGACGGATTAGGACAAGCGATACATCATTCAAAAAGGTCTATGTAAGACGAACATTTAAGTAAAAGAAGAATTTGGTTATCTTATTTTAGTCAAAAGTAGAAACCTGGAGGTTCATAGCCCCGCCATTTATGAGTTTTAAAAATGGGGAGAGGGAAGGAATAAGGATTGGGAAGGGATAGGGTGGGGAAAGGGTAGTTTGGTTATTAAACGACTTGCGCTGTAAAATAGCCGCCAACATCCACACCTTCTTCGTAGCACTCCTTTATTGTTTGTGCCCACTGTCGCATGCGGTCTCTATCATTTGGTGTTACAAGAAAAGAATTACAATCATCATACAATATAAAGGAGCCAATTCGTACATAAGATCCTGAGTCCAACCATTTATGAGCTTCAGACATGAATTTATCTATTGTATCGAATGGGGATTGTGGATTAATTGCTATAACTTTGAGTTCTTCATTAATTTCAACGGTATAATCATCATCTTCATCATCATCTTCACTGTCACTGTTGTCATTTAAAGTGTCTTCAGGTTGTTCAAAAACATCAGAAATTTCGGAGGAATTGAAATTTTCATTGAGACGAGGAGGCATTTTGAAGCAAGTGATATTGTAAACAGCAGAGACAAAACAACAAGAGTGGCTTGTAGAAGCGGAATGAAGGAGTGAACAACGCTCGCTCCGCTTTTATAACGGTATGCTAATAAGAGGGGTAACAGCTAGCCGTGACCAATTATTGACCTGGGAGGTGGGGGAAAAGCAAGGAGAGGGGGTATTTATTTGAAATAATTCGCATAACTTTTGACTAAAATAAGATAACCAAATTCTTCTTTTACTTAAATGTTCGTCTTACATAGACCTTTTTGAATGATGTATCGCTTGTCCTAATCCGTCAATCCATTATCGAGTTATATAGACATTTGACTAAATGCCTATAACTATAACTATAAATATAGAAATTTTAGCTTTTCTCATCCTATATTTACAATCGGAGAGTTAAATTGTATGTTCGGAATAATGTTTCAAGTTTCAAAACTATATGATTTAAGTTCCAGAAATATTATCTTTTCTGCTTTATAAGTAGAGTAAAAAGGACTACATTTAATTTAAACAAAGAAAAGTGAATGATAATAGCACAAATTTGTTTCTAAAAAGAAGTGTTTCCACTTTAAATTTAATAAAATGAAAATTTAAAGGGGAAACGATTAAGGGGTAAGCCGGGTTTACAGAATAAAGACTATATCCCATGATTATATGCATTCATTTTCCAAAAATTGGTGTCTCAATTCCCACATGTAGACTAAATTTAATGTAAATACACAATAAAACAATGAAAAATTGGTGTGTCTCAATTCCCACATGTAGACTAAATTTAATGTAAATACAAAATAAAACAATAAGATAATTGAATTAATATATTTTATGTAAAGGTGGCATCAAAATAATGCTACCTTAATGTAACTATAAATATAATACCCCCATCGCAGCAGACCTGCTTACTCAGCAACTTTCCAATGGAATTTTGGTATATTTTCTATTTTTTCTCATAAAATCCATGGGGGTTTAAAGTATGTAGGTTTGCCTCCATATGGGTTTCGTTGATAAATATAAGTTAAACCCTACCTAGTGAATGTACATACCAAATTTTATCAGGTTGTGGTGTTTTTTTTTTTTTTTTTTTTTAGTTTTTCCATAAAACCCATAGAGGTGAGTACGTAGGTTTGCCGCCATATGCGTTTTATAAGCAGATATAAGTTAAACGCTTCCTAATTAATGTACATATTAAGTTTATCAAGATATTTCAATAAATAAGCAAGATAGAAGGTTTTGTTAATTTCCCATAAGAATAACATGGAAAACATAGTGTTTGGATTTTCTGAATAACCATTTAAGTTAGGTAAAAATTCCAAATACTAAATTGTTTGTTGTTTTAAGCTCTTTTCAATGGTTTTAGTTAAAAGTCATGAAGTTTAAAAAATTGAGGTTCAAAAATGCCAAAAACCCAATTTTAACCCTTTAGAAACCCCATAAACCTCGTTCCCATAATCCGATCATTATGGTTCGCGAACTAAATTAAGTAGATATTGGCTTACACCCCTGTACCAAATTTCATCAAAATCAGAGGTTCCGTTCAAAAGTTATCGTGTTTATGGACACATACATATATATATCAAATTGAACAAACGGTGTTTTTTGGCTTCTAGAGATCTCAAAATGAAAAAGTATCATGGTCCCAGGCTTAGGTCTTGACTAATACCGTAATAGCGTATTCCCTATTGGTAAATTAGTTAAAAGTTAATGTGTTTTATATTTTTATTATATTACGAGGTGGCCCGTGTGCAAATTGCGCGTTTTATGATTCTGTATGAGTAAATCTCACCTACAGTATGTAAATGCTTATTATGAAGTGACGGAGATCTATTTTTGTTTACTATCTAGCTTTTAAAATTCATCTGAAGGTAATCAGCTGTTAAATTACAATTCACATTAAAGAACTTGCAATAAAAGTTGGTCAACATTTTAAAGCGTCCTCTAGAAATAAATCAAAGGCCAGGGGGTCGAAGCCTGAAACAATATGACCTTTTTAATTATAATTCGTCACTGCGGTATATCCTAAGCTTTCAAATGACACCTCAATCTTAAAAATCGGTTCAGTAGGTCGAGAGAAAAAAGGGACGTGACAGACAAAACCCTTATAGAAATAAGAAGATAGATTTAAAAAATTAACAAGATTTATAATGAAAGGTTGAGCTGTATCTTGAAATAAAGACAATATGTCAGAGTTCTAAGACAATATGTCAGAGTTCTAAGACAATATGTCAGAGTTCTAAGCATTAAGGTTTAGAATGAATGGTTTTACCGTTATGTGTAGAATAAGGATGAATTCAATTTAGTTTATAAATTAATAAAACCATACTATATTATAATTTCTATAAATATTTCAAGGTAACACCAATATTTTGTGGCTACTTTTGTTTAATTTTTAAAAAAGTATTAAGTTTTGAGCTTTTATCATTTTACATTAAAATTAAAATGACTAATTTGTTTCAGATTTTGTGTTTTTATACTTATTTATGCTGTAAAAAAGTCAGTCAAATTAACATTGAATAAATTTAATATATTTAATAATTAAATAATAAAATATAATTATAAATGTATGTAGCTATTTTATTAACATAATGGTAGCTCTAATTTAGTGCTACCTAAATATAGATCTTAAAACCCACATAATTATGAAGAAAAACTTATTGTTCTATAAACAAATTTTATGGTAACACTAATTTAATGCCATCTTTATTTTTTCTAGCTCCATTAATTAAAAAACTCATATTTTATACATACATTATATCGTTTTCATCTATTATTAGTAAAGCACGAGGTGTTTTTGCAGCAACAATTATAAATTGTATGCATTTAAAATGCTTTTAAATTTGTTTAATTTAAATAAATGTTATTATTGTATATATACCTATGAATGTATATTTTAAAAATACAAATAGATTAATTCATGTGGTTTTACAAGACATTGGTTGTACACCTCTTAGCGTTACCCAGAAAACACCACGAGGAGGTGGGTGTACGTCGTTTTCCACACATTCACACACACATTCACACACACACACACACACACACACACACACACACACACACACACACACACACACACACACACACACACACACACACACATGGTTTACGGGTCTTTTAGTCAACCGCGCCAGTGACCTTCATTCACACCAGACTTTTCAAATGAGTAGCTAAAGTTAATACCTTAACTTCTCAATCTAATAAGTCCCACATTCATACATACATTCATACAGTTTATTATTCATTAAGAATAATTTTTACAATATTTACAAAATTATGGGGGGTCAGTATGTTATTCAAAGAACATTCGTAATGCATACCATAAGTATTCATAACCTCCTTAGCTTTATTAAAGATATTTATACTGTTTGGTACAGGATATCTTGTAAAACTTGGTACAAAACCATCTTCCTTTGCTCTTTTCAGTGCTCTTTTATATCGTCTCCTCTCTGTACGAATGCACTTGTACTCCATTACTCCATACTTTTCATAGTATGTGTCCTTTTCCAATACACAAAAGATATGTTTTAAATCCATATCATCAGGTATAACAGCAACTTTAGGTATTTCATCAATTAACGTTTCAATTAGTTTTTGATTATTTGACAACGCTTTACGTAAGGAGTGAGTCAACTTAAGGTTTTCTCTTTTTAGTTTATACTCTCCATACTTGCGAATTGATGGTAGTATTTCTTCAAACACCCAATCTTGAAAGCGCTTAGCTAATTTCATCTTAGACGATAAAATTAAGGAATATAAACCTGGTTCATTGATGAATACGGTACTTTTTTGAAAGTTAGAGGGTAGCACTAAACTGTTTCCATCAATATCTTTACATAACTTTTTATATTTTTCCTTAACTAGATCATTTATTGCTTTTCGCGGTCTTTTATATTCTAGAATTTCTGATACATCATTAGCCTTAAACCATGGATTGTTTTCACGATCAAATAATACAGCTACAGGTTTACTATCAAACATGTAACACTGCAGTTCAGACATATTAAAGTCAAATGTAACAAAAATAGCATACACCTTTTAAATATCCGGAATAACCGAAGTTGTCAATAAGATGTTCACTTGGCAAAAGTTCGCCAAACAATGAAATGCATGGTTAACCGACCTGCTTATATACCCGACGAAGAGTGGTGGAAACCTTCTGCGCATGCGCAGTAGACAAGTACTACTGCTAATACACAATTGTATGTTAAATTTAAACAATTTTTTTTTTTGCGGATGTCAATAATAAGGGCACACTCAACAAACCACTTTCATAAATGATGAAGCGCAACTGGGCATGCAAAATGAAGGGAAATACTGCACATTTAACAGTAATATGATACATTTTAAATTTGTTGACAATTTCCTGTAGATTTTTATTTAAACTGATTTTTTTAATATATTTTATATTAATGCCACATTCATTTTTTATTTAATAAATTGAACTTAAAAAATTAGCTTTACATACATGTGCTAAAGGTTATTATTTTTTTTTTATACCAAAATAAGACTTGCTTAACTAAAACACATAACAAGTGTTCTAAACAATAATAAAATCAAATACAAAACTAATTATGTTAAACTTTACACATAAAAATGCTATTAAATAGTACACCAAAGGTAGCACCAAAACGGTGCTACCTTTAAGTAGCATCATTTAAATAGGTTAAGCAACATTTAAATAGGTTAAGCCCAATTAGAAGTTTCCAAATTACCTTTAATGTTGAAAACTAAGGTTTTGTTAAGTTATCATGTATATAAACGTATTTTGTAGTTTTACATTAAACCAGTAGTTAAAAGTCTTGTTTAAAAACGTAAAGCCTAAGTACACTTAATGATGGACAGGAACGGGGCCAAGTACTTGTCTCTGAGTCAGCAATTAGAAGTTTCCAAATACGGTTTAATGTTAAAACTAAGGTTTGGTTAAGAATTCATATATATATATATATATATATATATAAACATATTTCGTAGTTTTACATTAAACCGGTAGTTAAAAGTGATGTTTAAAACCCTAAAGCAAAATTGGACATGTAAAAATAGTACACCAAAGGTAGCACCAAAACGGTGCTACCTTTAATTCGCAACAATTAAATGGTTTAAGCTCAATTAGAAGTTTCCAAATTACCTTTAATTTTAAAACTAAGGTTTTGTTAAGATTTCATGTATATAAACATATTTCGTAGTTTTACATTAAACCAGAAGTTAAAAGTGTTTTTTTTTTTTTAAACCTACAGCCTCAGTACACTTAATTAGGGACAGGAACAAAACCAAATACCTGTCTCTGTGTCAAAAATAGGCTCATATATAAACATATTTCATTGTTTTACATTAAACTAGTAGTTAAAAGTCTTGTTTAAAAACGTAAAGCCTCAATACACTTAATGATTGACAGGAACGGTGCCAAGTACTTGTCTCTGAGTCAGCAGAAGCTCATATATAAACATATTTTGTGCTTTAACATTAAACCTGTAGTTAAAAGTGTTATTTTGTACTTGAACATTAAACCCGTAGTTAAAAGTGTTGTTTAAAAACTTTAAGCAAATTTGACAAGGAAGAAATAGTATACCAAAGGTAGCACCAAAACGGTGCTACCTTTAATTAGCAACATTCAAATGCTCTAAGTTCAATTAAAAGTTCCCAAGTAAATTACCTTCAATGTTAAAACTAAGGTTTTGTTGAGTTATCATGTATATAAACATATTTTATCGTTTTACATTAAACCAGTAGTTAAAAATGTTGTTTAAAAACCTAAAGCAAAATTGCACATGTAGAAAATAGTACACCAAAGGTAGCACCAAAACGGTGCTACCTTTAAGTAGCATCATTTAAATAGGTTAAGCAACATTTAAATAGGTTAAGCCCAATTGGAAGTTTCCAAATTACCTTTAATGTTGAAAACTAAGGTTTGTTAAGTTATCATGTATATAAACGTATTTTGTAGTTTTACATTAAACCAGTAGTTAAAAGTCTTGTTTAAAAATGTAAAGCCTAAGTACACTTAATGATGGACAGGAACGGGGCCAAGTACTTGTCTCTGAGTCAGCAATTAAAAGTTTCCAAATACGGTTTAATGTTAAAACTAAGGTTTGGTTAAGAATTCATATATATATATATATATATATATACATATTTCGTAGTTTTACATTAAACCGGTAGTTAAAAGTGATGTTTAAAAACCTAAAGCAAAAATTGGTACACCAAAGGTAGCACCAAAATGGTGCTACCTTTAATTCGCAACATTTAAATGGTTTAAGCTCAATTAGAAGTTTACAAATTACCTTTAATTTTAAAACTAAGGTTTTATTAAGATTTCATGTATATAAACATATTTCGTAGTTTTACATTAAACCAGTAGTTAAAAGTGTTGTTTAAAAACCTAAAGTCTCAGTACACTTAATGATGGGTAGAAACGGGGTCAAGTACCTGTCTCTGCGTCAAGCAGAGGCCCATATATTTTGTGACATGTAAAAATAGTACACCAAAGGTAGCACCAAAACGGTGCTACCTTAAAGTAGCAACATTTAAATGGGTTAAGCTCAATTAGAAGTTTTCTAGTGCCCATTAATTTTAAAACAATAGTGAACTTTCTGTTCGCACCATGTGCTTCTTTTAACCTTAAAAGTAATTCTAACCTTTCATTCCTAAACACCTTAGTAACTAGAAATAAAAAAAGATGGACCAAACTCGCTTCATAAATACCTCAGTGGTAGACTGGTAGCAGTAGTTAAAAGTGTTGTTTAAAAGCCTAAAGCAAAAATTGGACATGTAAAAATAGTACACCATAGGTAGCACCAAAACGGTGCTACCTAAAAGTAGCAACATTTAAATGGCTTAATCTCAATTAGAAGTTTCCTAATGACATTTAATGTTAAAACTAAGGTTTTGTTAATAATTCATATATATATATAAACATATTTTATAGTTTTACATTAAACCGGTAATTAAAAGTGTTGTTTAAAAAACATAAAGCAAAATTGGACATGTAGAAAATAGTACATGAAAGGTAGCACCAAAACGGTGCTACCTTTAAGTAGCAACATTTAAATGGGTTAAGTTAAATTAGAAGTTTGAAGACACAAATTTGTGTTTGTGGTAACAATTTACCACTACTATTTTAACTTGTACTGGGAGTAATAATTTCACACTACTGGCTTGGCACCTACATTTAAATGGGTTAAGTTACATTAGAAGTTTGAAGACACAAATTTGTGTTTGTGGTAACAATTTACCACTACTATTTTAACTTGTACTGGAAGTAACAATTTCACACTACTGGCTTGGCACCTCCCCCCCCCCCCCCCCCCCCAGGGCCCGCAGTTTTCGTCCGGAGCAAAAAATTTTTGGTCAAGGTCAAAAATTAAAAAAAAAAAAAATTCGGGGGGGGGGGGGGCAGTTTTCGTCCGGAGCAAAAAATTTTTGGTCAAGGTCAAAATCCAAAAAAAAAAAATTTCGGGGGGGGGGGGGGGCGCAGTTTTCGTCCGGAGCAAAAAATTTTTGGTCAAGGTCAAAATCCAAAAAAAAAAATTTCGGGGGGGGGGGGGGGGGTAACTTCCCGTCTGGAGTCGGGGGGGGGGGGGGGGGGGGTCACCTACCCCTAGGACTTTAACTCTTGGATGGCTGCTACCCTTACTTATGTGTGAATATCAAATAAAATATTTTACCACTGCCCAGACAACCAACACTTTAACGCATATCGCTCTAAGTCCTGCGAGCTCTCAGGACTTTAGCAAAAATCCGCCAAGTGTTGGCTGACTGTGACTACATGTGGAACAAAAATTATTTTATTTTTTTATTCACACACAAATATAGGTCAAGGTCATCCAAGAATTAAAAAGAAATTCCCCCGAAGCCTAAGACCGCCGGCGGTCAAAGGCCTCGGGGGAATCTCACAACTTAGGGGGAGGTGAAAAATAAAAAATAATTTTACTTAATTTTGAGTTTCCATAAGGGAAACATTCTACAATAATTTTGGTTCCCCTAAAGGGAATCATAAGGTCATGCTAATCATGACCTGGGCCCCATCTTAACCGATAAACTGACATAAAGCCTAACGTACCGGACAGTGTCAGGACCCGGTGCTTCGTGCTGAAGGATGCCAACCACCCGTATGTTTCCAGTGACGAGTGATGAGGTCCAGCAGCACCCTTGGTCCGAAAACCTAAGGGTGGATCCCCAGGGGCCTACCCCCAGGCTCGTTAAGCACCATACTACTGTTGTTAAAAAATAATTATTGAGGCATGCTAAGCCTCCAAAAGAAATTATTTTATGGAGGCTTCTAAGCCTCAAACCTAACACTTTAACTGCCAATTTACAGAGGCTAATCCTCCAATATACGAATTTAGAAAATATTTTTTCTTAGGGACAACCTGTGGAAGATTAGTACAAAGAAATATTTTACAACACAAAACTTAAACATAGGGGGATTCATGTTACAAAAAATAAAAAATTTTTACTTAATTTTGAGTTTCCACAAGGGAAACATGCTAAATAATTTTGGTTCCCAATGGGAATCATAAGGTCATGCTAATCATGACCTGGGCCCCATCTTAACCAGTACACTGACATAAAGCCTAATGCAATGCACTGACATAAAGCCTAATGTACCGGTCAGTGTCAGGGCCGACACTTCGTGCTGAAGGATGCCAACCACCCGTATGTTGCCAGTGACGAGTGATGAGGTCCAGCAGCGCCGCTGGCACAAGGCCTAACGGTGGATCCCCAGGGGCCAACCCCCAGGCTCGTTAAGTGTCATACTATTGTTGGTAAAAAATAATTCTTGAGGCATGCTAAGCCTCGAAAAAAATTTAATTTTACGGAGGCTTCTAAGCCTCAAACCTAACAGTATAACTATTTACATAGGCTAAGGAAGCCAAAAATTTATAAAAACTAATTTTAGGGACAACCTGTGGAAGATTAATACAAAGAAATATTTTTCTAAACACAAGACTTAGACTAACACCAACCTGTGGAAATATTAGCACACACAAATATTTTTCACTGCACAACCAACACCGAGCACCAAGCAGCAAGCACAAAATAAAATTATTTCCTAACACTACACATGCCATGCCTTAGACTAGAAAAGAATTCCCAATATAATGCGGCGCCAACATTACATTGCGAATCCTGTAGGGCAGAGCTTCAACCACTCAGCTGAAGTGTTTGAAAGCAACTGCGAGGAAGCTAAGCCTCAGAGAACCGAAGCTGAGCCGGTCAGGAGTGAGGGAACCGGACCTGGTTACGTAAACAGGCAGACCTCGACACGTACTTGTTTGCGGCATTGGACAATCTCCAAGAGCCACACCTGAATACATTACTAACCGGATCTCATTATGCAACACATGTCAAGGTATGGCAACGCCTCGGGCTATGCCACCTCCTCCTCCCCCCCGGGGGGGGGGGGGGGGGAGGGGTCTTGGGACTTAGAATATTTTCGGTCCAAGACAGTTGCAGTATAGAATAATATTTCATTTCATTTCATTTTATTTTGTCTCTCTCAGCTCAGCCTACAGTCAGTGTTGGTTGGGAACAAATTTAATTTTGTCTCCGGTATCGCTTGCATATTACATAACACTTATATAACCAACCCATGTCTGCCGTCTTGCCTCTAAAAACAAGTCAGTTACTCGCCAGCCTTCTCCCACGACGCATGGTATACGCTGCGCCTTAACACTACCAGACTTTCTGTGAGTAAAATTTCAATTTTTACATCATTCCCTCTTATTATATGACTTGGCAAAAATATATCGCTACCTGTTTGCTACAAAATTAATTTTTATTTAGCTCTACAAGCCTCCTAATATTTTCGCAGATGTGTTTAAATATTTTAACCTCATGATTAAATTTTGTTCCACACTGGTGGATTTTGAACTTAGCTGCAAAATTGAACCATGCACATCTTGTACAAATATTATTTTTTTTTTCATTTAGCTCTACCTCTTTATTAACCTAACAATAAGTTTTTTCTTGGACTTAAATTTTATACTAGTCTCGCTGTTATTTTTTCTACACAGTACGTGTTAATACTCGGACAGTTCGCAGCAAACTGTTTCTAAACATAGCAACACCAGACCGCATTACCCCCACCACTACAGCCCTGTTCCCCCACTACTTCCAGCTTAGGTGCTACAATTGACTGAGTTTTTCAGTTTTATACTAACCTTACTGTGAGACACAGCTATGGCTGAAACTTTGCGAGAAAAATTATTAAGAGTAAAATTTTTGCTGGCAAAGCAAAATAATTCTGTTAGGGTGTCCAAGACTTCCACTTTGACAAAAATGAAACGCTGCCTTAGGAATAATCCAAAATTTTACTCAAGGGACACCAAGATCACTATGGATGATAAAATGTTTCAAAAACTTTTAGACGAGCTAACTTTTGCCAGTAAAATAACGCTGGTGACTCCAATTCCAGACTAAGTGTCAAGGTCACTTAGAAATTAATAAAAAAATTTATTTTCTTAACAAATATTTCCACTCCAAGTAACGGAGGTCCAGCAAAAGAACAAACTCGGATGAGTTGTTGGAAAAAAATAATTTTTTTATTTTTTCTCATCTGACCACTTAACCCCCACCACATAACTGGGTACCTAGGATGCATGGAGCGACTTGGTCAGTCGCTATTCGACTCTTGCAGTGTGCACATCACACTTTTTCCGCTCAATTTACATAACTGGAGTTCTAAATGAAATATTTAGCTAAAACTTACATATTTCACAAGTTTTAAGCGAAACTAAAAATCGCGAAAAAATAATTTTTTTTTTTTATATGGTTCAAAATTTTACAAGTCTCAAGGTCACCTAAGAAAACAATTAGAAAAAAAATTATTTTTTTTTTTATATAGCTCAAAATTTTACAAGTCCCAAGTTCATCTGAGAAAAAATAATATTATTTTTTTCATAATGTTTCCAACAAGTACAAACTCGAATGAGTTGTTGGAAATAAATAATTTTTTTTATTTTTTGCATCTGACCACTTTACCCCCACCACGCGGCCTGGTACCCGGACGGCGCGGTGCTGTCCGGTCAGTCGGCGTCCGGCTCCCGCGCGGTGATGACACCACCACCGTCGGCTGTTCGCAATTTTGTTTCCAGTTGGGCTTCTGGTTTCTCCAGTGGGTAAGTGGAAATAAAAATTATTTATTTTTTTAGTTTTAAGAGTGGGGTTGCTAGGGTTCAGGTCAATGGCCTCTGAGGAATGCCTTACGTCACATTTGGTAGGTTTTTCGGTCTGGTCGCTGGGAAAATAAATTTTTCTTTGCACTTTTGTGGTTTCTCGTGGATTTTCACTCCACAGCCGAATACTAGGAACCACAAGAGTGCAAAGAAAAATTTTTTTGTCTTTCCGCGTGACCTTGACCTTAATTACGTCAATGACGTCATTATGGTGACGTCAGCGGTGATGACGTCGTCATGACGTCATTTCTATTACGTCATACCTATGACGTCATAGAAATGACGTCATCGATGACGTCACCGATGACGTCATTCGTGACGTCAGTGACCTTGGTGACGTCAGCATTCCTCAGGGGTCATTGACCTGAGCCAGCAGCCCTACTTTGCCACTACTATTCTCCTTGTTTTCATTTTCATCACTAACACTTGATTCTTCTCCTCCTTCCTCCTCTTCTTCCTGTTTTACTGATTTCTTATGTAGTTGAGCGTATTTTTCCAATTGTCTCCACATTTGTACTTCATGAGGAACTCTATTAAATATAGAAGTATCCACAGGTCCATACAATATAGGTGCGTCCGGTTGTTTGTCCAAAGTGTCTTCCAAATAATCTTTAATAATAGAACTTGAAAACACTAGTTGTCTCAAGTATCTTGTTATTGGTTCAGTTGCACAGGTTAGAATAAAAAACTCTTCTCGATTAAGTTGAATCTTGTTATCATGTCTTGTTGTGTCTCTAAACCGCAATTGATGGTCACCACGATTCTTTATAATATCAATTTCCACATTTGAATCCAAAAGTCCTACTCTTGTCTTTCTTCCATACATGTTACTAGTTAAATAGCATTCTAGCAGATGCAAGTGCTTCATAAAAGATTCCCAAGCACTATCGGTGAACAAAATCATTTTGGGTCCATGAGTTAAAATTACAGTAGGTGAATAATCCGTTGATTTCATAACACCGATTAAAACACTTTTGTCCAAACTGGATGAGATTGGATAAAATATTCGCAAGAATACCTCACTCAATATGTTAGGAGAAATATTATCTTCAATATCCCTTTTCTTCTTCTGTGCATTCTTTCTTCTTTTACCTTTTTCCTCAACATTATTACTGGCGTGGAGTTGTCCGCAAGCGTTGTATCCATCTCCCTCCGGTTGACCTTGAAGATCTAAAAAGTCGGATATCTCCTTCTCAATATCTACTACATTTTCTTGTGTACCACTAGGAGAATCCATATTGAATAAGATGCTACCCATACAAGAACAGGCAACAAACTGATGAGGAGCGACCTGAACGCTCTGCTTTTATACTCGCGGAATGCATTGGAATGTAACAAAACCGGTTTTTTACAATACATTTTTAACAATTCCAGTTAAAGGTGTGTATGTTACGATTTTATCATGTAGAATTAAACAGTATGCAGTTGTATTAGCTGGTATAGCCGCGTTGAATTCCATTTCTATTTTTATATCCACACTTGATGATTTTACCGATTCATTCTGTTTAGAACAATCGATTACAACTATCGGGTAACCATTTAAGTACTTTTCCGGTGATAGTAAAGGTGCATTTGTTTTACCGTAATATGAACTTTGGAATCTTGCATACATATCGTACAATATGCTGTACTTTTTATTAGCGAATGACACATTTAAATTATCGTATGGAAAAAATTGTGAATTTAAATAAACTTTAATATTTTTCAAGTTGCAATGATCAAATTGGCCTGCATGTTTGGTGATGGTGTCTCTTCTGCCTGTTTGTAAACCAAATATAATATACCTGGCTCGTTCCACATAATTGGATGTTTTAACAGTCCAAGTGTGACGATCCGTAGCTGGCAAGCTGGGATGTTCATGAAATTCCCAACTTCTAAAAGGAATTACAATATCACGATCAGCCTTTAACTTTCTTAATAGTAGCATTCTATGCTCATCAGCTAATTTAACATGCGGAACTCTCCATACAACTTTGTCTAATGTTAATTTCCATTCTAAAGTTGCATCTGTTGTACCGTCTGGAGCTTTAATAATGTCTTTATCGTTAGAAGATCTCAACAAAACTAATTCTTGTTTAACATTTAATATAATTTTTCTATAATCTTCTGCAAAACCAAGCAACAAACGTAATGGAATATGAAAATCAAAATTTCCATTTGTATCTGGAGTGATTGTGTCTTTTGCAGGTAAAACCCATCCTGCAGGTTGTATTAAATTGGTTTCATTAGGTGATATAGATGTTAATCCCTTTAAAGTTGTTGCAATACCTACTTTTTTAGTGGAATCAACTGTTACACCTGATATTTCATATCTAATTTCATCAAAGAGGAAAGCCATGGGGTTATTTATAAATGGAACTGTTGTACCAGTAGTAGTACCGTCCTTTTTAGTAACTTTCCCTTCAATATACAAGTAACTTTCACATGGTAGTGTGTAAATGTCCTGATTTTGTATGGGAATACGAATTTCATCGTTATTGTTTAATTTTGATGAAGTGTAAGGGTTGTGGGTGTGATATTCTTTTTCCCATAGGGTTTCGTCGAATGTCGGACCCTGCGCTATATCCAGTATATCCATAATTGGTTAATTTTAATCCAATTCTCTCTAAGAAACGAATGTTCTCGCGTGTTAACTCCTCCACAGCTGAAGAGCTACTAATGCGGTTTCCCGTAGGTTGTTCGCTTTTAAATGTTAAACCCATGGTTTTGTATTAAAGTGTCGATTTTAAATGTAGTCTAACCGTAATAGGCTCTTCTCGGAAATCTATCAAGTTACCGTCTTGATCCAATACGTTCAACACGATGTCTGAAATGAAAGTGGTGTTCAACGGTAGATATACCAGGTTTTGTGGCTTTTCAACAATTTTAAATCCAGGCGGTACACTGGGGTAAAAAGTATGTATTATATGAGTATTTGCTCCATCTCTGTAAGCTCCTTGTATAATGTTACAAGTTATGTCTATACTATTGACTTTTAATATTGTTACAGTTTGTTTACCGGAATGTGTTTTATTTGGTTCTAAAATTGCTCCATCTTTGGGAAATCCTAATAAATCACCAATTGAGTTTGGCTTAGTGAAATCTATATAATATTTTGAAGTAAGCTCAGCTTTCATTGTATTGTTATTACCTTTTAGCGATATATTGTCTTTTCCCATTTTATTTTGCAAAAATTCATTAATATGATCAATTTCATAAGAACCTGTGGGTAAACTGCACTCTTCTAAGTCTGTAAACTTACCACTGGCATCTTTTCCTTTATAATAATGCAATAAGTTATTTTTACCTTCCGTAACATTGGGAATAGAGTTGTAAGTTGTAAAATCTAACAGTGCTGCCTCCCAAAATCTTCCTTTTTGCAAGCGTAACGCTGGAAAAAGGATACTTCGTAAAGTGGACGATTTTCCTGTTAATGATACCGTATAGGAAGACATCTCAATAGTGACTGATACTTTTAGCTAGGAATTCCAAACATAAATGGCCGCATATTAATGTGTTATCAGGTTGTTCTCTTTTATAGTTGTAATATATGTTTTTAGCAGATTTAAAGTAATCTTGAAGTTCTTTTGGTGGTGGCAGGTTACCGAAACTATCAAAATAATATACATTGCTACTCAGTTTCTTATAACACACCCAATGGGTGCCGGGCCCTTCAGTATTATCCAAATTTACGATTCCAGTCTCATTTTTCCATATTTTCTTTGGTAAACTGTCCTTCATGAATACTCCACGAAAAAATGGTATTTTTAAACAGGAAATATATCTGAATAATTCAACATTAGTCAACGCTTTATGTGGTATAACTAATTGATTTCTTTTATTTAATATGCACGATACGGTCTTAGGTATAGACCTGCCCCGTTTTTTACCATTGACCATATTGTCGGTTTTTTATTATTTTTCTTCGTAGAACGTCTTTTTAGTCTAATATTACCACCATGTTTCTTCATGGTTGATCCTTTTTTATTCCTACCCCTCCTTTTTCCACCTCCTACCGCTGTTTTAGCCTTCATACCTGCTGTTACCGCTAAAGCTGCTGCTTTTTCCGCAATACTAGCGTCACTAGACTTTACTCGTTGCCAAGCTATATTTGCTAGCTTTTTATCAGCGATTGATCTATTTTTTGAATCGGTAAATGTGGAATATGCGATATCGTGTTCTTTACAAGCCTGATCTAACTTATTTATGCCTGGATCACCTCTTTCCAGTCGTTTTTTGCAATTTAGTTCCTGGTCCGCAATACTGATAACCTCCCGGTATGTGAAATTCGTATGGTAAAGCGTCTATTGCTCTGTTTACGATAGATCCTACTGGAATACGATTTAAAGCTTTACTTAACAGAGAAACCGCTGTGGACGTGATACCGCCTCCTTTCCGTATAGTGTCTCGATATGGACTGGTGTAATGAAACGCCATGATTGTCTTTTATATTGGAAAAGCGTAACGCATGTGTTACCTCTATGACGGGTTGCTTATAAATGATGTAATTTATGGTGTTATTTAATTAAATATCAAAAGTACCCCTATCTGATGATCTAAACTTTTGTGTGTTATGATTAAAAAAATATTTATAAAGAATTTCTTGTTTAATCCATGTACTTCTCATTTTTACGTCAATAGGTTTATGTTGTCCTGCTGCAATATAATTATGCATATCAAATAATAAATTACCTATTACTTTAACAAGAAAATTAACAGTTACAGCGTTATCGGCATAATCAGGGTCTGCAACATTTGTTAATCGTTTGTTATCACAATTCCACCATTTTTTTCCAGTTGGCTCTAATTGTATTATCTGTTCATAAGTAACAGCATCACCAGGCTTTTCACCAATACCTAAATTTGTCAATAACTTTCCTTTACCATCCAAAACATAATTGTTTTCTTCAAGTAAAGTAAACTTTTTATTTCCTTGTACAAATACATCTCCTT
Source organism: Neoaliturus tenellus (assembly GCA_030545055.2). Lineage (NCBI taxonomy): Eukaryota > Metazoa > Arthropoda > Insecta > Hemiptera > Cicadellidae > Neoaliturus > Neoaliturus tenellus. Next base: position 87,115,843 of record CM061537.1, read on the forward strand.
GACGTGTTACTACTTGGTTTTGTTTCACAAAACCGGAGGTTTCTTGTTTTAAAGTTTCCTTCATTTGACCCACCGTTGCACCGTCTGATGGTGCAAAACCATCTTTTACATTCGCTAAACAATTACCAAGACAGTCAATAACTCCTACATCACGTGTAATACAATGATCTTTGATGTATTTTAAATTTACAGCATCATTTTCATTTTTTGGATAACCTATATCGTTAATAACAAATTTATAAAAAGAAAACCCATCTTTTGTCTTTTCAGGTATTATAGAATGTAAATAGCGTCTATTTATGCTGTCTTGTTCATCTACAGGGTCTGCTACGTTGGATATACGTCGATTTTCAGCATTATACGTTTTTCCATTGAATTTTAACGTATTCTTCAATTCTGATGATAAATAACCTCTGTTTATTGCATCAGCGTTTTGATTTGGCTTACCAACGTTGGAAATTCTATGATTACCCGCGTTATATGTGTTTTTGTCTAGTTTCAGCGTTGGTGATATCTCTTTTTTTAATACTTTTAAATTTATTGCGTCGTTTTCATCTGTGGGATCATTGATGTTTTTTAACCGTTTATTACTAATATCATAATCTCCATCAGGTGTTTGTGGTAATCCAACACCTCTTTTTAAAATATTAGAGTAATATAATCCATCCGATGAATACCGTCCGAACTTGTCAACACTCATGGTGCAACTGAATAACATTCTAGAGTGTAACCCATTTTTATAATATTAGTCCCCGATTTCTAACCCATATTAGTTTTATACAAATTCTTAGTCTTCATCAGTTACATTTTCATCATTCCCAGGACATTTAAAATATTTTAAATCTGCACTAATTAATGCTCTGTCTGCTTCATTTCTAAATACATGATTTTTATGAATAAATTCTTCACCAGACAATTTTCTAAATCCGCTAAATGAATTTGGATCTGCAATTAGTATATTTTGATAATCATTTACATCCATTAATTTAAATCGTTGCTTATTATGAATAAACTCTTTATTTGCACTGTCATATTGTAATGTTTGTCCTACAGTTGCAGCATCATTTGGATCTCTTCCATTATGCAAGTTTTTTATTACTTTACCATTACATGTAAAAAATCTAAAAGAATGATCTGGATCTAGATGTACGGTTTGTGATAAAGCAGCTGCATCTCGAGCAGTATAACCCAATCTCATATTTGATAACCCTTTACCCATGCAATCCCAAGCATTATTTTTGTATGTTAATAAATTAAATTTTTCATTACCTTGAACAAATTCATCCCCTTGCTTCGATACTACTTGATCTTGTTTTACAAAAGAGGTTGTTTCTTGTTTTAAGGTTTCCATCATTTGACCCACTGTTGCACCATCTGATGGCGCCGAACCATCTTTAACATTTGCTAAACAATTACCAAAACAATCTATAACTCCAACATCGCGTGTAATACAATGGTCTTTGATATATTTCAAATTTACAGCATCATTTTCATTTTTTGGATAACCTATATCGTTAATAGCAAATTTATAAAAAGAAAATCCATCTTTTGTCTTTTCAGGTATTAAGGAATGTAAATAGCGTCTATTTACGCTGTCTTTTGCATCTTTAGGATCATCTACGTTGGATATACGTTTATTGTTAGCACTATACGTTTTCCCATTGAATTTTAACGTATTCTTTAATTCAGATGACAAATAACCTTTGTTTATTGCATCACCGTTTTGATTTGGTTTACCAACGTTGATAATTCTATGATTTTCTGCGTCATATGTGTTATTGTGCAGTCTTAATGTTGGTGATATCTTTTCCTTTAATATTTTTAAATTTATTGCATCATTTTCATCCATAGGATCTTTTATGTTTTTTAACCTTTTATTACTCATATCATAATCTCCATCAGGTGTTTGTGGTAAACCAGCACCTCTTTTTAAATTATTTGCGTAATATAATCCATCCGAGGAATAACGTCCGAACTTGTCGACACTCATGGTGCAACTGAATAGTATTTTAGGGAGCAACGCATTTTTTATAAGATTACCCCACGGTTTCGGAGTTCATCCACTAAAGCCACCCATTCGTTTTCCAATCCAGTATGACCCGCTTCTTTAGCTTCATGTATTAGTTTCATTCTATCCACCAATTTATTGATATTATTGTAATAAATCACATTTGTGTTATATAGTTTCTTCATTAAACCTGTACCTGTAACAGATTTGTTTCTTTTTCTTGGTTCTGGAGCACTTATATCCAAAGTGGATGACACAAACCTTCGTTTTACAGGTTTTCTTGGGATTATCGGCATTGGTTGTCTTCTCGTTGTTGGTATTAACTTGGATACAAATTCTCTATATTTTAAAGACCTAGATCTAAAAACTGGTTGGTCAGCTAAATACTTCCTCCTGTATGCATTAGTGTGTTCCAAAATCTGTTTATATGCTTCCATGTCTTCTTCTTTAACTAACAATTCTAAAGGCTTTTTTTCAAATAATAATTCAAATAATCCTCTTGTGCCCTTATATCTTTGATTACCAACAATAATATTATCATCTTCATCAATGTTTACCGGGCTATTACCAACCATTAAACCTTCTTCTGTTAATCTTACTCCATAACTATGGTAGTTTTTATTAGGATTTATTCCAGCTAACATTTTTATCATGTATTTCCTTCCTAAAGGTCCTTTGTTATGAATGTTTTCACCCAACAAGCTTATGTTTGACGGACCTTCCCTTGCTTCTTCTTCTTTTTCCTCTTCACTAGCAGTTGATACATCTTCCTTGTCCTCTTTTAGCTTTTACTTCATATAATTCTTTTATACCACTATAGTCTGGTGATTCTAGCTCTCTTTCAGGTTCTTCACCGGTAAAACCACTATATGTAGAGGATTCCAGGTCTTCATCACTAAAATCTTCTGATTTTACATTTTCTCTTTCAAACTTTGTAATAGGTGCAATTGCATCTCCTTCCAAAACGGGTTTAGCAAATTTTTTGTTTAATTGTTTCAAGGGTTCAGTAATAGGTTTAAAAGTAGATTCAAGAAATTTCTCCCTTTCGCTAATACCTAATTTTAATGCTCTGTTTTTATCTCGAATAGAATCACTAAGTGATTTTATTTCCTTTATTAACTTTTCTTGGTTAACCATGTTTGTAGCAAGACGTGTTGTACAACAATGAATGTTTTACATCATGATCAGTGTATTAGTATAAATTTATCAAATCCTATCCTGTATCGACCATTGTTTAGCGGTTGTTCCTTCATAATTGTTAAAAACCCATACTTTTCAGCCCAAGCCTTTCCACACAACTCTTTAAATCGTTCAAATGGCATATCCGCACTTACATGGTCATAATATATGTGTTTTAGGTTGGTTTCATCCTGTTTAAATACAATTAACATGTTTGCATTGTCTCTAATGAGCTGTTTCGGTATTTTGCTGTAAGTTTGACCAATATAAATGCTATCTATGCTGTTATGTCGACCCATGGCGAAGTAATTTCTTATTGTATTTTGATTTTCACAAGATACATCGTCAAATATGAATACTGAGAATGGTTTAGCCTCTTGCGGTTGCATGACACTCTCGCTCGCGTTAAATTTAAAATATTTAACTTCAGGCACATTATTGAGTATTTGTTCCAATAACTGATATTTTGGTTGTTGTAGTGACTTTGAAAATACATATAAATTATTAAAACGTAATCCTTTAGGATTTGTAATCAAATTGAATACTACATTTGTTTTTCCACAATTGGAAGGACCGGTAACCAGACAACGCACCGTGTTTGGTAACAAAACACCGTGTTTCCCAGTATTGAATTGAGAACCATCCACTGTGAGTTCATCTATATTATTAATAGTAAAATTGTCTTTTTGCGGTATTATCTCCATCCTTTGTAATGGTTCAACCCAAAATGATGCTCTATTATTATATTAGATCCTTTTTAGGTATCCAAGAATCTTCCGTCTTATTAAATCCTAACCATCGTACTTTAACCTTATCCTTTTTTCGTTGCAACACCTTTTCGACTAGATATACATCACCTACTGTTGATTTTAACATTTCATGTCCATAAAACCCTCCTTCCAGCAATTGTCCTTTATTATCTTTTAAAATGTAAGTTTCTGGTATTGTAGGTTGCACCTTAAATACAGTAAATACCTCATTTGTCCAGTTTGGAAGATATCTTTTACTGAATACACCTTTGTATTTGCTTATTCGCACTTTATCACCAACATTAAACCTTTTAGGCTTTAGTTTTTCAACTCTTGGTTTAGTATTCATTTTTATACGTTTTAATACAAGTTTTTCATTTTTATTAGTCACCTGGCTTGGTTTCATACCAATAGTTCTATGAAACTTGTTATTGTAATCGCTTATAAGTTTTGGTAACATATCAATCCATACGTGTGATCCTCTGTTGGAAAACATCTTATACATCGCACCTTTTAAAGTTCTGTTAAATCTTTCAATTATTGATGCTTTTACCTCTGAATTGGTTGAGTAATGGTTAATGTTGTGTTTTTTCATTAAATTTGCAAATTCCTTATTAAAATATTCTTTTCCATCATCAGTTTGTAAATGTTTTATAGTATGTTTGTCTCTTTGTATAGCTGTTTCCATTGCTTTTGTAACACTTTTGCCACTTTTATCTTTTTGTGGTAAAGCATCTGCCATTTTTGAAAAACAATTAATAATAGTCAATATGTATTTAAATCCTCTATTTTGTTTACTATAAGGAATCATTTCGATTAAATCCGCTTGATATAAATCATTTATTCCTTTTATCACTGTATTTCTTCGTGGAAACTTTCTTCTTGCAGGTTTATGAAGTTCGTTGACAATTTCTTGCTTCAAGTCCTTCATATTGCAGGTTTGAATGTTTCATGTATCACATATATAATCACAATGAATGTTGTCTTAAATATTCACATCATTTATATAGGTCAAGGTCATCCAAACTTGTGTAAAAAAATGGGGAACACGGCGTTTGACTTGCCGTGTTCCCCATTTTTTTACGGAAGGAGAAAGGAATAAGGTCGAAGTTGTAGAAGGGCGAAGAATAGGTTACTAGTCGATAGGGTTTAGAGAGTAGTGGCCAAAAGGAAGAGTGTGAATTTTATCCGGCATAATATGCCTTTTATCATCTCGAGCAGATAGTGCCCTTTTAACTTCAGTGACACTGTAGACCTCATGTTTAAAGCTTCTGATAGTGTTGAACGTTGCAGACATTGTAGAATCTTCGAACAAGCAGGTCTTGTAATGGTCAAATGTCACATGTTTCTTCAAGTACGATGTTTTGACTCCTTTTGCTTTCTTGACTGTCGGTGTGTTGTTCTCGTTGTACATTTTAAATGAATACAATTTTGCCATCAGTGCCACTATTTCTTCTAAAGGCATTCCATTTGCTTCATCTTTAAATTTTCCGATTACTTTTTTATTCTTTTCATTGTAATTTGGATGGTTCTTCGGATAGTCAGAGAAGTCAAAATCGTCTTTGTATGGGAAACTCCTTAGGTCTTCATACATGTCCAAAGTCTTTATCCAGTAGATAAACGCGTCGGTATCCATGTATGCAACTCCAATGTTGTCTCTTCCGTAGTGTTTAACCATTTTGTTGTAATGGAAATCATACATCAGAGTTTTACTTATATCCAAAATCGACATTCCAATGTATAACGGACGATCCATCACTATTGTTGTTTTCTTCATACTGACGGCAACTAGATCTTCGTTTATAATCATGGATGTTCCAAAATTTGGTTTTTGCACTAATTTTTCCAATTTCTTAGGATCACTTACTAATTTTACAATCTTGTGTTTTCTTTTGTTTTCTAAGGTCTTCCCGAAGATGGCGTTGTTCATCAATTTGTAAAAGTCCTTTTCAAATGCTGATGTTGCTGCTGCTCTTCTTGTAGTGTTGGAATCAATATATGGTTTCAACCAACAAGACTGGGTGAATTCAATTGCTCTATGAATTCTCACTACACGTAGACCCAATTCAAGAGCTTGTTGAACTACCCAGTAGTGAGCCACATACCGATCTTTATTCTCCAACGTCATCATCAATTTCGGCCATCTTCCTGTCGGTGAAACTTCAGTCTTGGCTAGGAGAGGCAAGTCGTAGTGATGGTTATGAAGGTGCTCCGGATATTCGAAATCACAGTCCAAAATATAGCCTTTTGGACCATTCTTTGGAATCTGTGAGATGTCACCGATGGTGGCCGGGTCGATCCATTTAAAGTCACCGTAGGGAAGCGGATTTGACATTGCCCAACCATAAAGGTTGTTTGCGTCAAAGTAGCCTAGGTAGACCGATGGTTGTCTCTCGTCGAAGCCTGGGATGTACTTGTTGTTAGCTTTGACATGACGTGTTACAGCTTGTGTCAAACCGCCCCGTACACCAGATTCTATCATGAGCACCATATCAATATCTGTTAGAAGTTCCAATCGACAGTTAGTTGACTTTAGCATAGCTTGCCATGCTAATCCTGGAGATGTGTACGAGTGTAGAGGGTCCAGTCCATAGGCGGAGAAGCAGGTGTTTCGAAATTCTTCCATCACATCGCACAGCAGAGTTACGTCCAATTTTATGTAAAAGTCGGAATATTCCCCTAAGGTTTGAATGTTTAGTTGGTTCCAAACATTACAAGCATGATTGTAGTCTTCAACGGTGATTGCACTTTCATTTAACTTGCTATTGAAGGCTTCAATCGGTGGCAGACTGGTTTCTTCAAATTTTTCTGCAGAAGTTATGTAATCATAGGGGAACACTCCTTTACGCATTACTAAGTTCAATTTATCTTCAGGTACAATTTTGCTGGTTTCTTTTAGATCTTCTCTTCTGAGGTTCTCAGACAATTTGCTCAAACTAGATGACATAAATCTATAAGAGTCTACGAAGCGAAGTTTAATTTTACCTACTGTTTTTGAGAAACTGATGTACTTCTCCAATGTTTCAGCTAATACTTCGATTTTTCCATCATCTCGTCCTAACTCTGGGATAATGAAGTGGGAGTCATAGCCGCTAAGATTGTGTAACACGACAGGGATAAAGTTTGGCAGTTTGTAATTTATATTGCATGAATTACAAGCAGCTCCTCTGTATAACCCTGTCAGGTGATCGTGATCTCTTACTTTTTGATTTTCTTCACTGAAGCTCTTCTTGCATAAATAACATCTTGTTGCCAAATTGTATTCTTCTTGTTGATTTTGGTTCAAAGGTTCCATAGGTAAAACATTATTGAATAAGCGTTGCACCTTTTCAGCAATGTCATACAACTGGTCTACGAAATGCTTAGCGGCTTCTTCCCCACGGTAGAGTATCGGAGTGGATGTTAAACCATAGTCTTGCAACTGTTCTTCAGGCAAAGTCGATTTTACCAATAAGCAAAAACTGTTAGGTTGATGCAGTTGATATTTGGTTCTTCTAGTCACCTCACCATCCGGAAGCTCCTGTGGTACTAACGTGGATTCGAAATCTGCGTAGACGGCTACTGGAATCCGATATTGATGAACTGTTTTGTTGAATTGGATGAACGCTCGAGATGGCGGCGGCAGACTAATCTTCACTTCATAGTTGTCATTACAAAGCCTTTGGTGTTCCTTCAACCACTCCGATCCTCCACGTCTCAAATCTTTATTTGTAAAACAAAAGCATCTCTTACACACTGTCACTCTAATTTTATTTTTCGTTAATTGTCGTACAACCAATGCTTCAAAGTCTTTTATCCACACATAATGTGATATTTCGCCTTTAGTTATCAATAATAAATCAGTATGGTTTCTTTGCTCCACTTTTCCAACTCGTAGTGGATACACATTGTTCGAATCATCTAAGCCGAACACGTTAACAGAAACACCTGGATTTTGTTTCTCAAATTATGCAATTTGATTAAGACTCACAGGATACGACATTCCTCGAAAGTTGTAGCGGTGTTCGTTTTCATAATATTCATTACCAACTCTACAAGGATTATGTTTTACATACTTAGTTAGCATCGCATACTTAAAACATTCATTATCCCCGTTTGTAACATTTCTGCAAGAGTTGGTGTCTTTAATTTTCTTTGGTAGAGGGATAAAGCTGCTACCCCTCATACCATATCCATGCTTGTGAACCCTCACATCCATACCTTCGATCGATGATAGCGTCCAGCCAGATCCTCTTCCTTCATGTTCTTGGAGTTTCATTAGCAGTTCATTCAAACATTCTTCTAGAATTTCGTTGATATCAGATGTGGTTGTAAGGGTTCGGTTTTTAGCAATAAATGCTCTCGGTGAGTTTTCACCATCGGTATTAGTAAACATAGCCTCCAACACCAATCCAAATTTAATAAAGTTCAATCTTGCCAATTCTTCCATCAATGTTTTTACAACTAAATTTTTAGCTTGGGTTATAAAGTTTTCCAATTCCAATTGCACATTATTAATTTTGAAATGAGTTACAACTGGTCCTGGCAAGGCTGTGGTGCGCAGTTGTCTTATATCTTCCACTTCTTCTGTATCCTCTTCTTCCATATCCTCTTCTCGGGTACGCAGTTGTCTTACATCTTCCACTTCTTCTTCCGTATCTTCTTCTTCCATTTCCTCTTCTTGAATAAATCCTCCAGCTGTAGATGGTCCAGCTCCGGCAAATTGAATAACACTTGGTCTTCCTCTTTGAATTAACTGTAAATAGCTACCCCAGTCCTTCTGCTTCTGGGGTTTTTCCAAAAACCGATCAATCGCATCCAAGTCTTCTTCACTTAATACAATCTCTTCTTTTCTGTTCTCTTCACGATGCAATTCTCGGTGTAACTGTAGATAGCTATCACAGTCGTCCATCTGCTTCTGGTGGTTTTCTAATAACCGATCAATCGCATCCAAGTCTTCTTCACTTACAACAATCTCTTCTTTTCTGTCCTCTTCATGATGCAATTCTCGGTGTAAAACAAAAATATCTTCGTCTTGGAAAAACTCACCACATATATCGCAAAGAGCCATTTTTTTACAGTTTGGCTTTGAGTGTGCACTCGGTGAATGTCCACGCAATAATGAGCAGCGCGCTCAACCGGGTCCCTTTATACCCGAGGTTGAAGGGTGGGGGGAAGGTGACGTCATATACATCCGGTTTATCAATCATGTAGTAGATTTGGCTTTTAAACACCCATTTTCAATATATTCTTCAACAGACTTGATAAACCAATGATGTTTGATCTAAATCCACTACTTTGTACAAGTTTTTTCAAAGATGTCTGTTTGGGCAAGTTTATGTGGAACAAGTGGAACTTTTCGGTTAAGGTCAAATATTTTTTTTCCAAAAAAAGTTCGGGGGGGGGGGGGTGGGGGAGGGGGTGGGGGAGGGGGTGGGGGTGGGGGAGGGGGTGGGGGAGGGGGGGGGGTTCATTACTATATTTAGGTCAAGGTCACGAAAAAAATTTAAAAAATTAAGCCCCACCTGGGGCACTTGGGTTGTCATCGCTGTAGCCTCCAAAGAGACCCAACTATGACAACAGGGCAACATCCAATGTTGTGTTCCCTTCGCCACGCAAGACTTTTAAATATTTACTGCATTGGTAACAAATAACTAACAAAACATTTACATAATTTTGAGAGAGGTTGAGGACAGCCCTAGTGGCTTACGTCCTCGGTCCGAGTGCAGAGGCCGCCGCAAATTGGCCACAGCTGTGGTCTGCATGCCAGCGTACAAACGGACCGGTTCCCAACCCAGCCGCAATATTGCATGCCTGAGAGGACCCATGCTAACATTGGTTTAAAATAGCTTTACACGGGGGTCTACTCCCGTACCCTATCTTTAATATTTAACTTTAGCAATGCAGTAAATTTTTAAAAATCTTTGTGGGTCAAGGCCACACGCACATTAAAAAATTTCGGCCCCCGTACATCCATGGCGAACCACGAATGTTCGGGGGCCTTGGGGACAAAAACACAAGTAACTAACAAACTTTCATTTACATAATTTTGAGTTTCCAGAAGGGAAACAAGAGGTTGAGGACAGCCCTAGTGGCTTACGTCCTCGGTCCGAGTGCAGAGGCCGCCGCAAATTGGCCACAGCTGTGGTCTGCATGCCAGCGTACAAACGGACCGGTTCCCAACCCAGCCGCAATATTGCATGCCTGAGAGGACCCATGCTAACGTTGGTATAAAATGCTTTTACACGGGGGTCTACTCCCGTTCCCTAACTTTAAGATTTACTTTGAGCATTGAAAAAGCTCAAGGGGGAATGCTAAAACAAGCGTATACACTTTAGATAAATATAACACACTTACAACACACAATTGAGCTCAACATGGTAAATGCTGGAACAAACACATATGACAAACAAGACACACAGGATAAAAGACAAACAAGACACACAGGAGACATAGGGTACAAGTAAAACACTCTCATATAAAACAATTCCCAATACCCAAACGCAAGCGCAATATCTTAGAAATAATACAAGTCTTAAAGTTAGAGTAGACTTCGCTAAACAGTGAAGGCGCCATTCAGTGTTTAGTGAGGCCTATGGCGGTCCGTCCCGATCGTTCACGTTCAACGCGCGGGAGCGGACTGCGAGCCGGCTGCGACCGGGCCGCCTTATATCCCCACCGGTCGCCCCCCAAGGGCACAGAGGTGGGGGCGCCATCGGGGGCAAGGTACATCAAAGTCACCCCAAGGTCACGTCAAGATCACCTCAAGGTCACCCCAAGGTCACCTCAAGGTCACGTCAAGGTCACCCCAAGGTCACGTCAAGGTCACCCCAAGGTCACGTCAAGGTCACCCCAAGGTCACCTCAAGGTCACCCCGAGGTCACCTCAAGGTCACCCCAAGGTCACCCCAAGGTCACCTCAAGGTCACCCCGAGGTCACCTCAAGGTCACCCCAAGGTCACCTCAAGGTCACCTCAAGGTCACCCAAGGTCACTTCAAGGTCACCTCAAGGTCACCTCAAGGTCACCCCAAGGTCACGTCAAGGTCACGTCAAGGTCACCTCAAGGTCACGTCAAGGTCACCCCAAGGTCACCTCAAGGTCACGTCAAGGTCACCCCAAGGTCACGTCAAGGTCACCCCAAGGTCACCTCAAGGTCACCCCAAGGTCACCTCAAGGTCACCTCAAGGTCACCTCAAGGTCACCCAAGGTCACTTCAAGGTCACCTCAAGGTCACCTCAAGGTCACCCCAAGGTCACGTCAAGGTCACGTCAAGGTCACCTCAAGGTCACCCCAAGGTCACCTCAAGGTCACCCCAAGGTCACCTCAAGGTCACCCCAAGGTCACTTCAAGGTCACCCCAAGGTCACACTTATGTCACTTCAAGGTCACCCACTACACTTCTACTCTAAGTGTTGGCAATACCCCCACTACAATCGAGTCCCTAGGCTGCGCAACGGCGCTCCGTCAGTCTGTCTCCGACTTGCGTGCAGTGCGCCTCGCTGTTCTCCGTCTCTCTTCATGTAAGTATTTTACAAGTTTTTGGCTCAAGGTCGTACACTTTGACTCTGGAGCAACATAGGCTAAATATTTCTGAGTTTTTTACTCAAGGCCGCCGCACTTTAACTCTGGGACGACATCGACTTGCAGTATTTCTGTGTTTTGACTCAAGGTCATTACACTTTTACTCTAGACCAACACCGAATTATGCGGTGCGATGCTCACTAACCTAACTTGTAATGTTTAGGGTGGCGTTTTCATACCACTTATCGCCATGAGTGTCCGGTCCAGATTTTACATTAACTTTACGCCCCTCGCAGCCTAAGCTGTACAGGAATGTTTCTTCTAGTGACAACTCGGGCCGAGTGAACAGTGTGTTGACTGTAGGGCAGCTCATGGTGAAGTGATGCGATGCTTCGGCAGTACAGCCTCACCTTCCCCCACTACTGTGACCTTCCCCCACTCCTACTGTTACCCCATCACTTTTGCCTTGGCTCATACTCTACCAACAGTCTCTCAGTATTGTGCGGACTTTTGTGAGGGAAGACATGTCGCAGGACACTTTGGGTAAGAAACTTAGCCGTGTTAAGTCTTTATTAGTTGCTCAATGTCTTCCACTCAAGGTCAAGCGGGTTTCGACTTTGTCTAAGTGGCGAAAACTGTTGCGCGGACACCCTAAGTTTTATACCAAACGGACTAATGTAAGTTTTACTGATGAGGATTTATTTAAAATATTGGAAGAAATGACTTTTGCTTCCAAGGTACAGTTAGTTACTCCAATTCCTGACGGTTTGGAGTAGTTCAAGGTCACCGCACTTAAACTCTGGCAAATACACATCAAACGGTTTTACTAAGAGTACATTTTTCTAAGTGTTGACTCAAATCTGAAGATTCTTTGGATACATCTTTAAAGACAATCCTAAGTCCCAAGTTTACAGTCAACCTCAAGGTCATCACACTTTAACTCTGGAACGATATCAACTTGTAGTATTTCAGAGTTTTGACTCAAGGTCACCACACTTTAACTCTGGAACAACATAATATTGTCATACCAAGAAAGCTTTAACTCTTATGCTCAAGGTCACTGACTCTGGGACGGCATCAACTTGTAGTATTTCTGTGTTTTGACTCAAGGTCATCACACTTTAACTCTGGGACTACATCGACTTGTAGTATTTCTATGTTTTCACTCAAAGTCATCACACTTTGACATGTAAATTTAAGGTAGCATCAAAACGGTGCTACCTGGCTTGACATTTTCAAGTTTCCCAGGGTCATCGCAGTTACCCCACCACTTCCCATATACCTAGAGTGCGCGGGGCCGGACAGTCAGTCGCTCGGTGTCTGTCGTAGGGTGCACATCGCGGTTGTAGTACTGGTCTAAAGTAAGGCAGCTGGGCCAGTTCAAGGTCACCCGAGCGGTGTCATATGACGGTTTAGGCAGAGTCACGTTGCAAGCTTCAAGTTTCCTCAGCACTTTTGCTGTTTCTCGTCTAATTTCGCTCCAAGTCGTCAAGGTCACGGTAACCTGACTGAAACTTGGAGCGTAGTGCGAGAAACAGCAAAAGTGCCAAAAAATTTTAGGTTTCAGCGTGACCTTGACCTTTGTGACATCAATGACGTCATCTTGGTGACGTAAGGGGTGATGACGTCATCAGCACGTCATTTCTGTGACGTCATGGGTGTGACGTCATGGAAGTGACGTCATTGGTGATGACGTCATCAATTGCGTCATCGATGACGTCATCGATGACGTCATCGGTGAGGTCATTGACCTCGATGACGTCATCGCTCGGGTGACCTTGAAGTGAGCCAGCAGCCTTACTTTTCCACTACTCATTAAAATTAATTAAACTCTAAATATAACAATAAAGAAGACAGCCTCTGACACTCTATGTAGATAAATAATATAGCTTTAGGGAGGATGATAAAACAAAAGGAAATTGAAACGATCTAGAGTTGGATAGCTTTAATATTCTTTCGCGCAATAAAAGTTTGCTTGTTGCCTTTTATATCGGCCTTTATATCGGCTCGAGCGAGGGAAGCTGGCAAACAAACATTGTGACTTTGAACCGTTTAAAACTTGACTCCAGCAAAATGAGCTATGAAACAAAATGGCGGTGCTTCAAACCAACAGCTGAGAAAACGACGCCCTTACGGCCCAGAGGGGTTGTTTGTACTGCAGGACGATTTAATGTTAAGTCTCCCTCGATTGGCATGGCTGAATTTAATTCTTTTTAAAGCTATCAAACATTATTTACAAAATAATGTATTAATAAATAGATAATTATTTTTTATATTTTGCTTTTTGTTTAAGGAAAACTGACACTTTTGTATGTGTTCTTTGCTTTCTACAAATGTAATATGGCGTCTACTTGAGCTAAAAATAATGCTATTTTTTATTAACACAAGTACATTATTTTAAAGAATGTTTGTATCGTATCATTGACTATTTACACTACCGTGAATTCACGGGAGTGTACATAGTCAATGATCGTATCCTATTTTTAATTAATCTATATCTATAAAAGGCAAAGCCCTCACTCACTCACTCACTCATCACTAATTCTCCAACTTCCCGACTAGCTAGAGTGCTGAAATTTGGTATACTCATTCTTTAGGCTCAAAATAGGAAAGTCTAACTGTTTTCATATTAATATTCACAAAAGGGCTACGCCCTAGACGTCCTCAAAGTTACCATGTTATTCTTATGGAAGCGACATTTTTGTATTCCAACATATGATTATGGAAATTGAATTAGGTTTGTTTACATCTGCCACATGATAATTCATGTAAGAAAATGTTTATAAGCATAGAAGTAACCAGGTGTGAGATATAATATTTATTTATGTTTGACATTGTCAAGATTATAGTGATTTACTATTAATTTTAGTCTGGTGTACTTTGGTTGTATTAAGTGCAGGTAACTTTATTTCGTACTAACAAACTGTTTTGCAAATATAGTTTTTGAAGCACTTAAGGGCTCCACTACACTGCATTTCAAAATTACCTTAGGGCATTCGCAGAGTTGAAATTTTTGACATGGACGTTCCTCTTTGCTCATGGGTGCTCACTAAGAAGCTGTTTTACCATTATAGTTTTCGAATCTAAGAAACGTTTTGCAGATATAGTTTTGAAGCCCTTTAGGTCTGTACCCCACTAGACCTTCAAATTACTCTAGGGCCCATGGGGTTGAAATATGATATAGGATTCCCTTGGCTCATGGGTACTCACTAAGAAAAGGGTTTGCAAAATATAGTTTTTAAAGCACTTTAGGGCTCTACCCCTCTGCATTTCAGAATTACATTGGGGTCTTCACGGGGATGAAATTTGACATGGACATTCCTCTTTGCTCATGGGTGCTTACTAAGAATTGGTTTTGCAAATATAGTTTTCTAAGTTCTTTAGGGCTCTGCTTAACAGGACTTCAAAAACATTTTTGGGCCTCCGGGGTTGAAATTTGACATGACGTTCCCCTTAGCTTAAGAATTTCAAAAAAGTGTATATTTTGAAATTCTTTAGGGCTTCGTCCCAGAAGTCTTGAAAATTACTTTGAACCCGCGGGGTTGAAAGTTGACATGGACGTTTCTCTTTGCTCATTGTTGCTCACTAAGAAACAATTTAGCAAATTTACTTTAGGACTCCACCCCAAAGAACATCAAAATTACTATATATGCTAAGGGATTAAAATCTAACGGAGATGCTCCGTTTTCCAAATAGGTGCTCACTTGGAAACAGCCTTGCAAATATAGTTTTTGAATTTCTTTTCCGCCCCATAGGACTTCAAAATTATTCCAGGGGTTTCCACCCACAAATCCTCAAAATTACCATAAATCCTACGGTGTTGAAATTTAACGTTTATGTTCCGTTTTGCTAATAGGTGTTTACTAAGAAACAGTTTTAGAAATATAGTTTGTTATGTTCTTTAGGGCTCCGCTTTACATGATTTTAAAATGACTGTATAGGGCCTACGGGGTTGAAATTTGACATGGTTGTTCTTTTTTGCTCAATGGTTCTCATTAAGAAAATGTTTTGCAAAATTCCTTCAGAGCTCAACACTCAGTAATTTGTTGTTTCAATATCATTCTTAAGGAGGAACATTTTGTTGCTCTTTTAAAGATTTTATTACCTAAAAAATAAATTCAGTCACGGGCGAAGCCGTGACGGGGAACAGCTAGTGAATTATAAAAGGATTATTTTTTATTTGTAATCCAGCTAAATGTAATTTTATATTTTAATGATACTTCTGTAATATTTTTTATAGTTGATCAACGTCACGGATGAGCGTTAGGTCAATTGCTCATAACTTTCAACTATGCAATAGAGAAATTAGCGATTGGAAAGATTCCGTTGCTAAACCTTACTGTCCTTACGTTACAAACGTACGTTGAGTATGTAATCAATTATAACACTTTAGCGTATCCTTTATTCAAACTCGAACAATTTTTTTTGTTATGAAAAAAATAAACTTTATAGATCTACATTTATACTTTTAGCGAATTTCCCTATAGAGAATACACTCTTACCTTTAATACTCACGGTGAGACATAAGCCTGGGATCATGTAACTTTTTCTTTTCTAGGTCCCTTTAAGCCCGTTGGTTGAAATTCAATATATGCATATAAACATACTGCATAAATATATATATATATATATATATATATATATATATATATATATATATATATATATAATATGTGTGTCCGTTTACATGATAAGTTATGAAAAAACTCCTCGATATCGATGAAATTTGCTATGACGATGTAGGGGAGCGTTCTTCAAGTTAAATTCCAAAACTAAGGAAATCGGACCATAGCAACCTTGTTTAAACAAGTTAAAATATGGGTTTTAAGCATTTTTTGATCCCATTAAAAAAAACTAATTTACTGAAACTATTTATAAAAACTTAGTAAAATTACTATTTTGTAATAAATTATTTTTTATATTTTGAATAAAATTCTGAAAATTGCCAATCATTGTTTATAGGTTGTCAGCTATTTCATTAATACTAGGATACGTGTTGCTCGAAACCGAGCACTTTATTTTAATACAATACAAATATTACTTTTAGCTCTAAGTCAATGACATTTCGACCACTTAATATTGTGAATATCTCTAATCGCAAAAGATACACGTATTTACAGCTGATTATTAACAAATGTCTAAAATGCTTTATTCAATCCCAATGTTATTTTAATGGGAATTTTTGAGATTTCAATAATGGAGCGTCCGATTATCTTTTTTCTAGCGCCTTTATCTTCAGTCCGATTCTCATTAGTTTATGGCGGAAACAACTACAGACCAAGCCCTATCCAACGACACCAAAAACTTGAAAATTTGGTTGAAAATTTTAGGAGGAGTTCTCTACACAAAAAACCCTTATTGTATGAGCTAAGTAAAGATTTAAATGTCAGTGATAAATGTGAGTCTGATTTATTAAATATTTTGTATTTTAGTGACGGAATAATAATAATATTTATGCACAACAATATACACTGAGTACACTGTGTTACTCATTAATACCACAAAATATTTTGTTGATAAAAAAACAGCCTTTGAAAATCAGTTATGTTCGCAGGTCTGCTGCGACGGTTTGTTTAAATATCCTCCATCGTTTAACAAATACAATATTATGTACGATTTTAATGGTGGTGGTTTAACAATTTTCATGCTCCTTGGTTTGAATAGATAGACGCTCTCGCTGATGCATGCGCTGTTCTTGATCTTTAAAGTGTTTAACTTGAATATAAAATAATTCTCTAATCAATGTCAATAAAGGGGTAGTAACAACCTTGAGGGGCTTGTAGGGGCCTTCCGCTTCAATGTTTACCAATTTCCTGCAGAAAAAAACTCTACTTTGTCTTTATATGATACCAAAATCGGTTGAAAACTGTAGGAGCAGTTCAATGTAAAAAAATACCATGTCGCGTATTAAATATGTATGGATATTAATTAAAATATTCTTTTCATATTTTCACTATTTTATGCCTAAGGTACATTACGATGCAAAAACAATCTAATTTATGATGCCGTTTTAACATATAACATTTTTATCAATTTGAAAATGTTTCCACAGAACCCTCATATGTAAAAAGGATAGTACCAAAAGTGAACATATATTTTTATTCTGTAAATTTAAACTCTATACGAATTGTTGTGACGATGCTGTAAGTCTATTAAATTTGGATAAAACGATAAGGGACTGTGGACAGCTCAAGAGTAATTCCACTTTGTACATTCGCTTTGCATTGCGACAGTCTAATATCACTCTAACAGCGTGTACGTGTAATAGATGCGTCACTATAAAGCTGTTTGCGCTTCAAAGCAGCACGGTGCTCAGAGATAAGGCAGTCTTTGAAAGCTTTTTGTAGCAAAAACAAGTTTAAAACTCACAAAAACAAAGGATAAAAGGTGGGATAGCTTATGGGTCGATGTTCCCTTTACAAAGGGAGCTACGCTGCTGACAGCGCTTTTTTCACTAACCTCGTGGTTATTTTATAAAAATTTAAATATTATTGTAGCTTTTTGATTTAGTTTAGGTTAGTTTTCAATTATTCTTATTTTTTTATGTTACTCTTTACCAACTTTGTCATTCTACAATTGGTTTTCCGTTAATTCCAAGCTTTGGAGTGATTGTTACAATATTCAGGGTTACTTCCCGTAGTTTTTTTTTTTTTTTTTTTTTTTTTTTTTTTTTTTTTTTAACTGCTTACAAATACTGACATAATGAAAACTAGCTGTAAAAACAACTAAATGTATTTTTTACATGTTTTAGTTTCACCTCTTCTCCTCAATATTGTAACCAAGTCCAAATTGTAAACTAAAATGTTAATAAAAATAATTACTTGCTATTAAACAAAAAATATTGAACTATACTATCAGGTGATAAATACATTTCCTTGCAATAATTTGTTCTTAAAAGTTACAATAGCATGGCTTATTTAGAAGATAGCAGAGGTCAAATATGTACTACAATATTTATACATGGAGTCTGCCTCCTGATGGTATAGCTTTATGACGTCGTCAGTTATGTAATTTATACAATCACATAACTACATCACTTGGTAGTGGTTTTTAATTGTAAATTTGTACAATTGAAAAGTTTTTATGAACATTTGTTTCAACTCACTTTTTAGCGTTTAACATGAGCTCGTTGTGAAGAATATTTAAATTAAAAACATCACGCTAATTTTTTAAAGAGTTTATAGTTTCATAATGAAAACTTTGATGGAATTTTCAAAATAAAACTATAGTCTGTATCCAACACACCGCAGCAGTAGTACATGTAGTCGTCTAACATACCATTCCGTGTATATTTAAACAAAATTCTTGTACAAATCGCTTAATATGTACATTTTAGTCTCAAATGGGATAAAAGCTCCTCCTTTAACTTTTTTCCCTTCATACTGAAATTCTTCATACAGTTCTATTTAGATAAAAATAAAAATTTATTTTAGCTCATTTCCTATAGGGAATACGCTGTTGCGGTGGTAGTCACCGAAAAACCTAAGCATGAGACTATATGTTTCTTTTTTCCTTTCGAGGTCCCTAGAAGCCAAAAACACCATCCGATTTTGATTAAATTTTGTACAGGGATGCACTCTTGAATGAGTACGAAAATCAGAATGATCAGAAAATGAGAACAGTTTTTGGGGTTTAAAATGGACACAATGGGGTTTTGGCATTCTTTGGCCTTTTTTGATTCAACAATTTTAACTACACCAATTGTTTTTAATAAAAAAACTGGTTATTTATTGATTTTGTAAAATTTAGTATGTATGTTAGTAGTATGTACATTCACTAGCTAGGTGTTAACTTGTTTTTACTTACAATACCTATATGGCAGCAAACCTACATATACCCATTTCCATGTGTTTGTGAAGTAAATGAATAGCATACAACTTTATGTAATTTAGTACCTTCATTACTTAGTCATTAACCTTTGCATTTAAATAACCCATCCCCCCTTCAAAGTAAAAAAACCTACATACTCAATAAAAAATTCCCAAATTTCATTGGAAATTCGCTAAGAACGCAGGTGTGATGGAAGGAACGCGTTTAGAATCGCACCAGTTAATATTTTATTTTGATGTAGTATTCAAAATCAAGAGATGTGTTATAAGCTTTAAATATTAAATTGACCTTTAAATTTTTATCGTTGAACTGCCGATATAATAGGCTTTGCTTGTAATGCAGCATGAAAATTTAAGTCCACATTAACACTTTCGTTATACCCTTACTTTAATCGGATTTCACAAGGGATAGTGTATTGTGTTGTTCTTATTATTATAACGTTAGCAGTAGTATTTTTGTACAATGCGAACGGAACCACCAAAATGCGGTTGCCCCCTTACCCTCTACACCGCATGGTGAGATGTGACGATTGAGGGATGGCGCCATTTGCACTTCCGGTCTGTCAAATCTGGTGCTAACCGTTTCCGGGTCTCTAGTGCTACTAAAAAAAACAGTTAGATAAACAGAATGTCCTTCCCCAAACCCTTGACTTCCGCAAAATTGCAGTCCCCTTCACAAATCACCCTTGTAAAAAGTTCCTTTTTGCACATTTAACAAAGGTTAAGCATAATATGTGCAGTATTTCTTATGCATTCAATAATATAATTGCCAGGCTTCGTAATATTGTTATTTTCATCATTTACTGACTTTTTCAGTTGAGTAATCGTTATCAACATCGGATTCAGCAAATCCGTAAGAGCCGTCTGAACAAAGACAAGAAACTGTGACACGAAGAAGGAAACGTAACCTTGGAGGCCCTAATATGATGATGCACAGAAATGTGTAATCTGCGATGAAGTGGGGGCTCAAAGGTGCCGGCTGCGTAATGCGGGGAAACAATTGCGACGGATTGTGGGCCCCCGGGCCCGCGGCGCGGCGGCGGCGGCGCAGAGCGATGTGCTGTGTGTGTACACGATGACTGTTTGGGCACTGCGAAGTCCTGCGACTTCTTGTAGGTTACCAGTCTGTGCTTCGCAATGGAAAATTGGCTAGGAAAATGAGGGAGGAGGTGTCTTTACAAAATAACTGCTTCACATAAGGACAACCGTTATTCCTGCTGAAATGATAATGTGAACTAAGTAAATATGACTCTGACTAGTTTAGCCAGTCAGTTTAAGGCTTTACTGTGGAAAGTAACCGTGGTTAAATAATTTACCGTGGAACTTAATAATATATAAAAATATATACATGATGTATATTAAAATATAGAAGAAAATATATATTATAAACTACATTAATGATATAATAAGACATTTCAACTTCATTACCTCATAACCTATTAGACATATTTAATTTTATTTCTATATTTTTGGAATAATTGAATTTTGATGGTTTAATTTTGAATAAAATATTTTTAAACAACTTTTTGATAAATCTTTGGAACTAAATGGATTATGAGTGATCTTAAAACTATACATATATTTTTATTCAATATTACATTATTAACAGGAGGGAAATTAACTATTTTTGTTAAAAGTATTATTTCTTCATTAAACGTTGGTTACTGTCGAGATTATGTTTATTTACATAGGCATATAATGGTAAACTATTGTACTTGTTGCTCGATATCCAGCAATTTAATTTTTACTGTTTATGATTTCCAATTAGTTTATTAACCAGTGCATCCAAGGTTTAAATTATAACCACTTTGGTAAGAATAGACGGATGTTCTCGCTGGTGTAAATACTGTGTCCTCGTTACAGTTGTTAACTTGAAATCTTTTAAATTTACTCATCAATGTTAATGAAATTGAGAAATTTATAAATTTAAGGGCTTCTATTTGGCCCTTCCGTTTGGATAGATATTTACCAATTTACTTTAGAAACAACTTCTAGCCGAGCTCTAAAATCATTGGCACTAAAATCATTGAAATTGGTTGAAAACTGTAGGAGGAATTTCTTGTACAAAAAACGTGTCGCGTATTAAATATGTATAGATTCTATAATCTATTATTTATGAGTTATCTCAGATTTATGATGTAGGTTTGCTGCCTTTGGAAAATATTAGTTTCTCCCTTCCTAGTGAAGGTTGATAAGTAGTGTCTTTTGGCCACTCCTGGCCCAGTTCAAGGTCAGCGGTTGGAAGTGGCAGGTGTGGGGTTGGAAGTGTGGGGTGGGGGTGACAGTGATGGATGGGTTTGGGAAGTGGGTCAAGGTCATCTGGAGGGGGTTTTAAAAAAGTGGGAGCCGCAGGGGCTCGGTGGGGGTTTTGGGAGGGGTGGCGCCGGGCCGCGGGAGGTTTTAGTTTATTTTTAAAATTAAATCAAAGTCGTGTTCTTGTGCAGAGAGATGTTGGAGTGCCGTCCACTGGTGAGGGAGTGGTAGACGCCGAAGGCGGTGGCGAAGAGAAGGTAGACGCACAACATGCACAGTACGCATTTGAACAGTTGCAGCAGGCGAACCATCCCTTGTTGATTTTCCGTTTCCAATTGCAGCCTGTTGATCTCTAGTTTGAGTCTGTCCTCTTCCAATTGTGTTTTAAGTGAAAAATCATCCATCATGTTTGTGTGCTTGTTTTAATTTCTGTAGGTGAAACGGGAGCGGTGTTGACGGTCGGAAAGTTGGCGATGAAATGAGAAACGAAGATGAGGACAGAGCATATTTACTGGAAAGTGGTGGGGGGGTTAAAAAAAACAGTTGTGTGTCCGATCAAACGTCGTCGTCAGCTGTCGGTGTAGTTTTGGAGGATGCAGGAGTGAGTTTTAGCAAACTATCTTCATCTTCAGTCTCAACTCTATCGCATGTTGGACAACCGTAAGCAAGTTCCAAATTCATAGTGATGCAGTGGAATTTGTCTATAATATCTTCTAAAGTTTCCATTATATCTTTTAAATCATGTCTTGTTCTAATTACAAAAGTAGATTTCATTAGTGCTAGCGGATCGTTGTTCATCGTACGGGAGTCGGGAAACAAATGGCGAGCGTCAGTCAGCGGCTCGCTTATATGCGGGCAAGGGTGGTGGAGGGGGAAGTGGAGGGGTGGTGGCGTGGTGGGGGAAGTGGAGGGGTGGTGGCGTGGTGGGGGAAGGGTGATATACCCCCATGCGAATCGTTGGCCAGCGCATTTCGCAGCAAAACGCCGTTCGGGTAGGTAGTAGGAGGTGTACTAAGATAACCATTAGTTGTATTTTTAAGTTAGGAATACTAATAATGTTTGTAAATTAAATATTAAATTTATATTTAACCAGAGCTTGCATTTCTTGTTCCTCGTCGTTTAATTCAACAATTTTAACACCATTAGTTGTCTGTTCCTCTTCCTCTGCACTTTGCGACGATGAAGACATGGAGGTGGCAGAAGATGATGATGAGGATGAAAATATTTTGGTAGGATTGACGTATTGCACTGTGATGTTGATCCATCTTAAAGGATAGTTATCAATGAGTGTGAGTAAGTTTTGGAATAGTTCTTCCATCTCTTCTCTGTCGGTAATTAAATGTTGAAAGGAAATGAATTTATCATCCATGTTGTTCTCAGTGCGAGTAATGAAATAAGAATGAGAAGCGTATCGAATGATCCGTAGAATATATGTTGTAAAAAATAAGAGGTGGGGGTAATCTCAAGGTCAATCAAATGGAGTTTTAAAAAAGGGCTGCATTCAGTGACTACAGCTATACATCTGAAGCTTCAACAGGATCAGTAGACCAATCTGATCTGTACTTGCACGCACTTATGATGCATGTACAAAAGTGGTCTTTATAATATGCATTGCACTCTCGACAATTGACAAGTTTTTCCGGATGAAATTTGATACACCTCTGGGGACAGCAAGTGTGGAAGTATCGTGATTTATAAATTTTGATGGTTCGCAATTCCGGTGGTGGTAGTTGCTTTGTCTTGCATTTGCAGTAACAGGATCCGAAGAATTCACACTTTGTACAAGCTAATCCGTCTACCATCCATCTTCCTAAATCGGTGCATTTTTGTTCACAACAGTAGCGCGGTGCGTCCTCGTTTTTCTTCTCTTCCATGTTGGCGCTTCTAAGTGTTGGCAAGAAATGAAGTTGTATAGTGTAGGATAGCGTGTTTTATAGACTAGGAAAAGTGGTGGGGGTAATCTCAAGGTCATCCAAATGGAGTTTTAAAAAAGATCATCTTACAAGTGTAAGATGTATTTATTTAAGATACTGAGTTTTCATTTTCTTTTTCTTTCTTTACATCTTGTTTGTATTTTTCTTTTTCTTCTTTAGCCATGGCGATGAGATCTTCAGTGGAGAGTGGATGTACTTCAGGAAATTTTAGAATTAATTTTGGTTGGAATCCCTCTTTAGTCAATACTTGAAGATCGGACGTCATTTGTTCTACACTTTGATAGTCTTTTCCGTAGATTTTTCCATTGAATTCAATCATCATTCTGTACAACATGGTATTAGTAGTTGTTTTCGCTGCGTCAGTTGGAGAGCAAATGATGATTCTGTTAGGTTACACGGTCCTTTTATAGATGCTACAGCGACCACTTGATATTATTTAACATTAGTAATATTTCTGGAACTTAACATTACTTTGAGTAGATGGTGTTGTAGTTGAAGGTTGTGTGGAAACGAATACTTCTTCGTTGCAGAACTTCTGTTTAGGAAACATCCTCATGTTGTTAGCGTAAACATCAATATTTAAACGATAACCACCGGCAAGTAACACTCGCAGTTCATTAATAAAATCGTCGAGTTCTTCAAAAGTTGTAATGGTGGTGGTATCATATGATGCACACTTAACCTTAAGAGACATGTTGTTATTCGTAATAACTGGAGAGCCAACAGAGATGTGTACAGCACGAAAGGTAGTCGTAGACTGATGAGATCCTCAAGAAAATTACGGCCTTTATATACCCTCGAAACTAGGTCAAGGTCATCCAAACGTGTTTTTAAAAAAAGCAACATATCGATAGTGCAGAAACACTATCGATATGTTGCCTTTTCTTATTATTTTTTTTCATTTTTATTTTTTATTTATTTAAAATCAGTTACACACATGTACAACAGTATATATAAACTACAGACTAGTTGCTAGTAGGCATAACATGAAGTGTAAGTTCAGTAGAGTTGGTTCCACTAGGACCGTGGGATGCCAAATAGAGTGCGCCGGGGTGAATCAGTCGTAAATCTTCATTCTGCAGCAGTTGAACGAAGCGTTTGGGAAGAAATACTTGAAATTTCGGTTCATCACCAGGTGTGTAGGGTGCTTCACTCAATGTGCAATTGATGGCGTCTCCAACTGATGTTTCCATCTTCTTAATAGTGTGAATAATGTAATGTTTTTCTTCTTTCAATTCTGAACATTTCTTAGTCGGTAGTATTGTAGATTTAGAATGTTTGTTGAATTGATCAACAAGCGACTGTAGAAAAGTTTGCGATGCCATTATTTTTTCTTACTATTGTTCGTCTTCTTCTTCTTGTGCTTGCGCGTCAGAGGTGTTGACTCCTCGGAGGTTAGAGTAATACTCATGCATTGTCATAGTGCCGCTCTCGCTTTTATACCCATCGCTTCCCCCACCACTTTGCTGGAGATAGACATTCAAACGATATGCGTTCTTTAAAGCACATTGAGACTGCCGATGTTTAAAGTTTTTAGATGCAATACAGATGTTAGCAAAGTAGCAATAAAAATCTTTCTCCATTTGCACATTTATCACTTCATGGTTTGTATATGCTTGTATCCAATTTGCTTTTTCCAATCCTCTTGTAAAAATAGTTTTGAACTCTTTGCAGAAATGATTCATAATGTGTGGCATCATATTGTAGGTTATAAAACCTTCATCCCATGTTAGATTATGAAAATGTTTCATCAACCATTTGTTTGTTACTTTAGCTTTGGTTGTTAATCTGTTGAACGGCAAAGGAGGCATGAATAAAAAATGATAAACAACAGATGTTATCATATCTAGTACCACTAACTCTTTAATTATAAAATTTCCATCATTACCACGGAATGCCTGAAACTCTATGATACCTCGCTTTACTTCCATTATTTCCGTCTTCTTAGAGAATGAAACTCGTTTATCCATGATGACGTTCAGTAGACAACTGGTATGTCAATGCGGATTGACAGCCTTTTATACTCCAACATTCTTCTTCTTCTTACTTAAAATATTCTTTGTCTGTTTAATTTGTTGTTGATTGTTGATTGTTGAAACGTGATTCGTTTTCCTTGTTTTCTTGCTTTTTTCTTCATCTAAATTAAAGTTGGTTTGATTGTGGTGTAACTGTCTCCACATCTCTACTTCATGCGGGATCCTATTGAAGATTGAAGTATCTACTGGACCGTATAGGATTGGAACATATGGTTGTCTATCCAATGCATCAGTTAAATAATCTTTGATAATTGTACTTGAGAATATTAGCTGTTTTAAATATCTTTTTATAGGACCAGTAGCACAAGTTAAAGCGTAAAACTCTTCTTTTGTCAAATGTATTTTTATATTATATTTAGTTAAATCTCTAAATCGAACTAGTTGTTGACCACGTTGTTTAACAATATCGATTTCAATATTTGATTCGAACAAACCTAGTTTTGTTTTTCTTCCAAACGTATTGTTACTCAAATAGCATTCCAAAAGATGTATATGTTTCATAAAAGATTCCCAAGAAGATTCAGTGAAGGTTACCATTTTAGATCCGTGATTCAAAATAACAGTTGGAGAGTAATCCAATGATTTCATTACTCCAGCAGACACAGTCTTTGTCATACAAGAAGAAATAGGATAAAATATTCTAAGAAATACCTCCATTAAGATGTTGGTAGAAATGTTATCTTCAATTTTCCTTTTCTTCGTTTCTTTTTCAACTTCCTCTTCGTCTGTCTTCTTATGTTTAAACTTGAGGAACTCTTCCATTTCCTGTTCAACTTGTCTTTCTATATCCAAACTATTGTCAGCCATAAGAGGTGTAGTTTCTTCATTAGCACTTGATGTAGCAGAACTCATCTTGCGGACGATGTTACCCATAAGACAATCAAAGATGAAATGAATTTCCAGCTCTTCTTTCTCGCTTTTATACTCGCAGATGACCTAGATATTGTTGATCTTTTGTAAAAACCTTACAAATCGTGCAGATGTTGTATTAATCTTTTTTAAAGTACATTCTTCACAATTCCTGTCAGCGGTGTGTAAGTAACTATTTTGTCATGTAGAATTAAACAGTATGCTGAAGTACCATCTGGTATTTTATCTTCAAATTCCATTTCAATTTTTATATCTACACTTGAAGATTTCACAGATTCATTTTGTTTTGAACAATCGATTACAACAATTGGAGCTTTTGAATAAAATTGTTCTGGTGATAGTAGTGGTGTATTTGTCTTACCATAATATGACGATTGAAATCTTGCATACATGTCATATAGAATGGAATAACGTTTCTTGTCAAATGAAACATTTAAACTGTCATATGGAAAGAACTGAGAGTTTAGAAAAACTTTGCAATTCTTTATCTTGCAATGGTCAAATTGACCAGCGTGCGCAGTTATAACATCTTTTCGTTTAGTCTGAAAACCGACTATTATGTACCTTGCTCGTTCTAAATAAGTAGAGGTTTTAACAGTCCATGTTTGTCTTTCTGTTTGAGGCAATATGGGGTATTCATGAAATTCCCAACTTCTAAATGGTATTACAATATCACGGTCAGATTTTAATTTTTTCAATAATAATACTCGATGTTCATCCGCCAATCTGACATGTGGTACTCTCCATACAACTTTATCCAATTGAAGTTGCCATTCCAAATCGGCATCTTTTGTTCCACTTGGCGCTTGTATTACATCCTTATTCGTTGAAGATCTGAGCAGTACCAGTTCTTGCTTTACATTTATTATTATTCTCTTGTAATCTTCTGCGAATCCCAAAAGCAATCGTAAAGGCACATTAAAATCAAAGTAACCTTTTGAATTAGGAGTAATAGTGTCTTTATCAGGAGTCACCCATCCAGCCGAGATTAAAGAATTCTTTTCATGGGGTGTTATTGAAGTCAATCCTTTCAAAGTTGTTGATATACCAACTTTTTTTGTTGAATCAACTGTTACTCCAGATATCTCATATCTAATTTCATCAAACAGATATGCCATAGGGTTATTTATAAAAGGAACAGTTGAACCAGATTTTCCATCCAATGTTGTTACTCTTCCTTCGATATATAAATAACTTTCACATGGTAATGTGTAGATATCTTGTTGTTGAATGGGAATCCTTATTTCATCATTATTATTTAATTTTGATGAAGTGTAAGGGTTGTGAGTGTGATATTCCTTCTCCCATAGGGTTTCGTCGAATGTCGGTCCTTGCGCTATATCCAGTATATCCATGGTTGGCAAGTTTTAGTCCGATCTTTTGTAGGAAGCGTATGTTGTCCGGTGTTAACTCGTCGAATGTTGAGGAGCTACTGAGCTCCCGACTCTTCCGTTGTGGTTTAAATGATAATCCCATGTTGACTTTATGTTGCTGCTCTGATATGTAACCGTATAGTTATTGTTTCTCCTCTAAAGTCAACACTAATGCCGTCTTGATCCAATATGTTCAGTACGATGTCTGAAATGAAACTGGTGTTTAACGGTAGGTATATCAGGTTTTGTGGCTTCTCAACTATTTTAAAACCAGGAGCTACTGTGGGGTAAAATGTATGTAATATGTGTTGATTTACTCCATCTCTATATGATCCGTGTATAATATTACACGTTACATCAATACTGTTCACCTTTAATATTGTTACTGTTGTATCGCCAGTATAATCATTTCCAGGAGCTAAAATTCCTTTCTTCTTTGAAAATCCGAGCAAATTGCCGATTGAGTGGTCTAAGCTAAAATCTATATAATACTTTGAAGTTATTTCTGCTTTTAATGTATTATTATTACCTTTTATAGAAATATTTTCTTCTCCAAGCTTTTTTTGTAATACTTGGTTTATATCGTCTATTTCATATGCTCCTGTAGATAATGGAATTATTTTCAATTGTGAATAATTTCCTTTTTCATCTTTACTCTCATAATAATGTAGTAAATTATTTTTCCCTTCTGTAACATTGGGAATTGAATTGTATGTAGTCAAATCCAATAATGCTGCTTCCCATAGTTTGTCCGTAGATAAACGTAACGCTGGGAAAAGTGTACTTTTCAATGTTGACGAATTTCCGCTCAGCGACACTGTATACGATGACATCTTAAAGCTGACTGACGCTCTTCGCTAGGAACTCTAAACATAAATGTCCGCATATTTCTGTATTGCTAGGTTGTTCTCTTTTGTAGTTGTAGAATATATTCTTGGAGTCCCGAAAATAATGTTGAAGTTCTTTTGGTGGCTGTAAATTTCCAAAACTATCAAAGTAGTAAACATTTTCTCCAAGTTTTTTATAACATACCCAATGAGTACCTGGTCCATAATTAGAGTCTAAGTTTACTATTCCAGTTTCATTTTTCCACACTCTATTTGGTAATGTATCTTTCATAAAAACTCCTCTGAAGAATGGTATTCTTAAACATTTCACATATTTTGACAGTTGATAGTTTGTTAATGCTTCATTTGGAATTATCAATTTATTCTTCTCATTTAATACACACGGTACGGTCTTAAGTAAAGACCCGATCCGTTTTTTACCATTGACCATATGGATGTTTTCTTGACTTTCCTTTTAGGGTTAGTGCGACGTCTTCTTTTGATGTTCCCGCCTCTTTTTGCAGCTTCTTTTTTACTAGGTTTTCTCCCGCGTCGTCTTCCACCACCAAACTTAGCTTTCGTCTTCATGGCTGTCGTCACTGCCCAAGCTGCTGCTTTTTCCGCAATACTGGCGTCACTTGATTTAACCCTTTGCCAAGCTTTTTCCGCTAGCGCTCTATCCGCTATTGATCTATTTGTTGAATCTGCAAACTTGGAATACGCTATATCGTGTTCTTTGCAAGCTTGATCTAATTTATTAATTCCAGGATCTCCTCTTGCTAAACGTTTTGCCAACTTAGTTCCGGGTCCACAATATTGATAGCCTCCGGGCAGATGAAATTCGTATGGTAAAGCGTCTATTGCTCGATTTAGAACAGCACCAACAGGAATCCGTCTTAGCAGGGATAACGCAGCTGATGTTATACCACGTCCTTTCTTGCCGCTGTCTTGACGACGACTGAGCATTGCGGTCTTCATTATGTCGTCTTATATAACCAGCGTGTTTACTCCACGAGCTGCTTTACATAAATGAATAACACATGCACAATTTTTATATTTAAATACTTAATTATTCAAATTAATTATATACTGATTTATAATTCTATTTTTAATCCAAGCTTCTCGTTCATCGGGTTGAATCATCACATGACTCGTTGTACTAGCTATATGATTGTGGGTATCGATAAGTAAATTGCCCACTATTCTTATTAAACAGTCTAAAGTTACAGCATCTTTTGGATGTTGGGGATCGTGTAACTGCATAATACGTTTATCATTACACGTGTAAGCAGTCGAATCACTTTTCGACGTTGTTATGACTTGTCCAATAGTAGCAGCATCATTTAAATCTTCTCCTGGTAAAATATTAATTATTTTCTTCATCTTTGCATCATATTTGGTCCCAAAGTGTTTATCCCAAGTTATTGTTTGTCTCAATGTAACACAATTATCATCTTCATAACCAGGATAAATATCTTTTATTCTTCTATTACGACCATTGTATGTACCTAATGTACCACCACTCGCAATTAATGTTTGCACCATTAGAGGTACATCTGTATCTTTTATACCAAATCTTCCATTTGTTATTGTTTTATGTCCTGCATCCCATTCATCATTATTTCCTTGCATTAAATCAAACTTTTCATTTCCATGTATAAATGTATCTCCTCGCTTTAGCACGGCATCTTCATGTTTTACAAAATTCGATGTTCCCCTTTTTAATTCTTTAGATAACTGTTCCATAGTAACAGCGTCTTTTGGTTGAGAAGCGAACTTTACATTTGACAACACTTTCCCATGACAATCGATTTCATCACCATCTTGTAAAATACAGTTGTCCTTGATGTATTTCAGGTTTACAGCATCCCCATCTTCCTTTGGGTATCCAATGTCATTTATTATAAATTTATAAAAAGAAAATCCGCGTTGAGTCTTTTCCGGTATTATAGAATGTAAATATTCTTTATTAACTGAATCTTTATCATTTTTTGGATTTGCCACGTTGGTTATTCTATGATTTCCAGCATCATATGTCTGTCCATCTTTTAAATTATTACCCCATTGTAATTTTAAAGTATTTGAAAGTTCAGATGATAAATACTCTTTATTAATTGCATCAGAACTGTCAGTTGGTTTACCAACATGAATTATTCTATGTGATTTAACATCGTAAGTATTCTTGTTTAATTTCAATGATGTTGAAGTTGCTTCTTTTACTGTTTTTAAATTTGCTCCATCAGTATCTTCTTCTGGGTCTTTAACAAATTTTAAACGTTTGTTACTCATATCATAGTCACCTTCAGGTGTTTGCGGCAACCACTTCTTTTTCTGTTTTCTCCTCCTTGTACTCCTAGCCCGGAGTACCGTCCAAACTTGTCGACGCTCATGATTGAACTGATCCACTGTATGCTCACAGCTCTCTTATATATCCGTGATGATTTATACAACTATTCCACGATTTCGAAGTTCGTCAACTAAAGCCACCCATTCATTATTTAAGCCTGTATGACCAGCTTCCATGGCTTCATGTAATAGTCTCATTCTATCAACCAATTTATTTATATCATTATAGTAAATCACATTTGTATTATATAGGTTTTTCATTAAACCTTTACCAGACGTCGAAGTTTCTCCTTTTTTCTTTTTACCATATTCATCCACAAGTGATAAGTCCATAAGTGATAAAGACTTCCTCTTTAGCGGTTTCTTCAAAGCGGGCGCAGTTCGTAATGTTGGTAGTTTTCTCAGCGGAAACAATCTTTTTATTACAACTGTATATTTAGTTGCGCGTGTTCTATTTATCATTGAATCTTTGGAGTAATTCTTCTTATGAGCATTAGTATTTTGCAAAATTTCTTTAAAAGTATTTAAATCTTGTACCGTATATTTTATAGGTATATTTTTAAAAATCAGTTCAAATAATCCTTTTGTTCCTTTATATTTATGCTCACCAATAACAATGTCATCATCTTCAGTCAAATGTACTTTTGAATCTCCTATTTTTAATTCATTTCCATCAATTCTCGCTCCATATACATGTGACTTGTGTAGTTTTGGGTTTGCTTTTATTTCATGTAACATCTTCATGATATACTTTCTTCCAAGAGGTCCTTGTTGCAATATATCACTACTTAATTTTGTTAGATTTGGAATTGATTGTTCTGCTTCAGGTATATGTTGTTCTTGTTCTTCTTCTTTTTGAACATTTATTTCTGGTTCTTCTTCTCTTGTTTCTTCTTCTTCTTTTTGAGAAACTTCACTATCACTTGTGTAAGAATCATCATCTTCTTCCTTTTTTAAACTCTTTACTTCAAATTTGGAAACAGGTAGCAAAACATCTCCTTCATAATGAGGTTTACCAATAGTTTCTGTTATCTGTTTTAAAGGTTCTGTAATAGGCTTAAATGTAGTCTCCAGGAATTCTTCTCTTTCATTCAAACCCATTCTTAATGCTCGATTTTTAAGTCTAATCGAGTCACTCAGTGATTTTATTTCTTTTAATAGTTTTTCTTGGTTCACCATGTTTACGCTGCGAGGTCCAATCTATTACTAAACGTATCATTAATCGTTCAATGGATTAATACAAATTTATCCAATCCTATACGATATCTTCCATTTTTTATAGCTTCTTCTTTCATAATAACAAGAAATCCATATTTTTCAGCCCATGCTTTGCCACACATTTCTTTAAATTTATCAAATGACATGTCTGCATTTACATGATCATTATATATGTGCTTTAAATTTGTTTCATCCTGCTTGAAGATAATAAGTAGATTTGCATTATCTCTTATTAGTTGTTTTGGAATTTTGCTGTAAGTTTGGCCAATATAAATGCTATCAATATTATAATGTCTCCCCATGGCAAAATAACTTCTAATAGTGTCATGATTTTCACAAGATACATCATCGAATATAAATATAGAAAATGGTTTAGCCTCGTTTGGCTCCATTATAGTTTCACTAGCATTAAACTTGTAGAAATTAACTTCAGGCACACTTGCGAGTACCTTATCCAATAATTGGTATTTGGGTTGTTGCAAAGATTTGGAAAAGATATAAATGTTGTTTAAACGTAATCCTTTAGGATTTGTTATTAAGTTAAAAACCACATTCGTCTTTCCACAATTTGACGGTCCAGTTATTAAACATCTTATTGTGTTTGGCAGTAGTTCACCATGTTTTCCATGATTTAACTTGTCGTTGTCAACTGTTAATTCATCAATATTATTAATAAAAAATCGATCCTTTTGTTGCACAATCTCCATCTTGTCTAAAGGTTAAACACGTAATGAGTTGAAAAATTGCTACACCAAGTCTTTTGTAGGGATCCAAGAGTCTTCACTTTTATCAAATCCCAACCAACGTACTTTAACCTTATCCTTTTTTCTTTGTAAAATTTTTTCAACAAGATATACATCGCCGACTGATGATTTTAACAACTCATGTCCGTAGAATCCACCTTCGAGTAATTCACCCTTGTTGTCCTTTAAGATGTAAGTTTCAGGTATTGTTGGTTGCACTTTATAGATTGTAAACACTTCATTAGTCCAGTTTGGCAGATATCTTTTACTAAATACTCCTTTGTACTTACTTATACGAACTTTATCATCAACTTTAAATGTTTTAGGCTGCATTTTTTTCACGTTTAGGAGCTGTATTATTCCTAATACGTTTTAATACCACCTTAGCATTACTGCTATTTACTTGATTAGGCTTCATACCAATGGTTCGATGATACTTGTTGTTATATTCTTTTATAAGTTGCGGTAAGATATCATACCAAACATATGATCCTCGTTTGGAAAATGTTTTATACATTGCTCCTTTTAATGTTCTATTGAATCTTTCTATTATTGAAGCTTTAACTTCAGAATTTGTAGAATAATGATTTATTTTATACTTCTTCATTAAAGCTGCAAATTCTTTGTTAAAATACTCTTTCCCATCATCAGTTTGTAGATGTTTGATGTTGAATTTATTTCTTTGTATAGCCGTTTCCATAGCTTTTGTAACACTTTTACCAGTCTTGTCCTTTAGCGGTAAGGCATCAGCCACTTTAGTAAAACAGTCTATAATTGCTAAAATGTATTTGAATCCTTTATTCAACTTACTATGTGGTATCATTTCAATGAGATCGGCTTGGAAAAGATCATTCATTCCTTTTATAACTGTACTTCTTCTAGGGAATTTTCTTCTTGCTGGCTTATGAAGTTCATTTACAATTTTATTTTTTAAGTCTTCCATCTTCAGTTGTGTCTTTTACATCGCTTGTAAAGATACTGATCTCTAGAATGGTTTATCCTCTTTTATATACGGTTAGGATATAGGTCAAGGCCATTTTACGTTGGTGTAAAAAAGAGGGAACATGACATTGGGCTTGTCATGTCCCCTCTTCTTTACGAAAGGAAAAAGGAAGAAGGTAAAGGACGAAGAAAAGGTTTACTGATCAATAGGGATTAGGGAATAGTGGCCGAATGGCAATGTGTTGATGTTATTTTCAAGAATGTGGCGTTTATCATCCTTATAACTTAATGCCCACTTTGTTTGTTTTACACTATACAGTATATGGTTGTAGCTTCTGATGGTGTTGAATGTTGCGGTTGTTTCCACATTTTCAAATAAACATCTCTTATAATGGTCAAACTGTACTTTCTTCTTTAGATATGAAGTCTTGATGCCTTTGGCTTTCTTCACCACTTGATGTTCATCCTTTTCACTGATGTACAGTTGGAATGAGTACAGTTTGGACATTAAAGCGACAACTTCTTCCATTGGTACACCATTTGTTTCGTCTTTAAACTTGCCCAACACCTTTTTATTTCTATTGTAGTCATAGTTGGGATGATCTTTAGGATAATCTGAAAAGTCAAAGTCAGTAGTATATACAAAAGTACGTAGATCTTCATACATGTCTTCTGTTCTTATCCAATAAATGAAAGCATCTGTATCCATATATGCTATCCCGATGTTTTCTCTTCCATAAAACTTCACCATCTTGTTGTAGTGAAAGTCATACATGTGGGTTTTAGAAATATCCAAAATAGACATTCCCACATATAGAGGACGATCCATTGTTATTGAGATTTTGTTCATGGTAACAGCTACAAGATTCTCGTTAATAATTATACTCGTTCCAAAGTTTGGTTTTTGTACTAATTTTTGCAATTTTGCTGGATTGCTAACTAATTTTACATCTTTATGTTTTCTTTTGTTTTCCAACGTTTTGCCAAATATTGAATTATTCATTAATTTGAAAAAGTCCTTTTGAAAAGCGGATGTTGCTGCAGTCCTTCTTCTTGTGTTGTTGTCGATGTATGGTTTTAACCAACAAGATTGATTAAATTGTATTGCTCTATTGATTCTTGTTATTTTCAATCCCAGTTCTATTGCTTGCTGTATTGTCCAATAATGAGCTACATATCTTGACTTGTTGGTTAACGTCATCATTAATTTGGGCCATCTACCAGTTGGTGATATTTCCGTCTTTGGCAATAGTGGTAAATCGTAGTGGTGGTCATGCAGTTGTTCAGGATATTCAAAGTCCACATCCAAAATGTAACCAATGTCTCCATCTTTGGGTATGTCCATTATATTGCCTATCGAATCTGGGTTCGCCCACTTAAAATTACCATATGGAAGAGGATTTGACATAGCCCATCCATATAGGTTATTTGCGTCAAAATAACCTAAGAATGTTGTTGGTTGTGACGCATCGAAGTTTGGGAGATATTTGTTATTGGCTTTTACATGTCTAGTTACACTTTGTGTCAATCCTCCACGAACACCTGACTCTATCATCAAAACCATATCAATATCTGTAATAAGTTCAAGCCTACACTTTGTTTCTTTCAGCATAGCTTGCCATGCTAGTCCAGGTGATGTATAAGAATGAAGTGGGTCCAATCCATATGCTTCAAAACAGGTATCTCTAAATTCTTCCATTATGTCACAAAGTAAAGTCACATCTAATTTAACATAAAAGTCGGAATATTCTCCCAATGTTGTCATTCCTAGTTCATTCCATACTTTACAAGCGTGTTGATAGTCCTCTTCACTGATGTCCTCTTCATACAACTTACTCTTGAAGGCTTCTCTTGGCGGAAGTGATGTTTCTTCAAATTTTTCCAAACAATCGATGTAATCATAGGGAAAAACACCTTTGCGGAGAACCAAATCCAATTTATCTTTACTTACAATCTTCATTGTTTCTATTAAATTTTCTTTCTTTAAGTTTTCAGTAAGTTTACTCAAGCTAGATGGCATAAAACGGTAAGAGTCTAGAAAACGTAACTTCATATTTCCAATTGTTTTACTAAAACTAATAAACTTTTCAGTAGTTTCCGCTATCACATCGATTTTTCCATCATCTCGTCCCAATTCCGGTATAATAAAATGTGCATCATAACCACTAAGGTTATGCAAAATTACAGGTATAAAGTTGCGAATTTGATAGTTAATATTACATCTGTTACATGCGGCACCTCTATAATAACCTGTTAGATGGTCATGATCACGTACCTTGTGATTTTCCAAAGTATATTCATTTTTACATAAATAACAATGGGTCGAATTTTCATACTGAATCTCTTCTTTTTCATCCATCGGTATCATTGGTACAATATCACTATACAATTTTTGTACATTTTCTGCTATCGAATATAAGTGGTCAAGGAAAATTTTAGAAGCATTTTCACCGCGATATATGACAGGTTTTGAAGTTAGATCATATTTATTTAAATGATCTTCTGACAGTGTAGATTTAATTAATAAACAAAAACTGTTTGGATCATGCATTTGGTACTTAACACTTTTCTTGGCTTCATCATCATTATTTTCAATAGGAACAAGTGTAGATTCAAAATCCGCATAAACAACAATGGGAATACGGTACTGATGAGATATCTTCTCAAATTTTAGCTCGGCCTTATCTGGTGATGGTAACATTATTTTTGCTTCATAGTTGTTGTTACATAGTTTTTTATGCTCTTGTAACCATTCTTTTCCATTTCTTCTTTCTTGTTGAAAATTGAAACATCGTTTGCAAATTATCTTCTTATGTCTAGTTTTACACAGTTGGTTATTAACAAGAGTTTCAAACTTTTTGATCCATACATAGTGTGAAACATCACCTCTTGTAAGTAATAGCAAGTCCCTATGATCCGGTAATTCATTCTTTACCACACGCAATGGAAACACTTTATTTGAACTGTCCAAACCGAAAACATTGACAGATGTTCCAGGGTTTTGTTTTTCAAACTTTGAGATGTCCTTTAAAGCCACTGGGTAAGTCAATCCTTTGAAATTATATTTATATCTGTGTGTTTCATATTCTTGACTGGGTCTATCCGCATGGTGAGGTGGTACAAATTTTGCCGTCATTGCATATCTAAAACATTCCATATCTTCATTTTGAACATTTATGCACGATTTGGTGTCTGAAATTTTCTTTGGGAGCGGAATATAACTGCTACCCCTTAATCCGTAGCCGTGTTTATGAACTCTGATATCCATACCCTCAATACTAACCAAACTCCAACCAGATCCTCTGCCTTCATGTTCTTGAATTTTTGTTAATATCTCTTCTAAACAATCTTCAACTATTGAATTAATATCTGAACTTGCCATGATGGTCTGGTTTTTTGTTATGAATCCTCTTGGTGACATTTCTCCTTCTACATTAATAAACATAGCATGTAGTAATATGCTAAATTTAATGAAGTTTAGTCTTCTTAATTCTTCTGTGAGTGTTCTCCTTGCAATTGTACGCACTTCCTTAAAAAACTGCTCCAATTTCAATTTTTCATTTTGAATTTTGTGGTGCATTACTACTTTACCTTCTAAAGCATATACTTTTAAACTTGGTATAGCATTCGAGGGTCCTGCTAATGATTCTTCTTGTTGTTCTTCTTGTTGTTCTTCTCCATATAGTTTTAAATCTTCATATTCGGTTTCTGTTACATCTTCATTATTATTATGGAATAACTCTTTGTGTATTTCTAGTAGAATATTATCATGAAAGGTTTCTAAGCAAATTTCACATTTATGCATCTTGTTGATGTTTACTCTTTGAAATTTAGCAGCGAAATGAAAAGATTCTCTACTGCTCCCTTTTTATAACCTCCCAGTTGTAGTGGGGAGGGGGAACGGTAAGATTTTTAGTGAGATGTTAAAAATAGTAGGTTAAGACTAAAGCTGAAAAGTAATGATTAAAGCCTATATTTTCTTCCAATTGCAAATACTCCACATATGCCTCCACCCATAGCCATAACAGATCACTGTTACGCCAATATACACCAAAGGTGGGTCTATCATCAACTAAAATTGGAGATGCTATGTTTACTAATCTTTCATTTCACCACGACACTCTTATATAGGCAAGTCAATGAGTGGGGGTTTCTTTTAATAATAAAGTTTTATTAAAAGAAAATAATTTAATTCCGTCTTTACTACAATATTACTCCTAATTAGAGCTTTCCAATGATGTATCGCTTGCCCTATTCTGGCAAACCGTTCTCAAGTTATAAGTAAATTTGTTAGCACTTGGCTGGCGGGGGGGGGGGGGGGGGCTCGTCAAGTTCAAGGTCAAGGTCAAGACGTTGTGACGTCGGAAGGGGGGGGGGTTATGCATGAGTGGATTGAGGTCAAGGTCACCAAAAAATAATAATGATCCAAGGTGATGGAGGCGGCCAGGACCGTCTCCACCACCCTGTGTTCCTCAAACACTCCCAATCCCAACCCAAAAAGTTACGTCTTGCGAGGGATCCCAATTTTTTTTGCCCGCACGCACTTTGGCGATCCAGTTTGGTGAGCTGTGATACGGGCGGCCAGTCTCGGGCCATTTGGCACTGGGCTTGACCATGTGGTAGTTAGGGACACTGGAACAGCTAGTGCAAGACGCAACTCTAACCTCCCACCCTTAATCTAAACCCGCCCAAACATATTTTTGCCTGACCAAAATTAAAAAACAAAAATCAAAAACAATAGAAATATGCGCTACCTACGGCACAACGCGCATGTCCCACCCATATTTAATGAAGTTCAATCCAACTTCTTAAAGTTACATTTAAATTTAAATTTAATCTACCCATCCTAACAGCTAGCTGTGAAATGTAAAAAATTATTAGTACACAGATAAACAAACACAAACATAGATACACACACACACACACACACACACACACACACACACACACACACACACACACACACACACACACACCATAAACCAATACTTAAAATTAAAAACACATTTTTTAAACATAAATAATACCATAACACACCTTAATGCTAACATCGCAATGCGCAAGTTAAACCTTAAAACTAACACATCTTAAGACTAAAACCAAATAACACTTTACATAAAACCATAGACACACACACACACACACACACACACACACAACTAATATTAAATAATAATAGCCTAACAACAAGAGTAACTCAAATATATATCGGCCGCTTATACATTTGAGTTGCCCTCTGAGTTCGGAACAACCATCGCGTCCGACGAATTGTTCCGAACTAACTCAGCGATAGTCGCCAAAGAGGTTCTCGGCTCACAAAGTGGTGGGGGGCCTGGAGGGGTTTGAGGGGCGCGGAACTTTCCAGTAAGGTCAGTGGAAAATCCCCAACGGATGTGCTTTGTTACATGTGGGTCGCCCCTAACGCAGGTGGAGCCTTGTGCCTCTTAATTAGCATTAGATAACATCTAATTACATCCGCTGACAAGTACATCCGCTGACAGCTACATGCGCAGTTTTCCCCGTCGCGTGCGTGACAGCATAACTATCGCAGTTTGTTATCTGCCCTCTTCCGGCGCTTAATTATAGTTCCAACGGAAATTAATCGCCGGTACACGCAGCCTGTGGGAGGGGGCGGGGGCGGCGGCGGCGGCGGGGGGGGGGGGCTTCCGGTTTCCGGTCCGGTCGGGGGGGGGGGTCATGCATGAGTAACCATCCGCATGTATATAAACGACGGGAAGCTCGCGCGCCTCCCATATAGGGAGCTGACACCCCAACGGTAAACAACCAATCCGTGAGTTCATACCACATAGTACTTTAACACACTATTTATTTTAACATTTTTATTATTTTTACACTATTTCTTAACACTATACCAGTTATTTTATATATCTTAATTTTATTTTCGTGTCGAGTTTCCATTTTTTTTTTTTTTTTTTTTTTACTAAAATATGCTAATTAACATCGTGTGCAGGAAACTCACACTGATTAATTGCAGGTTCCATTCTTACACACCTGTTTCCTCCTTAATATGCAAATTACTCTCTTACTTTAACAACACTTAAACTCTAACCGCTACTTCTCGGTCATATTAATATAATTAGTGCTACACTACGGGATTTACCTGTGCAATAGTGCACGCTATGTTTCCTGCACGTCTGCAGGTAATACACCTTACACCCGTCTACTATTATACTTATTGCTACATTACACGAGACATTTCTTTCACGCCTGCAGATAATACACTTGCTAACCATCTACTATTATAATTATTGGTACACTACGAGAGACATTTCTTGCTCACCTGCAGGTTAGACACTTTACAACTGGGTACTATTATAGTTATCACTACAGCATAAGATTAAGCCGTACAGATGGCTATTGTAATCCTACTTCATCGTGCACGGACCATTTCTTGCACACCTGCACCTTATACACTTTACAACCGTCTAATATTACAATTATTGCTATGATACGGTAGTTACCTGTTCAATCACAGTTGCAGACCCACTTGCTTATCCACAGGCCTATACTTGCAATCCTACAACTGAATAATTAATTAATTAACTTCCGCTATTACCGATACTTTTCTTAAACTATCCGTCTCTTCCTCCGACTCTTGTGACCGTAGCCGCAGCCGACTGACAAATAACCGAGCTCTCCCAAACCTCGCTCTTTTATGCGGTTTTCTCGGGGAGGGGGTTGGAGGGGCGTCGCACGTGACTCATCGATCGCATAAAAAGGGGGGTTGCCGCCGCGCGCGCGCCATTTCGGTGGCGGAATCGGTCGGGTGAGGTACTATCCGTTAGTCTCTTGCGCTTTTATAACTAACGCTTGTTACTCTAAAATGTGTTTGCACTTAATATGCTAATTAGTCTTTATATTTGTGCACAGGGCATTTCCTGCACACCTGCAGGTGATACACCTTACAACGGTCTACTATTATACTTGTTGCTACAATACAAGATTTACCTGTCCAATTGGCAATTGTAATCCTACTTAGTTGTAAACGGGATATTTCTTGCACACCAGCAGGTCAAACACTTTACAACCGTCTAATATTATAGTTATTGCTACAGTACAAGATTTACCTGTACAATTCACAATTGTATTCCTACTTATTCATGCACGGAACATTACTTGCAATCCTGCACCTGAATGATTAAGTAACTTCTGCGGCTACCAATATTTTTTTTTTTTTTTCGCCTATATGTTTCCCCCTGCTACAACCTTTCGCGGCGCCGCCCGACAAATAACTGAGCTCTCCGAAGTTCTGTTCTTTTATGTCATCCTCTCAGGGGGAGGGGTTGGGGAAGGGGAAGGGGGGGGGGCGCACAACCCCCATATAACGGGCATCGGTACCGCGCGCGCGTCATTATAGTGGCGATAGGGCAACAGTGAACAACTATCCGCAAGTCTCTAACACCTAGTCTAACACTTTTTTACTTACACTTTTTTACTCTAACATATGTTTGCACTTATTATGCTAATTAGTCTCTATATATTCAGGCACACTCGCGGGCGCCGGTCATATACTCGCCGATTGTCGGAGAGTACACATCTCCCCTTCATATATTATTATGGCTTCGCACTCTTTACAACTAAAGCTTTTACGCACAAAACATATTTTACAGAAACAATCTAACTCCACAGTTTCCAAACCGCGTACTACATTGGCTAAGCTTAAGAAATACTACAGTTTTCACCCGTTGTACTTTGCAAAACCAAGCCTGTGCAACACTGCATACTGTACTGATACTGTTTTGCACGCTGTCTTAACTGACATGCTGCAGTATCAACATTTCAATCTTGTTACACCTATTGACGACGCTATCCAATTATTCTTATTCACTATATTACCGGGTTTATATGATCGTTCTTCCTTGGACACATGTCTCATTCTACTGTATCGACTCGCACTGTAAACACCTAGGAGCTCTCCTATCATGCAACTATTATTTTAATTTAATTTTAAAAATAAACGATAACCTCCCGCGGCCCGGCGCCGCCCCTCCCAAAACCCCCACCGAGCCCCTGCGGCTCCCACTTTTTTAAAACCCCCTCCAGATGACCTTGACCCACTTCCCAAACCCATCCATCACTGTCACCCCCACCCCACACTTCCAACCCCACACCTGCCACTTCCAACCGCTGACCTTGAACTGGGCCAGGAGTGGCCAAAAGACACTACTTTGATACAACATTTTATAAATATGTGTTGATAAGTGATATGCAACTTTTTAAAGATATCCATATAAGAATACTTCGCAAACTATATATATACCGGGTGTTCATAAAGTCTTGCCCTGATTTGAAAGCTTTGCTGTACAAAAACCATTATAGCCACACGTCACTTACATTGCTTCTTTTGAAGATAATGTAATCTAGTTTTTTTATTATTAAGTTGGTAACACCTTTGTTTAGCTGTTTGACAACAATGCAGTTTTCTTTAAATTCTGTACAAAAGCAAATCAGAAATGGTTAGCCTCCAGAAGAAGTAACAGTGTGTCCTATGGTTCTATGAAACCCAGTCCCCTATTACCGGTACTGTCCAAAGACTTTTTGTACGAAAATTTAGAACACCTGCACCTGATGTAAAAAGTATCGAGAGGTGGTATCCATATTTTTGTGACAGATACAGTGTGTGTGTGACAAGAAACGAACTTGACGCCCGCGCGTCACTGAAGTCACGGTGGATTGGGCGTGATCGCCCGACTAAATTGCCTCCTCGGTCACCAGACTTTACTCCTCTGGACCTTTTTTATGTGGGGGTTTGTCAAAGACGTAGTGTGTTCTATCCCAGTTCTTGACTTAGAGTCACTAAGAGAGAGAATAAGAAATGCAGTGCAGTCTGATACTCATTAAATGTTAACCAAAATATGGGAAAAAAGAAAAAGTCACCAAGAATATTTACAGGCAACCCAAGGCGACACATAGAATTTTATTGAGTTTGAACAAATGTAAATAAAACTTAAGAAGTCACTTGTTAAAACTATAAATAAAACATTATTCTACCATCATTTGTTTTCATGCTATTCGATTTCTTTATCAGGGCAAGACTTTATGAACATCCGGTATATTAACCAGTTAAGCTAAGTTAATGTTTAAAGATATTAAATTGTTTGTTTTTGAAAGTTCTTCAAAATGGATTAGTTTTGTAAATACATCGCTACAGACACTTCTCATATTTGTATGGCATATTTATGATGGAATTAGCCCATAAACAATCTGACGATACCTTTGCTAGCGTTTGTTCGCACCACTTTTGTATTGTGGAGAACACTCGAGGAACTGGACTTATTCCCGCCGCGCGTCTCACCGGACCGGAGTACAACGTTCTGTGTTCAGCCGATAATTACATAGTTAGAAGGTTGGCCGTCACCAGCGCCACTGAGCGTCGGATTCTTCACAATTAACGTGTTAGAATGTCTCCGATTTATGTTTACTCCGGGACAGCTGAATAGCGACAGAACACTGGGATAATTACGCAGGAGGAACGTTAATTATTTACTAAGCAGTTATAAACTGACATTAACTTGTCATTGTTCACTACTTACGAGTAAAATATTCCGGGGGTCGGGGAAGTGTTGTAGATAATGTGTAGCTTAAAATGGGAGGCTTGGATTTCAATAGACTGGGTTAGGAGAAAAAAGTGTTACGTTTTCACTTTCTTCGTTTGATATTTATTAAATACTCAAATGCTTGAAAACTACGATATACTTAAGAAGATATAGCATATTATGTATAGTTTACACATGGATTCTAGTATAATAAATAGTTAATAATATATAAAAAAAATTCAGCCAAAAAACGACTAAATAGTAGTTTTTTGTTGATTGAAATCTGGAATTTAAAATTTGTAAAATATTTATTTGTTGTTCTTTGTTTTGAAAACATATAAACATAACAAATATTAAAGGAGTTTAACCTTTTATGTTAAAATTGTTACGTTT
Source organism: Neoaliturus tenellus (assembly GCA_030545055.2). Taxonomy (NCBI): domain Eukaryota; kingdom Metazoa; phylum Arthropoda; class Insecta; order Hemiptera; family Cicadellidae; genus Neoaliturus; species Neoaliturus tenellus. The sequence goes on from CM061537.1 coordinate 87,159,599, forward strand.
AAAATGATAGGTTACAAGAGTATTTGAATATTTAACAATTAGGCCTAAGTCTAAAAATATTTCATAAAAATAGTATTTATATTGGTAAATTTATTTCAAAATATTCACGAATAAATAGCTTAAATAACCCTTAACATGGTATAACGAAATTATCGTATAGTAGTTTTCATCACTATGAGCAAAAGTGGGTCTTTTTGGTGAACCCTTTGCTGAAAAATGGCAAGCGACTCGTGTGATAGCACTCGGCTGCGCCTCGTTTTTAAAACACGATTGCGCAAAAAGAGTCACTTTTGCTCCGAGTGATGAACAAAGTTTTTTTATCATAATGAAAAATTACACTCTTATTCGATGAAAATTTTAATTATAAAATTGTATTTTTGATGTTATGTTCACAAAGTAAGTATACAGTGATTACATTTCTATTATTTACAAATAATACTTAAAAAAATGTTTGAATTTCACTGTTCAACATTGAAAATTAATAAATAACACTTAGCAAACAGCTGACTTTTCACAGTCCTAGGGTCTAAAAAATATTCCAGCTGTTTTTTTTTCTGTCGTGGGACAAAAAAGAAACGTTTTTACTGTTTTTGAGAGAACCAAAACAGGCTGATTTCGTGCAGAATAATAAAAAGAGTTTTTGTAATAAATTCCCATACAAATACACAAATTAATTTTTAATATTGAACATCCACGAACAAAATAAGAAGGAGATATTAGAAGGTGCAGATCGGCGCGGTGTCACGTGGAAATTGGATCTGGAATCAGCAGGTAAGTAGTTCATCTAAATGTGCATTTAATCAGCCGGCCCGTGCCTTCCCGGCCAACTTAATCTTGATACAGAACATAAATATTTTAACTCGTGTTTGCTTACCATATAAATCGATGTCTCCGTTCGGAGCGTGCCGAATTAGAGATTAATTTCAAATTTATAATTGACTTACAATTCGTATTTTACTTTGGTCTCATTAGAACGCACTTTAGTTCTTAGATAGTGTATTTGATGAAAGAGTGGTTTGATTGTGTTACATTAGTTTCTAACGTGAATCAAGCCCAATAATAATTAATTGCGTCAGAAATGTTGATATCCAAATAGCACTGCAGCTTTTCTCCCAGAGAAATTCAAACTCAAATTCAACCTTCTCCAAGTTAAGGCTCATTCCAATGTTACCTCGAACAAGGTTGTTCCATATCGTTACAACTTTATGAAAGACACCGTTAATAAATAAAACAGTATAAATGAGTGGTGACTTTTTTAGTGCTTACAAAAATTGTACTATGTGAGGTCAAAAATATGGATGGCACCTCTGATTTACTCCGCTTAAGTAGTTTTGGGACTCTTAGAAAACAGCTGTTTCAATGAGGTCAATTAAATTGTGCAATAACTTTAAATATTCGATTCTGTTCTTGGCGCTTTGAATAACAATTTTGTACAAAATTGGTATAGATAGATAGGTCGAGGTGGACCAATAGCATACCTCATAGAAGCCCAGATTTATTTATTTATTAACGGACAACCTTTTTATTCAACAATACGTACAACAAGAATGCATTTGCAACAAGGACAATAATGGCTGCGAGGTAAATTCAGACAAGATGCAAAAAACAAGCAACTAGCAATGTGTGCTATTCCTATAATAGCACTGATTATAAATCCAAATTTTTATAAATGAGTGACCTCGATACAATTACAAATATAATAAATTGCCAATCGATGCAACAATGAATAAATATAGACATGCATATTGTTGGGTTCACATAAATCAAATAAGTAGAAATATGGAAAAAAATAAATACCTTTTGCTTTTGTTGAAGGACCAGAGTTAATTGTATAACTCAATAATGTAATTGACTAAAATAGTACTAAAAAAATACATTTTAATTAGATAAACAGTGAAATAGTGGGTGAAAAAACACAAAACAAGTTATAAATTGGCTTCAGGAATTTACAAAAATAAACAACTTAGGTTTGAATAGTTAGTCATTGCATTAAAGGTTGCACAGTTAAACATTTCAAAAATTCAAGTTTATTTCACTCACCGAAAGTTTTCCTTTTTATTCACAAAGATCTTCCATGAGTATTGCGATGAGATTCTGACATGGTACCATGTGTCCGGGCAAAGAGTTCAGGAGGTTGTACAGTTCATGGATATTCATTGTCCGATTTCATTTATTTCTTGAGTTGCACATGATTTACACTGAAGTTTATGATTAAGATCACAATTGAAATACTTTTACACACAATGTCCATTTTGAGAAAAGAAAATAGACATTTCATTACAAAAATCAAGAAAGGAGGAGTCTATTCACAATAGTTCAAATTAAATTAAAAATCGTTATTGAAATATGGGGATAGAATGATTAGAGACATAAAATGGAATGAGTTACATGAGTTTGTTACATAAATTCAGAAAAACTAATATTAGTTGAATGAGGTATTTCAGAAAAGGAGATTGTGTGTGTCTTTTTGGGGGAAGAAACAACAAAGTACAATAATTGAAATAAAGCAGATGGAAATTATCATATGGTATTAAATTAAAAATAAAAGAAATAGGATAGAAATTTCATATGGAGTGGGTAAGTTGTAAAAGAATATGGAAAAAGAGTATTATATAAGAAGATACTGGATTAAAAATTGTGATTTTCCCAGCTCTCTTTATGTTGGTTAGGGAAATGTCCAATTGTGTTCAATTGTACTGAACACATATGCAGTATTTTGAATAATTTAAGTTAACAACAGAAATACAGAGATGCAATATCGCATTTGACTTTATGCGGTTTTTTCTGGTAGGGAATACATCGTAGGCTATAGTCTACTAATCAGACGTTCCGTGAAGTTGCCCATTTAGAGGAAAGGTGCGACTGGTTACAATAGACATGTTGAACAGAGTATGAGCCGAGTTGACCATAAATTAAATTTCTTCCAAGTTATCGGCGGTGGGACATATTGAAATGAACTAAATGTATAAAACTGTTTAATGAGGATTCTAAGAAACTAATATTTTAATGTACGTTGTGCAGTTCTGCTCCATTCATTTATGAACACCATGTAGTTAGAGACATTCTCTATACCAAGAAATTGAATTCTTATAAAGTTTTGGTTTCTTTCAAGTATAACGTGAATCGTTAACATCGTAGTTACAAGCGATGTTTAACTGTGAGTACACAAGGGTTGGCGCGGGGTCGCCCGCGTGTCTATGAAACTCGCCCAGGGATAATGTCGCAAACACCCATAACTCTCCGCCTGCATTAGCTGAACGTTCCATACTTTTATGTCACTTGAGTGGATGGCATAACCTATCCTCGACTCGCGTTATTTATCAAGTTTGTGACATAAAAGTTTGTTATTGGTAATCAATATATCTTTAAGTTTGTTCTTAAATATTTTAAATAAATTGTGTGTAGTGTGTGTCGTTTTATGCAAAAGGTTGTTACCGATAAATCATAAACAGTACTTTCCAAAATATATCTTTCTATCTGTTCTATTCTATCTAAGGCCATAATAATATATATAACGTTATAATATATATAACGAAGTGGCCCCTTGCGCAAATTGCGCATTTTATGATTGTGCATGAGTGAAACTCACCTACAGTACGTTAATGTTGATTATGAAGTGACAGAGATCTATTTTTGTTTACTAATTCATTTGAAGGTAATCAGCTGTTAAATTACAATTCACATTAAAGAACTTGCAATAAAAGTTGGTCAACAATTTAAAGCGCCCTCTAGAAATAAATCAAAGGCAAGGGAAGCGAAGCCCGAAACAATATGACATTTTTAATTACGATTCGTCACTGCGGTATATCCTAACCTTTAAAATGACAGCCCTCAATCTTAAAAATCGGTTCAGTAGGTCGAGAGAGAAAAAGGGACGTAATAGACCAAACCCTTATAGAAATAAGAAGTAGATAGGTGAAGCCGTTTTTTTAAACACTACTCCTCCCTTATTTCTGGACGAAATTCAATGTTTGAGATGTCATAAGATTCGTCCCAATTCGTAGTTTTGCAATAAGGTTTTAGATTTTTTTATTTGTTTTCTGAAGGGCACGGGAAGCCCTTCAAGCTAGTTTTTTGTCCATAAGATAAACATGGAGAACAATTTATATAGAATTACAAAATAAAACATCCAGACAAACACATGTTAAAGGCTAGCTGAATAAAAGCAATTAAACTACTGGTAATGAAATATCAAAGACTCAAAAATACCTGAAATATCAACAACTGGTATTCAAAGTAACTCGGTAAACTACCATGGAGCAAGGTTTGATCACCAGGTACCGTGCATTGCGCTGCACGGGCCCCCTAGTATTTATTGTAGTACAGCATGTTTATTCCTCAGCGTTAGGGGTAAGAAAAGTTTCATATGAACGATTTATCTTTCGAAATAATCAAACTTTAAAGAGGATTGTCGATAATCGAACGAGAAATCCAACTAATACTAAATTTTTTGTAAATAAAATAATTTCATCAGTTGATTTATATTTTGAATTAAACATTCTAGAGATAACATTTTTCATGCGAACATTGTGTTTGCAAAATTGCACCGTTACCTGAGTGCACCATAATGGAATTAGGAATGCTTTTAGGTCAATTAGATGGATTCAATAGACTTCATAGATGTGATAACAGGTATAGAAGATGTTCCAAATAGTTTCCGCTCACCACTTATTTGTTAAAACCACAAAACTTTTTCTATTCACTATTTTGTTCATTTGGACATAATTTTTATCCTAGTTAATATGAATTAAAAGAAAGTGTTTCAAATGGTGTTCAACCATTTGAAATTTAGAAGCGTCTCTATCACTTAAATAGATACTCAAACGAATTACATACAACAAATGTTAAAGTTATGTTTTAATTGGAAAGCAGACGTAATTTTCCTTAGAAATACTGAAAAAATTTCGCTTGATACGAAACTACTTATCATTTAAAAATCGAATGATTGATAATTTACTTAGAAGTAAATGATTTATATTAGTGGTCTAATCGAATGCATTAGATGGATCATCAGATATAATCTAATCTGCAGTCTAATAAACTATCAATTTCCATAAAAACAATTATTAGTTGTTATATTATTAGACATATCAGGTATTAAGTGAAATTGCTCAGTAGATTTTAATTTTTCAACTCATTTCAATACTCAACCGTTATTATTTAAATTTGTATATTTTTTGTATATAAATAGATAATATATACGAATAGATATTAGATAAGTATATATGTAGCAGTGTTCTTCTATAGATTTAATACAATTATAATTAATAGTACAGTATAAAATATATGAAAAAACAAAAAGCTTAAGGATGTGATGTTTATTTGAAAGAGATTCGCTGGCACATCCTCAACATGTCTTCCGTGGTTCCTCCTCCCGTCCTCCACGTTGTCCCAGCTACCGTCCTTCGTTAGTAGTGTGTTTTGGTTACTTCTGGACCGGAAGTCGTGCCATCTGCCCGAGCAGCTGCTCGAGCAGCTGGCGCCAGCTGCTATGTCACATAGCTTCCGGTGGGGGTTAGAGTGTATATATGAGATGCTGTAGTTATATTTTATGCCATATAGGTCGGGGTGGAGATGGCGATAGTGTTGGCGTTAGGGTGAAGTGAATTTGCGCATAAAATTAAAAGTTAGTTTAAAATTGAAATTTGTTGGTGTTAACGAAACTCTAACAGTTGAACAAAAATTAAGAGTTAGTTCAAAATTGAAATTCAAACTTATAATTGGAATCTGGAAAATATGTCAAGGTCATCCAGAGTAAGTTTTAAAAAATTCTATCCAACTATTACTAGAAATAGTTTTAAGTTGAAGTAGTTGGTGATAGCGGGATAATTGATTCGTGCCATGGGAGAGGTGTTTATCGTATGAAAGTTGGCGATCGAATGAGAAATGCCGCCTAGGGAGAGGGCTTATAAAACGGCAACCTCCCCCCACCACCCCTTCCCCCACTCCTTTAGACCAATAACCGGTTGCCGACACTATGTGGTAAAATTGAACTAGACATGGCGGCCGCCATGGATAATTCTAACCTCAAATCTTAGCTCAGCTGAAGAGAATAGAGGAGCATGAAGTAGGAATTGTGGTGACAGCGCTTATATGAGGAATAGTAGGGGTAAAATAAAAAAACTTGTTGAACACAGTCGATAGGTGTAACAAGTTCAAAGTTGTTGAATTGTAACATAGAATGCAAAATGTTGTAAATAACACTATCATCAACATTAACCTGCGAAGTCTTTGAAGAGTATAATGGGTTAAAACTGTACTTCTTCCTAACTCTATTTAAATTAGTTCTACACTTTGAAATTGAAGGTTTAGAAGTACTTTGTAATATGTGTTGTGTTCGCAAAAGCTTTAATTTTAAACATTGTGCAGTCATTATAACCGATGTGTTAAGTTCAGAAGTTAAAAGAAGACTGAGATATAAAATGAAGTGTAAAAGAAATTGAAACAGAACGCCAGAGTAGTAATTTTATAGGTTAGAATTTACGAAGGCTATTCCATGGATAATTCTAACCTCAAACCTAGTAAGTGAAGTAGTCATAACATAAAACTAACGAGAGATGATGACCGAGCGGATGCGAGGCAATGAATGTTTGTAGCGCGATAAACTACCCACCTTTATAGAGGCAATAACTCCAGCCAGATGGCGGCAGATGGCAAGCAAATGACTGGTTGACCGACTTTCACCTGAGTAGTAAGAGAAGTAGGGTTCTGTGTCTATCCCTACTCCTTGGGGTCAATGACCGACCGGAAAGGTCAATGACCCCCCCCCTTCCCCCCCCTCCCCCCCCTCCCCCCCCCCGAAAAATGGAGCCCCCCCCCCTTCCCCCACTCCTTCCCCTACTCCTCTGGGTCAATGGCCGGTCACCACCTTTCCCTACTCCTTCTAGGCCAATGACCGGTCACCACCGGTTGCTGACTCTATGTGGTGAAACCAGACCAAACATGGCAGCTGCCATGGATAATTCTAACCTCAAACCTGCTGCGCATACAACGAGTTCTCCGGACCGGAATCGGTCCATGCTATGCGCATGCGCCTAGTCCTGTATTACTCACTTTAGCGCTACTGCACATGGATAATTCTAACCTCAAACCTTGGTTTTGTGTTGTTGCGCATGCGCCGCTCCCCACTCCTTTGCCTTCCTTTTACACTGCTGCGAACTGGACTGGATTGAACACTGTACTGGAGTGAAACAACTTCCCCCACTACTCGAGAATCCGAGGAGCAATACGAGCCTGATCTTAGCGTCAGTCGTCAACAAACTTTCATAGCGAAAGGTTGTTGGCGACTCAGCAAGAGGTTTCAAATATATAGTAGGCCTATATATATTTGAACTTCTTCTACTATGTTGCGTTTTTTAATGCAATGTAGTATGTGTGTGTGTGTTTAGTTTTAAGTTGTATTTAATTTAAGAAATAATTTGCGCATTGCGATGTTAGTTATAAGTTGGGTTTAGCATTAAGGTGTATTAATTTTAAGAGGTGTTTAGCATTAAGGTGTATTAATTTTAAGAATAATGATGGTATTTGGTTGTGTTGAATTATTTGGTTTTTAATAATGATGTGTTGTTAGTTTTAAGTGTTGATATTAATAATTTATGTTGTTGTTTTGCCTTTCAGCTAGATGTTAGGGGGTAGATTAACTGTAAATTCAGAAGTTCAGTTGAACTTCACTTAGAAGGGGTGGGACATCCGCAAATTGCGGACTAGGTTTTTTGCATTTTGTTTAGGAATATGATGGGTGGGATTAGTTTGGGTGGGTGTTAGAGTTGCGTTTCTGCATTAGCTGTTCCAGTTTCCCTGAAATTAATGGTTACGCTTTGATGCGGACGGGACGTTACGCTTTGATGCGGACGGACCAGGGCCTCCCTGCTGTTCCAGTTTCCCTGAAATTAATGGTTACGCTTTGATGCGGACGGGACGTTACGCTTTGATGCGGACGGCCCAGGGACCTCCCTTGCAGAACGTAACTAGTGGGTTGGGAGTGGGAACCGCTAGGCAAACAGGGTGGTGGGAACAGTATTACTGTTCCCATCACCTTGGATCATTATAAATCTTGAATGACCTTGACCCACTTTCGGAAGGGTCAATGACCCCCCCCTCCCCCCCCCTCCCCCCCCCCGAAAAAATGGAGTCGATTCCCCCCTCCCCCCCCCCGAAAAAATGGAGTCGATTCCCCCCCCCCCCTTCCCCCACTCCTACCCCCACTCCTTCCCCCACTACGGGTGAACGACCGGTCATGACCTGAAAAATTAAAATGGCTATAACTTGATAATGGATTGACGGATTTGGACAAGCGATACATCATTGAAAAGGTCTATTAGTCCAGGAAATTTAGGCTCATATAGGGCCAAACCTCAAACAAATTGCAATAGAAATTAAAATTATACTATGAAGTCCGGTAAGGCCTCTTACATACCATATACAAAATCGGCCAAAATCGGACTGGTAGAAATCCGCCATTTTGGCGAAAACCACCGCCATCTTGGATTTATGCAAGCTTTTGGTAAATTGGATACTAAAATATGTTTTCATTGACTTAAAACATTGTAATTCATTTTATTGGATTCCTCTTTGAATTTACTTAAAGGGAAATACAGATTTAATGTATATGACAAAGGATTAAATAATATTTATAAACATTAAAAGAATAAAAATATAAAAATTGCACTTTTTCAAGATACCACTTTAATTTTTGTGCACTTGTTCCTCCAATACACAACTTGACACTTATGATATATTGCTTAAAAATATATCTAGTATACATAATATCAAAATGTTCCATAAAGAACATATTTTGGGATGGTAGGTACGAAATCAGTTGGAAGAAGTATACAGGGAACGTACGGTGTTGCACCGGTTGCGCGCTGCGGATCATCTGCTGAGCCGACCTCATCGACGCTCGTTGTGCCGGGACAAGTTCTAGTTATCGATGTTCAGTCGTTATTTTTCAGCCAACATTTACAATAATTATCACTTATTTCACAGTACTAGTCGTATTATATTTATTTTTATTAAGGTTAAACTATAGTCTATCCAAAAATTTATTTTGTAATAAATATTAAAAGAGTTAATATGAATGTTTTTACTGTATAATTTTTATTGTATTCGAGAATTTTCCCTATAGGGAATACGCTATTACGAAGTAGCCATGATAAGTCCAGGACCATGTTATTTGTTCATTTTTCGGTCCCCAGAGAAGCCAAACACACCATTCGTTCATTTAAAGTATAGGCCTATGCACAGTATCTATGTATATTACAGTATCTATGTATACCATCATACACAATATTGTATATTGTGTGTCCGTGGTACTAATAACTTTAAAAGGAACGTCCGATTTTGGTGAAATTTGGCATGGACGTGTAAGACTAGGTCTACTTTCATGAGTTCGCAAAGCAGCATGATCGGAATATGTTAACAGGGTTTTTTGGGGGTTTTAAAAGAGGCAAAATGGGTTTTAAACATTTTAACCTCAAATTTCGAAATTCAAAATTTTATTTGAAACCATTAAAAAAAACTCAAAATAATAAAAATTTACAATTTTTACTTTTTAACTTAGAATAACTGGTTACGGAGGAAATCCCAAAATGTGTTCCCATGTTATTCTTAAAGGAAATCAACAAAACCCTGTATCTTGCTTCTGCATTGACATATAGCTTAATCAAATTTGGTAGTTACATTATCCAGACAGGGTTTAACTTAAACTTGCTTACAAAACCCATATAGCGACAAACCTACATGCTCACCTCCATGGGATTTACGGGGAAAATAAAAAAAGGGCCAGATATTATAACATTTCGTGTTTACCTACACCAATGAGGGATTAACCTACACTTCCTAACAACACTCCATGGCAGCAAACCTATATTCTCAATCCTGTGGGATATAAGGGGAAATAAAAAATATGAAATTCCATTGGAAATTCGCTCAGTACGCAGGTTTGCAGCGACTGGGGTATTTTTATTATATACGTTGTAGATGACACAGCTGTCTTTGTACTATTATGTTACCATTGAAAGTTTAACAACAACGGGTAATTTTTAGGAATGAACCTAAGATGGGATCAACAGGAACATGGAACATACAATCTACAAAGAAAAAACTGGGATTAGAATTTTTTCTTGTCTATACTGTTTATGCAAGCATTATTAGGTTGTGATACTACTTCTAAGTTATATGGCATTGGAAAAGGTTTAAGTTATAACAAAAGAATCGTCTCATTAATCGATGTTCCAAAGTAAACAGCCCCGCTTCTGAAAAATCGGACATAGTTTCTGTTGGAGAGGAGACTTTTTTTGTTCGGTGGGAAATCTTCTGATACGTTCGATTACAAACGTTTTAGTTCTAAAGCTGCAAGCAGACGAACCAGGCAAGCAGTACAACCTAAGACACTGCCACCAATATCCACAGCTGACAAGTACCACATTTTAAGAGTTTATTTTCAAGTTAAAGAATGAAATTGAAACGAATCATTATCTCCTTTGGAATGAGGGTGGAGGTTAAATGCTGGAAGGTTGCACCCTATAATGACGAATTTAAAGCCAGCCCCTACAAAAAAATATATGTCAGATGTAAGTGTAAGGTACACTGTAGATCTTCCCGCTGTACCTGCAGGCTAAACGGTATAAAATGTCATCTGTGTGCGGGGAATGTCATGTTTTTTTTATTTTTTTATTTAAGAATTCCATTGATATTGAAGTTGGAGAAGAAAACTACAAATACATTTGAAATGAAGTATGATTGCCAATAAAACCATTGTATCAATGATAGACTATGTTATTAAAGTTAATACGAAACTTTTAAGATTTTAAAATAGGAAATGCGTTATACGAGATACTTTTAATAGTTAAACTTTGCAATAAAACCATAATTTCGTTATTTTGTCACTGATATATAATTTTTTCAAATTAATTTTTAAACTAAGGATCCTTAGGAATCATATCAGGTAGTTGAGTAGTTAAAGAGCCTTTGAATCTGAGGTTGCCGCGGTTCGATCCTGAGAAAAGTTTGTGCTTTTTGAATTTTTCGATACTGGACCAAGCTGCCTTTGGTCATTGGGCTATTAATTAATCATCCTGACAAATGAAACAGCTGCTATTTGTCAGTAACAAAGCTAAACTTCATCGGATCCATCACAATCATCACACTCACCCTTCAGTCATACTCGTCTTAAAATAGACACCTGAGAGTGCTTAGGTGTTTTAAATAAAGTAGGCCTATCCAAAGTAGGCAAAAGCGTATAAAAGTTAAATATTGGTCTAAAAGATAGCTTCAGTAATAAAACAAACTTATAATGCTATAAGAAAATTAATTACAGATTCATCAATACTATCAGGGTAAGTTAAAATTGTCTAACATCACTGCTACTGAATTTGAAAACTACCAACTAATGGAAACACCAGTGTAGGCCTACTGATATACCGGCACGGCAGATGACGCGTCCGTCGTCGCGTGCACCACCGTACGCGCTCTCCGTCCACTTGTTTCAAATAAGACTGTACCCACCATAACACCTAAAATATGTTCTGGATGGATTATTTTGATATTATGCTTACTAGAAATATATTTTTCAATAAATCGTGTCAAGTTGTATATTGGAGTAACAGGAATTAAAAAAATAAGAGCGGTACCTTCAAAAATTGCACTTTTTACACTTTAATGATTATAAAACCTATTTGATACATCATCAGAAACATTGAAGTTATATTTTTCTATAAGAAAATTTAAAGAGGAATCCCATAAAATTAATTTTAATGCTCTAAATAAATTTAAACACACTTTAATAATAACTTTTTGAACATCTTGCATAAATCCAAGATGGCGGATGGTTTTTCTCCAAAATGGCGAGTTTCCGCCAGTCCGATTTTGGCCGATTTGTAATATCCTATATAAGACGGCTTTAGGTACCTTGTGCAACAACTTTCATTTCTATTGCAGTTTGTTTGACCTTTTACGATAAATTTCCTGGACTATATGTAAGACAAACATTTTGGTAAAAGAAGAATTTGGTTATCTTATTTTAGTCAAAAGTTATGCGAATTATTTTAAATAAATACCTTCTCTTTCCCCTTTTCCCCCACCTACCAGGTCAATAATCAGTCTCGGCCAGCTGCTACCCCTCTCATTTGCATATTGTTATAAAAGACGCACCGACTGCGGCTAACATTTCATTCTGATTACAGACGTTACGCTGCGAACTTGGAGCCACAACCATGTTATCTCTGCCAACTACAACTTCTACTTTAACTTCTACTTCGACTTCTATTTCTACTACGGCTGTTCCTGCACCTAAAAAAACTCTTCGCCTCAAAAACCTTCCTGATTGCTACAAGAATCGACTTGCATCTCAACCTTCAACTTCTGGAGCTATTCTTCCGCCAACCAACACTTCTAGACTTCGTAGTATTTTTTCACCGCCTTCGCCTTCAAAGGACTCCGCACTACCATCAACTACTATGCCGCCACCGCAGAAGCCAGTTCACCACCATCCTAATACCCCTTCCGTTGAAACCATTGTTCATCGTCTTAGCACACCTATTATCCCACTATCACCATTGCCTCCTACCCCACCACTTAGTACACCTGAAGATCATACCTATCACAAAACTGATTCCTCTCAACCTGCTACTAAATCATCTCCTAAATCAGCTCCTAAACCAGCTTCTAAACCAGCTCCTAAACTTACTCCTAAACCTACTCCTAAACCCGCTCCTTCAGAGCAATTTCAATTATTACAAGAAGAGCGTCGTAGGGCATTTAGCCGTCCCACTACTTGCCCTGAAATGCTTACTAGGGGAATTAAGAAAGGATCACCTTGTGGGAGGAAATGTGTAAAAAACGAAAGTTTTTGCCGTGTACATGTCGTAAAACACATTTCTGAACCACAAGTGACAGAAACCCCCACTGTTGAATACCAATCCAAAATTATTGGTGTGAAAGGAAATAGGCTTAAGAGAGGTTGTGTCTATTTTTTTGAAAGTGTTATTGACAACAAACACATTTTGGCAACTTGTAACGGCGTAAGATATAATATTAAAGTGATTGAATCCTTGCGCAAAGAGAAATCAGTTTATGAGTTAGACTCTAAAGACTATCTCCTCAGACACAAACTGGATGGTATTACAAGGTGGGGGCGTAGCAAGTAAATTCACATAGCTTTTTCCAAATTATTGCTTAAAAAAATACTGGGGGAGAAACACAACGCGTTATACCGTTGTGTTTCTCCCCCATTATTTTTTAACACTCTAAGTCTCGTGACCTACTAACCTACTTCCATCCAAGTAGTAAGAAAAGTACTTCCCCCATTCCTTTGGGTCGATGACTGGTCATGGTCAGCACTTATCCCTCATTTGCATACTATTATAAAAGCGGAGCGAGCGTTGGTCACCCCTTCATTTTTCTTCTACACGCCGCTCTTGTCGTTTCGTCTCTGCTGTTTACAATATTTCTTGCTTGAAAATGCCTCCTCATCTGAATGAAAATTTTAATTTTTCTGAAATTTCTGATGTTTTTGAACAATCTGAAGACACTTTAAGTAACGACAGTGAAAGTGAAGATGATGAGGACGATGATGATTATACTGTTGAACTTAGTGAAGAACGTAAAGTCATAGCAATTGATCCACAATTTCCATTTGATACAATAGAAAAGTTTATGGCTGAAGCTAATAAATGGTTGGACTCAGGATGTTATGTACGAATTGACTCTTTTATATTGTATGGTGATAGTCATTCTTTCCTTGTCACACCAAATGACAGAGACCGCATGTTGCAGTGGGCACAATCTATGATGGAGTGCTACGAACAAGGTGTGGACACTGGCGGCTATTTTCTTGCACAACTAGTGTAATAACAAATTACCCTTCCCCCACGTAGTGAAGAAGGAAAAGAAATATTAGGAATCTAATTATAATACTTCCTTCCACATATAAAGAAGAAGGGGAAAGGAGTGGGGATTATAAAGTGGTGGGGGAATGTGTATAAATGCAGGTTGTTTCAAGAGACTTTTATTATTATTGTGGCTTTAGCAGAAACAACATGGAGTTTAAATTTTCAGCAAAAATAAGGAATAATATAATAAAGAAAGAAATTCGCAAAAAAGAAAAGATTGAACTTATAAAATTACAACTTATAATACCTTCCATTGAAATTGGATGTAGCAAACTAAAGACTTTGGTGAAAACTAACGAATATTTATTACAATTGCTAAAAACAATCGAAGAGTTGAAGAGAAAAAATGGACATTCTACATAGTAAAATTTGAACATTTTAATATAAATAAGTAAACTGAAAAAAGTAGATGTAGAATAGAGAGCGAGGAATAGATCACTTTGTGGTAATGGACTAACATGCCACTTAGTGCTCTATTCCTCGTTCTCGCGTTAAATTGGATTACCTTGACCTATTTGTTTGACTGTTAGAATTTGGTTAACACTGTTGAATTTCAGTTTTGAATTAATGTTTATTTTTATTCAACTGTTAGAGTTTTTTAACACTGTCGAATTTTAGTTTTGAACTAACTTTTAATTTATGCGAATTTTCAGTTCAACTCTAGTTAATTTATGCGCAAATTTAGTTTAACCAAGTGCCTGTGCTCTAGCCATTTCCTCTCCAACATTTGTTCTTTTAACATCTGTCCCATAACATCTGTCCTAACAGATGTTAAAAGAAAGTTTGTTAAAGTTTGAATATAAAGAAGTATATACTAAAACTCCAATGGGAATAAAGAACACGAATGAACAATTAGTTTGTAGAAGGTTAATATTTTGTTGAAAATGTTTGATTTTCTAGGATAGTGAAGAGGATGAAATAGTGGTGGGGGAACCATTATAATAGGAGGAACGTGAGAGCCCACTTCATTTCTTGGTGAAATTTCGAAGAGTAAACATCTCAACATGTATCGTTGCGATAAATGTTCGGAATCGTTTCACGATGAAATTCTATTAGACTGTCATAAAGAACTAATTCACAACAACCCAGAAGAAAAACAAGAACAACAAGAACAACAAGAAGAACAAGAACAACAAGAAGAACAAGAAGAACAAGAAGAACAATATGAAATAACAGCAACATCTTCAACTACTTTACCAAATCTACAAGTATTTGCATTACCTGGTAAAGTAGTAATGCATCATAAGATTCAAAATGAAAACTTGAAGCTAGAAGAATTTATTAGAGAAGCAAAACCAATTGTAAGTAAAACTTTAAAAGAAGAATTAAAAAGATTGAACTTTCTTAAATTTGGTTTACTACTAGAAGCTATGTTTATAAATGTACAAGAAGAATTATCACCAAGAGGATTCATAACAAAAAACCGAACCATTATGGAAAGTTCAAACATTGATTCAATAGTAGAGAACTGTATAGAAGAAATATTAACAAAAATTCAGGAACACGAAGGAAGAGGATCCGGATGGAGTCTTACAAGTATTGAAGTATTAGATATAAGAGTTCACAAACATGGATATGGACTAATGGGATCAAGTTACATTCCTCTGCCAAAAAGAATTGAAGATACAAAATCTTGTATTAATGTTAAAAATGAAGACAATGAATGTTTTCGTTATGCAATGACAACTAAATTTGTACCACATAATGCGAATAGACCTGACCAAGAATATGAAAATCAAAGATTTAGATACAATTTTCAAGGAATCACTTATCCTGTATCACTGAAAGATATATCAAAATTTGAGAAGAAAAATCCCGGTACGTCTATCAATGTTTTTGCATTAGATAGTTCAAACAAAGTGTATCCTTTACGTATTGCAAAAGAAGAGCTACCAGATCATACGGATTTACTACTACTAACGCGAGGAGATGTGTCTCACTATGTGTACATAAAGCAATTTGATCGTCTTGTTAACAAGCAACTTTCAAAAAATCGAAACAAAAAAATAATTTGCAAGAGATGTTTTAATTTTCAACGAGAAGGAAGAGAAGGAAGAGAATGGTTACAAGAGCACAAAAGACTATGTAACAATATTTATGAAGCAAAGATTAATTTACCTGCGGAAAACAGAGCATTCGTTAAATTTGAAAAGGTTCATTATCAATACCGTATCCCTTTCGTTGTGTATGCGGACTTTGAATCAACACTTGTTCCTGTTCAAGATGAAAATTGTGAAGCTAGAAAAAGTGTCAAGTATCAAATGCACAAACCAAACAGTTTTTGTTTAATGGTGAAATCGACATTATCAGAAGAACATTTAAACAGATATGGATTAACTTCAGAACCTCTAGTATATCGTGGTGAAAATGTAGAAAAAATATTTCTTGATCACTTATATTCAATAGCTGGAAATGTACAAAGATTATATACAAATATTGTACCAATGAAAATGATGGAGGAAGAAGAAGAAATTCAACATGAAAATGCAACTCGATGTTTCTTGTGCAAAAATGATTTTACTATTGAGAATTATAAAGTTAAAGATCACGATCACCTCACTGGTTATTACAGGGGTGCTGCTTGTAATAAATGCAACTTGAGCTATCGTTTACCACTATTTATTCCTGTGGTTCTGCATAACCTCAGTGGGTACGATGCTCATTTCATAATACCCGAATTAGGAAGAGACGATGGTAAAATTGATGTATTAGCTGAAACTTCAGAGAAGTTCATCAGTTTTTCCAAAGAAGTTGGAAACATGAAATTAAGATTCTTAGACTCCTACAGATTTATGCCGTCGAGTTTGTCCAAACTTTCAGAAAATTTAAGGAAACAAGATTTAATCGAAACAAAGAAAATTGTAAATAACGACAAACTGGATTTGGTACTTCGGAAAGGTGTGTTTCCATATGATTACATAGACAGTTTAGAAAAATTTAATGAAACATCACTTCCGGCTAAAGAAGAATTTAAAAGTAAACTTTACGACATGGACATATCTCAAGAGGACTATGATCATGCATGTAAAGTATGGAACGAATTAGGATTTAGAACATTAGGAGAATATTCAGATTTTTATGTTAAATTAGATGTAACTTTATTATGTGATATAATGGAAGAATTTAGAAATACGTGTTTTGCAGCTTATGGATTGGACCCTCTTCATTCGTACACTTCACCTGGATTAGCATGGCAAGCCATGTTGAAAGAAACAAATTGTAAAATACAACTTCTTACTGATATAGATATGGTTTTAATGTTAGAGTCAGGAGTTCGAGGGGGATTGACGCAAAGCGTTACACGACATTTTAAGGCGAACAACAAGTATCTGCCCGATTATGATGCATCAAAACCAACAACATTCCTGGGTTATTTTGATGCAAATAACTTATACGGATGGGCAATGTCAAATCCCCTTCCATATGATAATTTTAAATGGATAGATCCAGAATCGATTGGAAACATAATGGATATACCGAAGCATGGTGAAACTGGTTACATTTTTGATGTGGATTTTGAATATCCTGAACATCTTCATGATCAACATTATGATTTACCACTTCTTCCGAAGACTGAAATTTCCCCTACTGGAAGATGGCCAAAATTATTGATGACTTTAACCGACAAGTCTCGATATGTTGGACACTACTGGATGATACAACAGGCTTTAGACTTAGGACTGAGAATTACAAAAATTAATCGAGTACTACAATTTTCTCAATCTTGTTGGTTAAAACCTTACATCGACAACAACACAAGAAGAAGAGCCGCCGCTATATCAAGTTTTCAAAAAGATTTTTTCAAATTAATGAACAACGCAATATTTGGCAAGACTTTGGAAAACAAAAGGAAACATAAGGATATCAAATTGGTAACTGATCCAGTAAAATTACAGAAATTAGTGCAACAACCAAACTTTGGTTCATCTGTAATTATTAATGAAAATCTAGTTGTTATTTCCATGAACAAGAAGTCAGTTGAAATGGATCGTCCTTTGTATCTTGGAATGTCAATCTTGGATATTTCAAAAACACATATGTATGAGTTTCATTATAAGAAGATGGTTAACTATTATGGAAGAGAGAACATTGGTATTGCATATATGGATACGGATGCACTCATTTACTGGATTAAAACAAATGACATGTATGAAGATCTACGCACCTTTATATATAAAGATGATTTCGACTTTTCCGATTATCCTAAGGATCATCCAAATTACGACTACGACAAAAACAAGAAAGTATTGGGAAAATTTAAAGATGAAACAAATGGTGTGCCGATGATGGAAATTGTAGCATTAATGTCCAAACTGTATTCGTTTCAACTGTACATAAATGAAAGGAATGAACATCAAGTCACAAAAAAAGCCAAAGGAATAAAAACTTCTTTCCTGAAGAAGAATGTACAGTTTGAACATTATAAAAGATGTTTGTTTGAAAATGTTGAAACAACTGCAACGTTCAACACTATTAGAAGTTATAATCATCAACTTTTTAGTGTCAAACAAACAAAGTGGGCATTAAGCTACAAAGATGACAAGCGCCATATTTTAGAAGATAAAATTAATACTTTACCATTCGGCCACTACTCCCTGAACCCTATCGACCAGTAAACCTATTCTTCGTCCTCTACCTTCTTCCTTTTTCCTTTCCGTAAAGAAGAGGGGACATGGCAAGCCCAATGCCATGTTCCCTCTTTTTTACACTAATATGAAATGGCCTTGACCTATATTCAAACTATATAAATGAGAATTAACTATTCTATGGGTCAGTATTTTTACAAGCAGTGTACAAGAAACATCTGAAGATGGAAAGTGTGAAGGACAAGATTGTAAATGAACTACATAAACCAGCAAGAAGAAGATTTCCAAGAAGAAGTACAATCATTAAAGGAATGAATGATCTTTATCAAGCTGATCTCATTGAAATGATACCGCACAGTAAATTAAATAAAGGATTTAAATATATTTTAACAATTATAGACTGTTTTACTAAAATAGCTGATGCTTTACCATTGAAGGATAAGACTGGTAAAAGTGTTACAAAAGCTATGGAAACCACAATACAAAGAAATAAATTTAAAATTAAACATCTACAGACCGATGATGGAAAAGAATATTTTAATAAAGACTTTGGAGCTTTGATGAAGAAATATCAAATAAATCATTATTCTACAAATTCTGAAGTTAAAGCTTCAATAATTGAAAGATTCAATAGAACATTAAAAAGTGCGATGTATAAACAATTTTCAAAACGAGGATCATACGTGTGGTATGACATATTACCACAACTTATAAAAGAGTATAACAACAAATATCATCGTACCATTGGAATGAAACCTATCCAGGTAAATAGTGCTAATGCCAAAATTGTATTACAACGCATTAAAAATAATACAACACCGAAATTAGAAAAATTGCAACCAAAGAAGTTCAAGGTCAACGATAAAGTTCGTATAAGCAAATACAAAGGTGTATTTAGTAAAAGATATCTACCAAATTGGACTAATGAAGTATTTACAATTTATAAAGTGCAACCAACTATACCTGAAACCTATTTATTAAAGGATAACAAGGGTGAATTACTTCAAGGTGGATTCTATGGACACGAATTGTTGAAATCAACAGTTGGTGATGTATATCTTGTCGAGAAGATTTTACAAAGGAAAAAGGATATGGTTAAAGTCCGGTGGTTAGGGTTTGATAAAAGTGAAGACTCTTGGATTCCTTCAAAAGACTTAGTATAGTTGTTTAATAGCTCATTGTGTGTTTAACCTTTATACAAGATGGAGATTGTACAACAAAAAGATCGATTTAATATCAATAACATTGATGAATTGACAGTTGACAATGATAAGTTAAATCATGGAAAACATGGTGAATTACTACCAAATACGATAAGATGTCTAATAACTGGTCCTTCAAATTGTGGAAAAACTAATGTTGTTTTTAACCTTATAACTAATCCTAAAGGATTGCGTTTTAATAATATATACATTTTTTCAAAATCATTGCAACAACCAAAATATCAATTATTGGATAAAGTACTTGCAAGTGTACCTGAAGTGAATTTTTACAAGTTTAATGCCAGTGAAACAATTATGCAACCGAATGAAGCAAAACCATTTTCTATTTTTATATTTGACGATGTTTCTTGTGAAAATCATGACACAATAAGGAATTATTTTGCTATGGGAAGACATCATAATATTGATAGCATTTATATTGGTCAAACATACAGTAAAATTCCAAAACAACTTATAAGAGACAATGCAAATATGTTGATCATCTTCAAGCAAGATGAAACAAATTTAAAGCATATATATAATGATCATGTAAATGCGGATATGCCATTTGAAAAATTTAAAGAGATGTGTGGCAAAGCATGGAATGAGAAATATAGCTTTCTCGTTATTATGAAGGAAGAAGATATTAAAAATGGTAGATATCGTATAGGGTTGGATAAATTTGCATTTATGCGTTGAACTACCGATGCTACATCTAGTTACACGTTGAACTTCACAGTGTAAACATGGTGAATCAAGAAAAACTATTGAAAGAAATAAAATCACTCAGTGATTCTATTAGGATGAAGAATCGTGCATTGAGGATGGGTTTAAGTGAAAGAGAAGAATTTCTAGAGACTACATTTAAACCTATTACGGAACCTTTAAAACAGATATCAGAAACTATTGGTAAACCTCATTATGAAGGAGATGTTTTACTACCAGTTTCTAAACAAGAAGTACAAGCATTAAAAAAAGAAGAAGATGATGATTCATATACAAGTGCTAGTGAGCAAGAAGAAACAAAAGAAGAAGAACCAATTGTTGAAAAGGAAGAAGAACAGCCAATACCAGAAGCAGAACAATCTATTCCAAATTTAACTCAATTGAGTAGCGATATATTACAACATGGACCTCTTGGAAGAAAATATATAATGAAAATGCTACATGATATGAAATCAAACCCGAATTTGAGTAGATCACACGTATACGGAGCAAGAATTGATGGGAATGAATTGAAGATTGGCGATTCAAAGCTTGAAATAACACAAGACGATTACATCATTATTGGTGAGCATAGATATAAAGGAACAAAAGGATTATATGAATTAATTTTTAAAAACATACCACTAAGATATTCATCCAAAGATTTAAGTGTTTTTAAGGAGATTCTACAAAATACTAACGCTCATAAAAGAAACTACTCAAAGGATGCAATGATTAATCGTTCACGTGCAACAAAATATAACATCGTTATAAAAAAGTTGTTTCCTCCACGAAAATTGCCAACATTACGTACTGCACCAGCGGTGAGACAACCACTGAAAAGAAAATCTTTATCACTTATGGATTTATCACTTCTTGAACAACATGGTAAAAAGAGTAAAGGAGATACTTCAACATCTGGTAAAGGATTGATGAAAAATCTATACAATACGAATGTGATTTACTACAATGATATCAATAAATTGGTTGATAGAATGAGACTATTGCATGAAGCCATGGAAGCCGGTCATACAGGTTTGAATAATGAATGGGTGGCTCTAGTTGATGAACTTAGGAATCGCGGTATAGTCGTATAATTGTCCATGGATATAAAAGAGGTGCAAGCATAAGACGTATCAGTTCTAACATGAGCGTCGACAAGTTCGGACGGTACTCCGCTTTAGGAGTGCAAGTTGGAGAAGACAGAAAAAGAAGTGGATTACCGCAAACACCTGAAGGTGACTATAGCATAAGTAATAAACGTTTAAAACTAGTTAAAGATCCAGAAGAAGATACTGATGGAGCAAATTTGAAGACAGTAAAAGAAGCTACTTCAACATCATTAAAATTACATAAGAATACTTACGATGTTAAATCACATAGATTAATTAATGTTGGTAAACCAACTGAAGGTTCTGATGCAATTACTAAAGAGTACTTATCATCTGAACTTTTAAATACTTTAAAATTGCAATGGGGTAACAACTTAAAAGATGGACAAACATATGATGCTGGAAATTATAGAATAACCAACGTGGGAAATCCCAAAAATGATAAAGATTCAGTTAATAAAGAATATTTACATTCTATAATACCGGAAAAAACTGAACATGGATATTCTTTTTATAAATTTATTATAAATGACATTGGATACCCAAAGGAAGACGGTGATGCTGTAAACCTAAAATACATCAAGGACAACTGTATTTTACAAGATGTTAATGAAATCGATTGTCATGGTAAAACATTGACAAATGTAAAGTTTGGTTCTCAACCAAAAGATGCTGTTACTATAGAACAATTATCTAAAGAATTAAAAAAGGAAACATCCAATTTTGTAAAACATGAAGATGCCGTGTTAAAGCGGGGAGATAAATTTATACATGGAAATGAAAAGTTTAATTTAATGCAAGGAAATAATGATGAATGGGATGCAGGACGTAAAACAATAACAAATGGAAGATTTGGTATAAAAGATACAGATGTACCTCTAATGGTGCAAACATTAATTGCTACTGGTGGTACATTAGGTACATACAATGGTCGTAATAGAAGAATAAAAGATATTTATCCTGGTTACGAAGCAAATGATTGTGTTACAATGAAACAAACAATAACTTGGGATAAACACTTTGGGACCAAATATGATGCAAAGATGAAGAAAATAATTAATATTTTACCAGGTGAAGATTCAAATGATGCTGCTACTATTGGACAAGTCATAACAACATCAAAAAGTGATTTAACCGCTTACACATGTAATGATAAACGTATTATGCAGTTACAAGATCCTCAACATCCGAAAGATGCTGTAACTTTAGATTGTTTAATAAGAATAGTGGGTAATTTACTTATTGATACCCACAATCATATAGCTAGTACAACGAATCATGTGGTGATTCAACCCGATGAACGAGAAGCTTGGATTAAAAATAGAATCATAAATCAGTATATAATTAATTTGAATAACTAAGTCTTTAAATATAAAAGATTTTGCACAAGTTATTCATTCATGTAAAGTATCTCGTGGAGTAAACACACCTGTTATATAAGACAACATAATGAAGACCGTATCGCTCAGTCATCGTCAAGACAGCGGCAAGAGAGGACGTGGTATAACATCAGCTGCATTATCCCTGCTCAGACGGATTCCAGTTGGTGCTGTTGTAAATCGAACGATAGACGCTTTACCATACGAATTACATCTGCCCGGAGGTTATCAATATTGTGGACCTGGAACTAAGTTGGCAAAACGTTTAGCAAGAGGAGATCCTGGAATTAATAAATTAGATCAAGCTTGCAAAGAACACGATATAGCATATTCAAAGTATAAAGATTCAACAAATAGATCAATAGCAGATAAAATTCTAGCGGAAAAAGCTTGGCAAAGAGTAAAATCAAGTGACGCAAATATTGCAGAAAAAGCAGCAGCTTGGGCAGTAACTACAGCCATGAAGACAAAAGCAAAGTTAGGTGGTGGAAGACGTCGCAGAGGAAGACCTGCAAAGAGAGGCGCTCCCAAAAGAGGTGGAAACATTAAAAAAGGACGTCGTAGAACTCATAAGGCAAGTGTAAAGAAGACTTCTGTTTGGCAAATGGTAAAAAACGGAGCAGGTTTATACCTAAGACCATACCGTGTGTACTAAATAAGAAGAATCAATTGATAATTCCAAATAAAGCCTTAACAAATCATCAGTTAAATGATTATGTAAAATGTTTGAAAATACCATTCTTTCGAGGAGTTTTTATGAAAGATGCATTACCAACTAAAATATGGAAAAATGAAACTGGAATAGTAAATTTGGATTCCACCTATGGTCCAGGCACTCATTGGGTATGCTATAAAAAACTCGGACAAACCATTTACTACTTTGACAGTTTTGGCAATCTACCACCGCCAAAAGAACTGCAACATTATTTTCGAAACTCCAAAAACATTTTTTACAATTACAAAAGAGAACAACCTAACAATACTGAAATATGTGGGCATTTATGTTTGGAGTTTCTAGCGAAAAGTGTCAGTCAGCTTTAAGATGTCATCGTATACAGTGTCACTGAGTGGAAATTCATCCACATTGAAAAGTACGCTGTTCCCAGCATTGCGTCTATCCAAGGAAAGATTATGGGAAGCGGCATTACTTGATTTGACTACCTACAATTCAATTCCTAATGTTACAGAAGGAAAAAACAATTTACTACATTATTATGAAACTAAGGATGCTGCAGGAAAATACTCAGAATTGAAAATAATTACATTTCCTACTGGAGCTTATGAAATTGATGATATAAACCAATTATTACAGAAACAACTCGGAGAAGACAATATCACCGTTAAAGGAAACAATAATACTTTAAAAGCAGAAATAACTTCAAAATATTATATTGATGTCAGCTTGGAACAGTCGATTGGCAGTTTACTTGGATTTACAGATACAAAAAAGAAAATCTTAACTCCTGGAACTACTCATTCAGGTGATTCAACTGTAACAATATTGAAAGTAAATAGTATTGATGTCACGTGCAACATTATACACGGATCGTATAGAGATGGAGTTAATCAACATATTTTACATACATTTTATCCAACAGTAGCTCCCGGTTTTAAAATTGTTGAGAAGCCACAAAACTTGATATACCTACCGTTAAACACCAGTTTCATTTCAGACATCGTACTGAACATATTGGATCAAGACGGTCATAGTGTTGACTTTAGAGGAGAAACAATTACTATACGGATACACATCAGAGCAGCAACATAAAAGTCAACATGGGATTATCATTTAAACCGCAACGGAAGAGTCGGGAGCTCAGTAGCTCCTCGACATTGGAAGAGTTAACATCGGAAAACATTCGTTTTCTACAGAAGATTGGATTGAAACTTAACAGCGATGGATATCCTGGATATATCTCAAGGACCAACGTTCGACGAAACACTATGGGAGAAGGAATATCACACGCACAACCCTTACACTTCATCAAAATTAAACAATAACGATGAAATAAGGATCCCCATTCAACAACAAGATATTTACACTTTACCATGTGAAAGTTACTTGTACATCGAAGGACGGGTATTAAAATTGGATGGAAAAACTGCTTCAACAGTTCCTTTTATAAATAACCCGATGGCATATCTTTTTGATGAAATAAGATATGAAATATCAGGGGTGACGGTTGATTCAACAAAAAAGGTTGGTTTAACAACGACATTGAAAGGATTAACATCATTAACACCGCATGAGAAGAATTCAATAGTCACTGCCGGATGGGTTGCCCCCGATAAAGACACTATAACACCAGCTTCCAACGGTCACTTTGATTTTCATGTACCTTTACGATTGCTTTTGGGATTCGCTGAAGATTACAAACGGGTAATAATAAATGTCAAACAAGAATTAGTATTACTCAGATCTTCAACTAATAAGGACTTGATACTTGCAGACCCTGCAACTACGGAAGATAAACTGGAATGGCAACTACAGTTGGATAAAGTTGTTTGGAGAGTACCTCATGTAAGATTGGCTGATGAACATAGAATCCTATTATTGAGAAAGTTGAAATCTGACCGTGATATTGTGATGCCATTCCGAAGTTGGGAATTTCATGAATACCCTACACTACCTCAGACAGAACGACAAACATGGACCGTCAAGACATCAACTTACTTGGAACGAGCAAGGTACATAATACTCGGTTTTCAAACTAAGCGAAAAGATGTTATCACTGCAAATGCTGGTCAATTTGATCACTGTAAAATAAAGAATTGTAAAGTTTTCCTAAACTCTCAATTCTTTCCCTATGACAATTTGAATGTCATGTTCAGCAATAAACGTTTTTCCATTTTATACGATATGTATGCAAGATTTCAATCATCATATTATGGAAAGACTAATACACCACTATTATCACCTGACCAGTATTATTCCAAGGCTCCAATAATTGTAATCGATTGTTCAAAACAAAATGAATCGGTAAAATCATCAAGTGTGGATATAAAAATTGAAATGGAATTTGAAGAACCAGTAGCGGATGGAACTTCGGCATACTGTCTAATTCTACATGATAAAATAGTTACTTACACACCGCTGACCGGAATTGTGAAGAATGTACTTTAAGAAGAATTGTACAACAACTGCAAATTTTTGAGGTTAGAATTATCTGTTTTAATTTTTGAGGTTAGAATTTCATTTGTGAAAGACAAGTTGAAAACAAACAATTATGTAATTGTATAAATTTCAAGGATTTACGAAAAATATAAAAGCGAGAAAATAATTAGTAGAAACTTCATTCTATCTTCAACCGTCGTATGGGAAACATCATTCGCAAGATGAATTCTACTAACGGAGAAGAAAATACACCTCCAATGGATGATAATAGTTCAGATATAGAAAAACAAGTTGAACGAGAAATGGACGAGTTCCTAAAATTCAACAAACATAAGAAGAGAGAAGAAGAAAAAGCTGAAAAAGAAGTAAAAAGGAAGAAGGTTGAAGTTAACATTACAACCAATATTTTAACAGAAGTATTTCTTCGGATTATCTACCCAATTTCTTCATGCATGACAAAAAGTATATCAGTTGGAATTTTAAAATCAATGGATTATTCACCAATTGTTATTTTAAATCATGGAAACAAAATGGTTACTTTCAGTGAAACTACTTGGGAATCTCTCATGAAACATTTACATCTTTTGGAGTGCTATTTAAGTAACAACACATTTGGAAGAAGAACAAGATTAAGTTTATTGGAATCAAATATTGAAGTTGATATAGTAAAACATCGTGGAGGACAAATTGTTCGCTTCAGAGATTTAACTACACATAATGTTAAATTATATTTCACTAAAGAAGAATTTTACACTTTAAGTTGTACTACCGGTCCCGTCACCAGATATTTGAAACAACTAATATTTTCAAGTGCAATAATTAAAGACTATCTAATTGATACATTGGACAAAAAACCTTTTGTTCAAATTTTATACGGTCCCGTGGATACTTCAATCTTTAATAGAATACCTCAAGAAGTTGAAATGTGGAGACAATTAAACAACTATCACACCAATTTTAATATTGATGAAGTGGCACAAGAAGTGAAAGAAGAAGAACAATCCTGTCTGTTATAAACATCGGCTCATTCAATTTTTAAGTCAGTTGTTAGTAAGACTTCATCATGAATAAACGGGTTTCGTTTTCTAATGCGCCACATATAATGGAAGTTAAAAGAGGTATAATTGAATTTCAAGCTTTCCGAGGAAATGATGGTAATTTTATTATTAAAGAATTAGTAATCTTGGACATGAACACATCAGTAGTTTATCATTATTTGTTCAAACCTCCAGTACCATTTAATAGACTAACAACTAAAGCGAAAGTTACAAACAAATGGTTGAACAAACATTTTCACAACTTAAGATGGGATGAAGGTTTCATTAATTATAACATGATGCCGCACATTATGAATCATTATTGCAAAGAGTTTAAAATTATCTACACAAGAGGATTGGAAAAAGCAAATTGGATACAATCATTTACAAGCAACGAAGTGATTAATGCAATAATTGATAAAGATTTCCAATGCTACTTCAACGAACTTTGTATTTCATCAAAAAGTTTTAAACATCGAAGGTCGCAGTGCGCTTTAAAGAATGCCTACCGCTTGAATAATTTCCTTCAACAAACTGGTGGGGGTAGTGTCAGTGGTGGGGGTAGTGTCGATTATAAAAGTGAGAGCGCTACCATGACACAGCATGAGTATTACTCAAACCTCCGAAGAGACAACATCTCCGACGGACATTCTTATTAACAAGAAGATAAACAACAACATCAATATGGCATCACAGAACTTACTTCAAAGTTTAGTTGATCAGTTCAACGCTCATTCTAAATCATCAATTCTACCTACAAAGAAATGTTCTGAACTAAAAGAAGAAAAACACTACATCATTCATACTATTAAGAAAATGGAAACTTCAGTAGGTGATGCTATAAATTGCACTTTGAGCGAGGCACCTTATACAATTGGTGATGAAGCAAAATTTCAGATCTTCTTACCAAAGCGCTTCGTACAACTACTTCAAAATGAAGATCTTCGTATAATTCAACCCGGCGCACTCTATTTGGTATCACATGGACCCAGTGGAAACAACTCTACTGAACTTACAATTCATGTAACACCTACTACTGATTAATTTGTACATAACATTGTAAATATTTCTTTGTATTTGTTTTTTCAATAAATATGATATAAAACAAAACAAAAAATAAAAATAAAAAAAGCAACATATTGTAATGTGTTTGTACATTACAATATGTTGCTTTTTTTAAAAATTCCACAGGATGACCTTGACCCAATTCTGTATAATTATAAAAGGGGAAATGTACTTGCAAAATTCATCAGTCTACTGCTACCTTTCATACCGTACACATCTCGCTCTTAATCCCTGAATATAAAACTGCAACATGTCCCTAAAGGTCAAGTGTGCATCTTACGATACT
This sequence comes from Neoaliturus tenellus, assembly GCA_030545055.2. Taxonomy (NCBI): domain Eukaryota; kingdom Metazoa; phylum Arthropoda; class Insecta; order Hemiptera; family Cicadellidae; genus Neoaliturus; species Neoaliturus tenellus. The sequence continues at coordinate 87,187,975 of CM061537.1, forward strand.
AACACCATAACAACTTTTGAACAACTCGAAGATTTAACCAACGAAATGCGAGTTTTACTTACCGGTGGTTATCACTTAACTGTTGATGTTAGTGCTACTAATACAAGGATGTTCACTAAAACAAAATATTGCGATGATGAAATATTTATTTCTACACAACCTACAACTTCTTCATCGCCAACTGGTCAACATAACATCAAGTTCCAAAAGTATTACCAATGTTGAATAACTTTTGACAGACAAAGCTACAACTAAAGAATCACATGATCAATGTGAGTTAATAAAAAAGGATGTGATACTTGTATAAATAATCATTCGCTTCTTAGCTCTCACCACGACAAGACCTATTTAAGAAAATGTTGTACAGAATGATGATTCAACTTGATGGAAAAATCTATGGAAAAGATTACAACACTGTTGAACAAATGACTAAAGATATAGATGTATTAGCTAAAGAAGGATACCAAGCTAAATTAATTTTAAAATTTCCTGAAGTACATCCACTATCAATAGAAGAACTAGTTGCTATGGCTAAAGCTGAGAGAGATAAAAAGTCTGAAGAAAACAAAGAGAAACAAACTTCCTAAATTTTAATAATCCTTACACTTGTAAGGTATAATTTTTTAAAACTCCATTTGGATGACCTTGAAATTACCCCCACCACTTTTCACAGTACATAAAACTCGCTATTTAACACTATACACTCTTATTCTTTCACTGGACTCCGCAGCGTCAACATGGAAGAGCAAAAATACAAGTACAAACCTCGTTACTGTTGTGAACAACAATGTACAGATTTAGGGCCAATGATGGTGGATGGGTTAGCTTGTACTAAATGCGAATTCTTCGGATCTTGTTACTGCAAATGCAAAACAAAACAACTACCGCCACCGGAATTGCGAACTTTGAAACTTTACAAATCAAGATATTTTCATACATGTTGTCCTCAAAGATGTTTCAAATTTCACCCTCTCGATCTTGCTCATTGTCAACGCACCAATTCTCATCAAGATGATTTTTGTACACATATGATAAAAAGATGTAAATACAGGTCAGATTGGTATTCCGATCCTGTAGAACCATCAAATGTGTAATTTCAGTTTTACACTCTTTTTTAAAACTTCATTTGGATGACCTTGAGATTTCCCCCACCACTAGTTCTAATTTTTATATAATATTAAATCATTCCACTTCCAACACTCTAACTAACAACATGGAAAACAAATTTATCAAATTTGAACATATAATAACTGACAGGGAGGAGATGGAAGAATTGTTTCAAAACTTACTTTCTGTCATTGACGAATATCCTATAAGATGGTTCAGAATTGTAGTTCAATATTTAAATCCTGGTGAATTGTTTTCTTCATCAAGTGAAGAAGATGAAACAACTACTTCGGTTCAAATAATTGAATTAAAAGATGGAGAAGAAGAACTAAACGTTTTATTCAATCATAAGCTCAAAGTTCCCTATATAAAAGCCCCCTCCCTAGACAGCCCCCCTCCCTAGACGCCTGCTCAAGGTCACCATTATATAAGCCCCCTCCCTATGCGCCGATCCTCATTCCATCACCGACTCTCCAATAATGAACAACTCTTCATTGGCCCGAATGAATTCTAGTTTTGAAATAAACTCTAAAGAAGAGTTACAAGACATTTTTAATATTTTACAAGAACTTGTAGATAATTTTACAACCATCAAAATGAATTTGGAAATAACATACGATTGTCCTATTTGTGATAAGGTTGAAAATTTGGACGAAGACAGTTTACTAAATCTAACTCCTGCACCATCTGACACTACTGATGGTAATAATGAAGAGCAACATCTTTCCCCCACCACTTCTTTGTAATTCATCCTTCCCCCACCACTTCTTTATTTAACTAACATTTCTCCCTTTCACTTCTCATTCCGTCTTCGACTTCTGAACTATCAACATCACTTGTTTTAAAATTTCAAACACTAACACAATCATGATGGATATGATGGATGAAGTTCCCTTCATAACTAGAATGGAAGAGGATAAATTGAAATTGGAAATTAAACGATTGGAAATGGAACGGGAAAACCAATTCGAAATGTTACGTTTGTTCAAGCTTTTCAAATACATCATCTGGGGACTCTGCGTTTACCTTCTCATCGTCGTTGGTGTTTGCATTTACAACTCTGTAGTTCATCACAAAAGTTCAACTTGTTTAAACTCTGCTGTTGCACATTAATTGTATGTTCACAAATAAAATTCAAAAGTTACTTCAACCTATCCCACTATCACCAACTAGTTCAACTTTCAACTATTTCTGGTGGTAGTTGGATAGGCTTTTTTAAAACTTACTCTGGATGACCTTGACATACTTTCCAAGCCCCAGTTATAACTGTTAAATTTCAGTTTTAAATTAACTCTTAATTCATGCCCAATTCTACTTCAAATTCAGGGCATATGCTCTCGCCATCTGCACCCCAGCATCTGACGCCATCTGCTCGAGCAGCTGCTCAGGCAGATGGCACGACTTCCGGTCCAGAATCAACCAAAACACACTACTTTCGTTGTATTGCAGCCGTCATAGGACGTCCATGATGTCGAGGAGTAAATAGAGATACCGGTACTTGACAAAAATGGCTCGATACTCGGGCTCGGGACATGGAAACCAAACATTCAAAATAATTCACGAAATGACATTTCAAACATTTCATATTCAAAGCTGTTCTTTTACTTGCATAACTGAATTTTCGTGAAGCTAATAAAACTACAAACACAAATTTTATAATTATTACTTCACAAAATGTTAATCTTAACACGTAGAGGTGATTTTGTAAACCCTAAATACCATATCTGGCATAAAAGAAAAAATGGAGGATAAAAGTGACGTTTTAAATTTTGAAATATTTAATTATAATGTTTTTGTTCATGAGGATCCATAGTTTTTCTGAAAAACTTACCCGCACCTCAAGTATGCAGTTATAGTTTTTGCCAGTAGGCAGTAATATCAGTAAGCAAGCGCCACCTTGTGTAGAGTTAAACAAAATACAATTTGGTTCGATTGACAGCACAACAAAATTTATTCCGATTAGTAATAGCTTTACTAAATCTTTGAGACTAGATGATATCATATAAAATTTTAAAATTTAAAGATTATATTAATAACAAAACATAAAAGTAAAATTGAATGTTCAATTAGTATAAAATTTGTAAAATGTTTAAGAACCGTTATAATGATTCTCGAACTTTTAGCTAACATGAAAACACTACATAATATTCTCGGTATTTTGTTTAGTCTGCTTGGCTCTTGAAGATTGAACTTTCCAAATTATCTGGCAGGATTTCTAGTCTTAAGACTAGAGCCTCAACTAGTTTGATTGTGATATACAAGCAGGAGGCGTGTATTGAGGCACGTTCCCCGCATTATTGTAATTGAAAATAATTCAATTAGGCAACGGCCGCACAAAGAAACGGACGCAAGAGAAAAACGAGTAAAGAAATTCAAAAGGTAAAGATCATCAAACACAAAATGACGAACATTAGTATTTTTACGTTGCGACTCGGCATTTGTATGCGCACATTAGATGGGTCCAACAGGCAAGGCAAAACCAAACGAAACTTTCCGTTTGGTGTGAGTCCCGGCCTTACTTTCACCATTCTTTCACTATGTGAAAGGATCTCAGTACGCTACTGAACCTCTTTTATTTTCAAGCGTTCGAAATGTTATTAATATACAAAAGCAATTAAAACAGACATGCTGGTCTTAAAAAGTTTAAGTAAGAATAATTACATTAATTTTAAGAACTTGTAAAAGTTGTTCCACAAAATCGTACAAAATTTGTACAAGAGTATACGTTTATAGATATTCCACATTGAATGTTTATTATACAAACCGTTCTCGCCGGCACATCGTCAACTTGCCCTCCTCGGCTGGTGTTCTCCATGGAAGTGGAGATGTCCGGTATCCATAGTTTGTTGTGAGGAGTCACGTCACACTATGGCTGACAAATACGACGAACTCCGCAGCCCAGGGCATGAAACAGAAAAGACACACTTAAAGAATCACAAAGAGTAAGCTGTAAGCTTTTAAGTACAAAGATTGTTTGTTTTAAAACCGATGCCGTCATATATTCAAAATAAATAAGAAAGAAACACAACGATAATTCCACAACTTAAGGGAAAAAAGTAATTTTCCTATCACTGCATGGAAATAATCACATTGCCACAGCTGTAATCCTACGCAAAACAGTTCATTTCCGTTTTCCGGTCCTTTTCCGCTCTAGAGCGGTAATGGAACATTGGAGTAGTGCAAAAGTAAGGCTTTTGGGCCAGTTCAAGGTCACCCGAGCGATGACGTCATCGATGACGTCATCGAGGTCAATGACCTCATCGATGACGTCATCGATTGCATCATTGATGACGTCATCACCAATGACGTCACATCCATGACGTCACACCCATGACGTCACAGAAATGACGTGCTGATGACGTCATCACCCCTTACGTCACCAAGATGACGTCATCGATGTCACAAAGGTCAAGGTCACGCTGAAACCTAAAATTTTTTGGCACCTTTGCTGTTTCTCACACTATGCTCCGAGTTTCAGTCAGGTTACCGTGACCTTGACGACTTGGAGCGAAATTAGATGAGAAACAGCAAAAGTGCTGAGGAAACCTGAAGTTTGCAACGTGACTCTGCCTAAACCGTCATGTGACACCGCTCGGGTGACCTTGAACTAGCCCAGCTGCCTTACTTTAACCATTACTGCAACCGCGATGCGCACCCTACGACAGACACCGAGCGACTGACTGTCCGGCCTTGTGCACTCTAGGTATATTGGCTCAAGAGACTAAGACTCTAAACTGTCAGGAATGGGATTAACTAACTGAATTTTGCAAGGAAAAGTCATTTCATCCAATATTTTAAACAAATCCTCATCAGTAAAACTGACACTAGTCTGTTTTGTATAAAACTTAGGGTGTCCGCGCAACAGTTTGCGCCACTTAGCTTAAGTCGAAACTCTCTTAACTTTGAGTGGTGGACAGTGAGCAACTAATAAAGCCTTAACACGGCTAAGTTTCTTACCTAAAGTGTCCCGCGACATGGCTTCTCCTCACAAAAGTCCGCACAATACTGAGAGACTGCTTGTAGCGCATGAGTCAAGGGAAAAGAGGTGGGGGAAACAGCAGGAGTGGGGGAAGGTCACAGTGGTGGGGGAAGGTGAGGTGGTACGCTGGAGTATCGCATCACTTCACCATGAGCTGTCCTACAGTGAACACACTGTTCTCTTGGCCCGAGTTGGCACTAGAAGAAACATTTCTGTACAGCTTAAGCTGTGATAGCCGAGGAAGCAAAGTCAAAGTGGAAATTGTGTTAAACTCCAAGACGAAGAGTCTCCTAAATAAACTAATTGTATCCCTGCAATCCCCTATAACTTTAGAGAAATACCACTTTATTAAGCGACACCTTATACTTTGGCAAAACGAAGTGGAAATGGAAAAGATTACAGTAAAATTAATTTAACTTATAACTCGGACTGGACACTCATGGTGATACTACGTGGCGTGCAAACGCCACCCTAAACATTACAAGTTAGGTTATTAAGCACCTCTGGTACGATAACCGATGTGCTAGAGTTAAAGTGTGATGACCTTGAGTCAAAACACTGAAATACTACAAGTCGATATCGTCCCAGAGTTAAAGTGTAGTGTTCAGTACAATTGAACACAATTGGACATTTCCCTAACTAACATAAAGAGAGCTGGGAAAATCACAATTTTTAAATCAAGTATCTTATATAATACTCCTTTCCCTATTCCTTAATACAACTTAACCACTCCATATGAAATTTCTATTCTATTTCTTTTATTTTTAATTTAATACCATATGATAATTTCCATCTGTTTTATTTCAATTATTGTACTTTGTTTTTTCTTCCCCCAAAAGACACACACAATCTCCTTTTCTGAAATACCTCATCGAACTAATATTAGTTTTTTCTGAATTATGTAACAAACTCATGTAACTTGTTCATTTTATGTCTCTAATCATTCTATCCCCATATTTCAATAACAATTTTTAATTTAATTTGAATTATTGTGAATAGACTCCTCCTTTTCTTGATTTTTGTAATGAAATGTATATTTTTCTTTTCTCAAAATGGACATTGTGTGTAAAAGTATTTCAAATGTGATCTTAAGCATAAACTTCAGTGTAAATAATGTGCAACTCAAGAAGTAAATGAAATCGGACTATGAATAACCATGAACAGTACAATCCTCTGAACTCTTTGCCCGGACACATGGTACCATGTCAGAATCTCAACACATTACTCATGGAAGATCTCTGTGAATATAAAGGAAAACTCTCGGTGAGTGAAATAAACTTGAATTATTGAAATGTTTAACTGTGCACCCTTTAATGCAATGACTAACTATTCAAACCTCTGTTGTTTATTTTTGTAAATTCCCAACACCAATTTATAACTTGTTTTGTGTTTTCTCAACCATTATTTCACTGTTTATGTAATTAAATGTATTCTTTTTTTAGTACCATTCTAATCAATTACATTTGAGTTATACAGTTAACTCTGGTCCTTCAACAAAAGCAAAAGGTATTTATTTTTTTTCATTTTTCTATTTTTTTTACTTATGTGAACCCAACATTTGGTCTTATGACGAACCGGATCTTGTTATTAGCGATTTGGTTATATCAGTTCTCTTTCGAAGTTGACCTCCTACCCTTTAATTCCATTTTATCACCTTCTTTAATAGACAATGTGTCTGTACCAGCTCTCTTGTGAAAAGTCCCAAATACAGCAAGAGAATTGAATTCTTTTAGTTATAAGCACTGAAAACCTGTTATTTGTGTGTTTCCTTTACTTATTGTATATACATATGGCTCCTCCAAAGAACTCAGACTTTAAGCTTGAGACCTACGAGCGGTTAACTACTATAACCAAAACTAGGCTTAACTTCATTAAAGATGCAATAGGAAATATCATTTCTCAAGACGGTCCTTTAACAAATCTCACTAAGAAAACGTTAAATGCTTACTTGGCCGAAACCAAACGTAAAACTGAAGATTTTGAAACAAACTTCCAGCGTATTGTTGCCATAGGCGATGATGCATTGGACATTAATCAGTTAATGACAGATCAGAACGACATTAATGAACTGTTCATCCATATTACGTCTAATATTGAATCATTATGTTCGGTTGAAGAACTACCGGTAAACCACAACATCAGTGTTGATGAAGCATCATTTTCTTCTAGTCAATCTCAAGTACGCTTACCAAAAATTGACCTTCCTAAGTTCTCCGGTGACTTAAGCACATGGACTTCATTTATCAATCTTTTCGATACCACAATTCATAATAACACTTCTCTATCTGATGTTATGCGTTTTCAATACCTGCTCAGTGCTCTAAGTAAAGAACCGCTATCGTTGATTCGCAGCCTCAGCATCACTCCCGAAAATTACACGATAGCTTACAACCTGTTACGTGACCGCTATCATAACAAACGCCGTCTTCAATTGTTACATCTGAACAATGTTTTAGACTTACCTCAAATCACTTCCTCGCATATGCAGGGTGTTCGCCAATTTGTAAATATTTTCAATGAAAATACCCAAGCATTAAATGCTCTAGAATGTAAGGTCGAAGATTCCAACGCTTTCCTGGTTGCGGTACTCTTACGTAAGATGGACTTAGATCTTAAGAAAAAACTAGAAGTATTTCGCACATCTTCCTCATCCCCTAAACATACCCTTCCCACGGTAAAAGAAATAATGGACTTTCTTAATATTGAATGTACGCAAGTTGAGGATGCCACTTTATCCCAAAGCATGCACTCTATGGAAATTAGCACTCCCAATTCACGTTCAAAACCCACTTTTTAAAACAAGAATCGTAAGAGTAATGTCAGCATGGTGGCTACCCACGAGACAATTCAATCAAATTCCCATGCTAACGTTCCTGTCACATGTTTTGCATGTAATCAGACAACCCACAAAGTATACTCGTGTACTGTTTTTCGAACTTTGACGCCTCAAGAAAGATATAAACTTGTTAAGAAGTGTCGTCAATGTGTTTCATGTTTAGGTTCACACGATACCAAATCATGCAAATCGCAATCTAGTTGCAAAACTTGTAACAGTAAACGTCATCATTCGTTACTACATTTTAATGGTGACACTAGTAATATGACTAACTCATTAACTGTAAGAAATTCAAATGCTAAACCTGTTAACAACCAAACTAAATACAACTCTATAGATAAGCCCGAAACATCAGTCACAGCTACCACTCAACATGATTCATTTACACCCTCTAATGACACCACCGTGGTATTAGGCACTGTACTAGTCCAAATCAGTGCACCTGGGGGTAACTCACATATATTTCGAGCTCTCCTTGATTCAGGGAGTATGTGCAACTTAATGACAGAACATGCAGCTAATCTCTTATGTATACCTCGACACAAGTCTAATATCCAGCTTTCTGGAATTGATCACCATGTAACGAGTAACAAAGGACAGGTTTTTGTTAACATTAAAACCCTGTCTGGTCGAACAATTGCCTTTGATCAACCTACCTTAATCCTTGACAGATTGACTGTGGATCTTCCTCGTGTGCCTCTTTCTCCTGAAGTATGGCACAAAACCCAAAAATTCATCTTAGCTGATCCCACCTTTCATGTTCCTAATCGCATCGACATTGTACTCGGAGGTGCATTATTTCCCCAAATATTCACATCAGAACAATTTTCACTTGGTCATAACATGCCATATGCTGTAGGAACGCATTTTGGTTATGTAATTATGGGCAATGCTCCTTGCTTTCCATCTCATGTCACACCCACTTCTACTCTCAACGTGTGCTTACACTCTATAAGTAATGCAGATTTGCATTCGTCAATACAACGCTTTTGGTCCCAAGAAGAACCTCCTGTTTGTTCTTTTAAAACGCACGAAGAAATTCTGTGTGACAAACACTTTGTTGAAACACATACCCGTGATATCAATGGACGATACATAGTCCGTTTACCATTCAAAGAATCAAATACTGCCCTCGGTGAATCAAAGCCCGCTGCTCAACTTCGGCTCTCTGCCATGGAACACAAATTTTCATCAAACCCTCAATTTTCAGAACTTTACCATGATTTCATGGATGAGTATTTATCACTTGGCCACATGTCCGAATGTAATGACATTGACCTATCCCAACCTCACTACTTTCTTCCACATCATGGAGTACTTAAAGAAAGTAGTAGCACTACTAAGCTTCGAACTGTATTTGATGCAAGTTGTAAATCTAGCTCTGGAATCTCTCTGAATGAAATTCTTTTAACAGGACCCAAGCTGCAGAACAATATTTGTGACTTACTTTTACAGTTCCGTCGCCACAACATTGTATTCTGTTGCGACATTCGTCAAATGTACCGTCAAATTACTGTTCATCCAGATGATCGTAATTTCCAATTAATTTTATGGAGATCTAACACCAACCAATCCCCATCTATTTTCCAATTAAATACAGTAACATATGGAATGAACAGTTCTCCTTATTTAGCCATCAGAACTTTACACCAGCTTGCTGATGACCACGGTAATGAATTTCCACAGGCAGCTAATGTATTACGTAACAACACTTATGTGGATGATATTATATCTGGAGCGGACACTGAAAATGAAGCATTAACACTTCAATCTCAACTTATTTCTTTGTTAAATTGTGGCTGCTTTGAACTGAGAAAATGGGTTTCTAACTCTCCTAAACTGCTAAGTACCTTACCCAACACGCATCTCGAAACACCAAAGTTTTTGCAAAACTCAGAAACACCTCAGTTTTCAGTTTTAGGGCTTCAATGGTCCCCAGCCAATGACGCATTTTCATATAATTATCAGACTCCAACTTCACTCAAACCTCCTACCAAACGTTCAGTACTCAGCACAATAGCTCAAATTTATGATCCATGTGGATTCCTTGTTCCATTTATTATGTTGGCAAAATGCTTTATGCAACTAATCTGGACAAGAGGACTATCATGGGATTCACCGCTTCCATCAGATCTTCAAACTCAATGGCTCTCATTCACAGATAATATTAAACTGATATCTAACATTACAATACCTCGATCATTAAACTTGTGTTCAACATGTAAAATCGAACTGCACGGGTTTTGTGATGCATCGGAAGCTGGCTATGCTGCTGTTACTTATCTAAGATGTGAATCAACTAATCAACTTATCTCAACAACGCTTCTAATGGCAAAGAGTCGTGTCGCACCTTTGAAGCGCGTCACAATACCTCGCCTTGAACTATGCGCTGCACAGTTACTGGCGCAATTAGTAGCACACGTCAGATCTTTGTTTCCAAATGAAATAACTAATGACAATATATATATTTATGGTCTGACTCAACTGTAGCACTCACGTGGCTTCAAACCCCTCCATACAGGTTAAAAACGTACGTCGCTAACCGTGTATCACAAACACAAGAATTGGTACCATCTGAGTCATGGAATCATATTTCTTCCGGAGACAATCCTGCTGATTGTGCCTCTCGAGGCATACTCATGTCTCATTTGATTGATCATCACCTTTGGTGGAACAGTCCTTCCTGGCTTTCACTTCCATCAAGTAACTGGCCAACATCTAAGTTCACACCCATAAAATTAGAATCAAGCCATGAACTTAAACCAGACCCACAAACTGTTCTAACCACAACGACTCAAGAAGAATGGTCATTTCTGTCTAAGTTTTCTTCTTGGATTAAACTAACGCGCATAATGGCTTACTTATTACGCTTTATTCACAACTGTCGTTATTCATCGTCACGTCAAACTGGACACCTCACACCTGAAGAAATAAGCAAATCTCGTAAGAAAATATTTTCTTTAGAACAACACAACTGTTTTAAAAACCAACCAGCAAGTATTACTACAATGATGACAAACACACCAATTCAAGATCTAGCGCAACGATTCTCATTAAATCAGGAAATCTACAAACACATATTTCCATCCAGTGATAAAACTGTGCCCACCACCCACATCTTAATACTTTTGAAGTGTGGACACTTCAAGGCGGCCGGTAATGTTCAGTACAATTGAACACAATTGGACATTTCCCTAACTAACATAAAGAGAGCTGGGAAAATCACAATTTTTAAATCAAGTATCTTATATAATACTCCTTTCCCTATTCCTTAATACAACTTAACCACTCCATATGACATTTCTATTCTATTTCTTTTATTTTTAATTTAATACCATATGATAATTTCCATCTGTTTTATTTCAATTATTGTACTTTGTTTTTTCTTCCCCCAAAAGACACACACAATCTCCTTTTCTGAAATACCTCATCGAACTAATATTAGTTTTTTCTGAATTATGTAACAAACTCATGTAACTTGTTCATTTTATGTCTCTAATCATTCTATCCCCATATTTCAATAACAATTTTTAATTTAATTTGAATTATTGTGAATAGACTCCTCCTTTTCTTGATTTTTGTAATGAAATGTATATTTTTCTTTTCTCAAAATGGACATTGTGTGTAAAAGTATTTCAAATGTGATCTTAAGCATAAACTTCAGTGTAAATAATGTGCAACTCAAGAAGTAAATGAAATCGGACTATGAATAACCATGAACAGTACAATCCTCTGAACTCTTTGCCCGGACACATGGTACCATGTCAGAATCTCAACACATTACTCATGGAAGATCTCTGTGAATATAAAGGAAAACTCTCGGTGAGTGAAATAAACTTGAATTATTGAAATGTTTAACTGTGCACCCTTTAATGCAATGACTAACTATTCAAACCTCTGTTGTTTATTTTTGTAAATTCCCAACACCAATTTATAACTTGTTTTGTGTTTTCTCAACCATTATTTCACTGTTTATGTAATTAAATGTATTCTTTTTTTAGTACCATTCTAATCAATTACATTTGAGTTATACAGTTAACTCTGGTCCTTCAACAAAAGCAAAAGGTATTTATTTTTTTTCATTTTTCTATTTTTTTTACTTATGTGAACCCAACATGTAGTGACCTACATTTAGAACTTGTAAAATTACTTACATATAGAGAGCTAGAGAACAGCGAGACGCACCGCATGGAAGCCGGAGACATACTGGCGAAGCGGTGTTGTGCAGCCTAGGGACCCAGTTGCGGTGGGGGTATAGCCGACACTTAGAGTACAAGTGTTGTGGGTGACCTTGACCCACTTAATTTACCTGACCCCCCCCCCCCCGAACTTTTTTTCGGAAAAATTTTTGACCTTGACCAAAAAGTTTTTTGCTCCGGACGAGAAGTGAACCCCCCCCCCCGAACTTTTTTTTCGGAAAAATTTCTGACCTTGACCAAAAAGTTTTTTGCTCCGGACGAGAAGTGACCCCCCCCCCGGAACTTTTTTTCGGAAAAATTTTTGACCTTGACCAAAAAGTTTTTTGCTCCGGACGAGAAGTGACCCCCCCCCACCCCCACCCCCACCCCCACACCCACCCCCACCCCCTCCCCCACCCCCTCCCCCACCCCTGATATCCTGGGCGTGGCAGCCCCGGTGGGGATATAAGGGGGCCCGGCCAGAGCCGGCTCGCAGTCCGCTCCCGCACGTTGAACGTGAACGATCGGGACGGACCGCCATAGGCATCACTAAACATTGAATGGCGCCTTCAGTGTTTAGCGAAGTCTACTCTAACTTTAAGACTTGTATTAGTTGTAAGATATTGCGCTTGCGTTTGGGTATTGCGAATTGTTTTACTTGTACCCTATGCCTCCTGTGTGTCTTTTACCCTTTGTGTCTTGTTTGTTATATGTGTTTAATGTGTATGTGCTTGTTCCAGCATCGACTACGTTGAGCTCAATTTTGTATTGTAAGTGTGTTATATGTTTCTAAAGTGTATACGCTTGTTTTAGCAATCCCCTCCTTGAGCTTTTGCAATGCTCAAAGTAAATTGTAAAGACAGGGAACGGGAGTAGGCCCCCGTGTAAAAGCATTTTATACCAACGTTAGCATGGGTCCTCTCAGGCATGCAATATTGCGGCTGGGTTTGGGACCCGGTCCGTTTGTACGCTGACATGCAGACCACAGCTGTGGCCAATTTGCGGTGGCCTCTGCACTCGGACCGAGGGCGTAAGCCACTAGGGCTGTCCTCAACCTCTTGTTTCCCTTCTGGAAACTCAAAATTATGTAAATGAATCTTTGTTAGCTATTTGTGTTTTTTAGTCCCCAAGGCCCCCGAACATTCGTGGTTAGCCATGGATGTACGGGGGCCGAAATTTTTTAATGTTCGTGTGGCCTTGACCCACAAAGATTTATAAAAATTTACTGCATAGATAAAGTGAAATATTAAAGATAGGGTACGGGAGTAGACCCCCGTGTAAAGCAATTTTAAACCAATGTTAGCATGGGTCCTCTCAGGCATGCAATATTGCGGCTGGGTTGGGAACCGGTCCGTTTGTACGCTGGCATGCAGACCACAGCTGTGGCCAATTTGCGGCGGCCTCTGCACTCGGACCGAGGACGTAAGCCACTAGGGCTGTCCTCAACCTCTTTCAAAATTAAGTAAATGTTTTGTTAGCTATTGAAAAGACAATGCAGTAAATGTTTACAAGTCTTGCGTGGCGAAGGGAACACGACATTGGATGTTGCCTTGTTGTCATAGTTGGGTCTCTTCGGAGGCTACAGCGATGACAACCCAAGTGCCCCAGGTGGGGCTTAATTTTTTTAAAGTTTTTTCGTGACCTTGACCTAAATACAGTAATGACCCCCCCCCCTCCCCCACCCCCTCCCCCACCCCCTCCCCCACCCCCTCCCCCCCCCGGAACTTTTTTTTGAGAAAAAATTTTGACCTTGACCAAAAAGTTTTTTGCTCCGGACGAGAAGTGCCCAAACAAAAAATTTGTACAAAGTAGTGGATTTAGACCAAAGATCATTGGTTTATCAAACCTGTTGAAGAATAAATTGAAAATGGGTGTTTAAAAGCCAAATCTACTATATGATTGATAAACTGGATGTATATGACGTCACCTTCCCCCACCCTTCAACCTCGGGTATAAAGGGACCCGGTTGAGCGCGCTGCTCATTATTGCGTGGACATTCACCGAGTGCACACTCAAAGCCAAACTGTAAAAAAAATGGCTCTTTGCGATATTTGTGGTGAGTTTTTCCAAGATGAAGATATCTTTGTTTTACACCGAGAATTGCATCATGAAGAGAACAGAAAAGAAGAGATTGTTGTAAGTGAAGAAGACTTGGATGCGTTTGATCGGTTATTGGAAAACTGCCAGAAGCAGATGGACGACTGTGATAGCTATCTACAGTTACACCGAGAATTGCATCGTGAAGAGGACAGAAAAGAAGAGATTGTAGTAAGTGAAGAAGACTTGGATGCGATTGATCGGTTTTTGGAAAAACCCCATAAGCAGAAGGACTGGGCTAGCTATTTACAGTTAATGCAAAGAAGAAGACCAAGTGTTATTCAATTTGCCGGAGCTGGACCATCTACAGCTGGAGGATTTATTCAAGAAGAGAAAATGGAAGAAGAAGATACGGAAGAAGTGGAAGATATAAGACAACTGCGCACTACAGCCTTGCCAGGACCAGTTGTAATTCATTTCAAAATTAATAACGTGCAATTAGAATTGGAAAATTTTATAACTCAAGCTAAAAAACTAGTTGTAAAAACATTGACGGAAGAATTGGCAAGATTGAACTTTATTAAATTTGGATTGGTGTTGGAGGCTATGTTTACTAATACCGATGGTGAAAATTCACCGAGAGCATTCATTGCTAAAAACCGAACCCTTACAACCACATCTGATATCAACGAAATCTTAGAAGAATGTTTGGTTGAACTGCTAGTGAAACTTCAAGAACATGAAGGAAGAGGATCCGGCTGGACGCTATCATCAATTGAAGGTATGGATGTGAGGGTTCACAAGCATGGATATGGTATGAGAGGAAGCAGCTTTATCCCTCTACCAAAGGTGATCCGAGATACAAGATCATGTATCAATGTGAAAAATGAGGATAATGAATGTTTCCGGTATGCAATGTTAGCAAAATATGTGGAAGACCATTCCTGTAGACCTAGCATAGCATACGAAGCTGTTCAACACCGCTATAACTTCCAAGGTATGTCGTATCCTGTTAGTCTTAATGATGTTGCTAAATTTGAAAGAAAAAACCCAGGAGTTTCAGTTAATGTGTTTGGTTTAGACGAATCAAATAACGTATACCCGTTACGAGTTACAAAGACTGAACGTCAAAATCATACGGATTTACTGCTATTGACTAAAGGTGAAATATCACATTATGTTTACATCAAGAACTTTGAAACTTTGGTTGGACGACAAGTGACTAAAAATAAAATTAGAGTAACAGTGTGTAAGAGATGCTTTTGTTTCACAAATAAAGACTTGAGACGTGGAGGATCAGAGTGGTTGTCAGAACACCAACGTCTTTGTAATGACAACTATGAAGTGAAGATTAGTCTGCCACCACCATCTAGAGCATTTGTCCAGTTCAATAAAACAGTTCACCAATACCGGATTCCACTAGTTATCTACGCTGACTTTGAATCCACGTTAGTGCCACAGGAACTTCCGGATGGTGAAGTAACTAGAAGAACCAAATATCAATTGCATCAACCTAACAGTTTTTGCTTATTGGTGAAATCTACTTTACCTGAAGAACAATTGCAAGACTATGGCTTAACATCCACTCCAATACTCTACCGTGGTGAAGAAGCCGCTAAGTATTTTGTAGACCAGTTGTACGACATTGCTGAAAAGGCGCAACGCTTATACGGTAATGTTGTACCTATGAAACCTTTGAACCAAAATCAACAAGAAGAATGCAATTCGGCAACAAGATGTTATTTATGCAAGAAGAGCTTCAGTGAAGAAAATCAAAAAGTAAGAGATCACGATCACCTGACAGGGTTATACAGAGGAGCTGCTTGTAATTCATGCAATATAAATTACAAACTGCCAAACTTTATCCCTGTCGTGTTACACAATCTTAGCGGCTATGACTCTCACTTCATTATCCCAGAGTTAGGACGAGATGATGGAAAAATTGAAGTATTAGCTGAAACATTGGAGAAGTACATCAGTTTCTCAAAAACAGTAGGTAAAATTAAACTTCGCTTCGTAGACTCTTATAGATTTATGTCATCTAGTTTGAGTAAATTGTCTGAGAACCTAAGAAGAGAAGACCTAAAAGAAACCAGCAAAATTGTACCTGAAGATAAATTGGACTTAGTAATGCGTAAAGGAGTGTTCCCCTATGATTACATAACTTCTGCAGAAAAATTTGAAGAAACCAGTCTGCCACCGATTGAAGCCTTCAATAGCAAGTTAAATGAAAGTGCAATCACCGTTGAAGACTACAATCATGCTTGTAATGTTTGGAACCAACTAAACATTCAAACCTTAGGGGAATATTCTGACTTTTACATAAAATTGGACGTAACTCTGCTGTGCGATGTGATGGAAGAATTTCGAAACACCTGCTTCTCCGCCTATGGACTGGACCCTCTACACTCGTACACCTCTCCAGGATTAGCATGGCAAGCTATGCTAAAGTCAACCAACTGTCGATTGGAACTTCTAACAGATATTGATATGGTGCTCATGATAGAATCTGGTGTACGAGGCGGTTTGACACAAGCTGTAACACGTCATGTCAAAGCTAACAACAAGTACATCCCAGGCTTCGACGAGAGACAACCATCGGTCTACCTTGGCTACTTTGACGCAAACAACCTTTATGGTTGGGCAATGTCAAATCCGCTTCCTTACGCTGACTTCAAATGGATCGACCCGGCCACCATCGGAGACATCTCACAGATTCCAAAGGATGGTCCAAAAGGCTATATTTTGGACTGTGATTTTGAATACCCGGAGCACCTTCATGACCATCACTACGACTTGCCTCTCCTAGCCAAGACTGAAGTTTCACCGACAGGAAGATGGCCGAAATTGATGATGACGTTGGAGAATAAAGATCGGTATGTGGCTCACTACTGGGTAGTTCAACAAGCTCTTGATTTGGGTCTACGTGTAGTGAGAATTCATAGAGCAATTGAATTCACCCAGTCTTGTTGGTTGAAACCATATATTGATTCCAACACTACAAGAAGAGCAGCGGCAACATCAGCATTTGAAAAGGACTTTTACAAATTGATGAACAACGCCATCTTCGGGAAGACCTTAGAAAACAAAAGGAAACACAAGATTGTAAAATTAGTAAGTGATCCTAAGAAATTGGAAAAATTAGTGCAAAAACCAAATTTTGGAACATCCATGATTATAAACGAAGATCTAGTTGCCGTCAGTATGAAGAAAACAACAATAGTGATGGATCGTCCGTTATACATTGGAATGTCGATTTTGGATATAAGTAAAACTCTGATGTATGATTTCCATTACAACAAAATGGTTAAACACTACGGAAGAGACAACATTGGAGTTGCATACATGGATACCGACGCGTTTATCTACTGGATAAAGACTTTGGACATGTATGAAGACCTAAGGAGTTTCCCATACAAAAACGATTTTGACTTCTCTGACTATCCGAAGAACCATCCAAATTACAATGAAAAGAATAAAAAAGTAATCGGAAAATTTAAAGATGAAGCAAATGGAATGCCTTTAGAAGAAATAGTGGCACTGATGGCAAAATTGTATTCATTTAAAATGTACAACGAGAACAACACACCAACAGTCAAGAAAGCAAAAGGAGTCAAAACATCGTACTTGAAGAAACATGTGACATTTGACCATTACAAGACCTGCTTGTTTGAAGATTCTACAATGTCTGCAACGTTCAACACTATTAGAAGCTTTAAACATGAGGTCTACAGTGTCACTGAAGTTAAAAGGGCACTATCAGCTCGAGATGATAAAAGGCATATTATGCCGGATAAAATTCACACTCTTCCTTTTGGCCACTACTCTCTAAACCCTATCGACTAGTAACCTATTCTTCGTCCTTCTACAACTTCGACCTTATTCCTTTCTCCTTCCGTAAAAAAATGGGGAACACGGCAAGTCCAACGCCGTGTTCCCCATTTTTTTACACAAGTTTGGATGACCTTGACCTATATAAATGATGTGAATATTTAAGACAACATTCATTGTGATTATACATGTGATACATGAAACATTCAAACCTGCAATATGAAGAACTTGAAGCAAGAAATTGTCAACGAGCTTCATAAACCTGCAAGAAGAAAGTTTCCACGAAGAAATACAGTGATAAAAGGAATAAATGATTTATATCAAGCGGATTTAATCGAAATGATTCCTTATAGTAAACAAAATAGAGGATTTAAATACATATTGACTATTATTAATTGTTTTTCAAAAATGGCAGATGCTTTACCGCTAAAAGATAAAAGTGGCAAAAGTGTTACAAAAGCAATGGAAACAGCTATACAAAGAGACAAACATACTATAAAACATTTACAAACTGATGATGGAAAAGAATATTTCAATAAGGAATTTGCAAATTTAATGAAAAAACACAACATTAACCATTACTCAACCAATTCAGAGGTAAAAGCATCAATAATTGAAAGATTCAACAGAACTTTAAAAGGTGCGATGTATAAGATGTTTTCTAACAGAGGATCGCACGTATGGATTGATATGTTACCAAAACTTATAAGCGATTACAATAACAAGTTTCATAGAACTATCGGTATGAAACCAAGCCAGGTGACTAATAAAAATGAAAAACTTGTATTAAAACGTATAAAACTGAATACTAAACCAAGAGTTGAAAAACTAAAGCCTAAAAGGTTTAATGTTGGTGATAAAGTGCGAATAAGCAAATACAAAGGTGTATTCAGTAAAAGATATCTTCCAAACTGGACAAATGAGGTATTTACCGTATTTAAGGTGCAACCTACAGTACCAGAAACTTACATTTTAAAAGATAATAAAGGACAATTGCTTGAAGGAGGTTTTTATGGACATGAAATGTTAAAATCAACAGTAGGTGATGTATATCTAGTAGAAAAGGTGTTGCAACGCAAAAAAGATAAGGTTAAAGTACGATGGTTAGGATTTAATAAGACGGAAGATTCTTGGATACCTAAAAAGGATCTAATATAATGATAGAGCATCATTTTGGGTTGAACCATTACAAAGGATGGAGATAATACCGCAAAAAGACAATTTTACTATTAATAATATAGATGAACTCACAGTGGATGGTTCTCAATTCAATACTGGGAAACACGGTGTTTTGTTACCAAACACGGTGCGTTGTCTGGTTACCGGTCCTTCCAATTGTGGAAAAACAAATGTAGTATTCAATTTGATTACAAACCCTAAAGGCTTACGTTTTAATAATTTATATGTATTTTCAAAGTCACTACAACAACCGAAATATCAGTTATTGGAACAAATACTCAATAATGTACCTGAAGTTAAATATTTTAAATTTAACGCGAGCGAGAGTGTCATGCAACCGCAAGAGGCTAAACCATTCTCAGTATTCATATTTGACGATGTATCTTGTGAAAATCAAAATACAATAAGGAATTACTTCGCCATGGGTCGACATAACAACATAGATAGCATTTATATTGGTCAAACTTACAGCAAAATACCGAAACAGCTCATTAGAGACAATGCAAACATGTTAATTGTATTTAAACAGGATGAAACCAACCTAAAACACATATATTATGACCATGTAAGTGCGGATATGCCATTTGAACGATTTAAAGAGTTGTGTGGAAAGGCTTGGGCTGAAAAGTATGGGTTTTTAACAATTATGAAGGAACAACCGCTAAACAATGGTCGATACAGGATAGGATTTGATAAATTTATACTAATACACTGATCATGATGTAAAACATTCATTGTTGTACAACACGTCTTGCTACAAACATGGTTAACCAAGAAAAGTTAATAAAGGAAATAAAATCACTTAGTGATTCTATTCGAGATAAAAACAGAGCATTAAAATTAGGTATTAGCGAAAGGGAGAAATTTCTTGAATCTACTTTTAAACCTATTACTGAACCCTTGAAACAATTAAACAAAAAATTTGCTAAACCCGTTTTGGAAGGAGATGCAATTGCACCTATTACAAAGTTTGAAAGAGAAGATGTAAAATCAGAAAATTTTAGTGATGAAGACCTGGAATCCTCTACATATAGTGGTTTTACCGGTGAAGAACCTGAAAGAGAGCTAGAATCACCAGACTATAGTGGTATAAGAGAATTATATGAAGTAAAAGCTAAAAGAGGACATGAAGATGTATCAACTGCTAGTGAAGAGGAAAAAGAAGAAGAAGCAAGGGAAGGTCCGTCAAACATAAGCTTGTTGGGTGAAAACATTCATAACAAAGGACCTTTAGGAAGGAAATACATGGTAAAAATGTTACTCGGAACAATTCCTAATAAGAATTACCATAGTTATGGAGCGAGATTAACAGAAGATGGTTTAATGATAGGTAATAGCCCGTTAAACGTTGACGAACATGATAATATTGTCATTGGTGATCAAAGGTATAAGGGTACAAAAGGATTATTTGAATTATTATTTGAAAATAAGCCTTCAGTATCGTTAGTGAAAGAAAAAGACATGGAAGCATATAAAAATATTTTGGAACAGACAAATGCATATAGGAGAATGTATTTACCTGACCAACTTCCATTTAGATCTAAGTCTTTAAAATATAGAGAATTTGTATCCAAGTTAATACCAACTAGAAGACAAACAATGCCGTTAACACAAAGAAAACCTGTAAAACGAAGATTTATGGCATCCACTTTAGATGTAAGTGCTCAGGAAAGAAGAAAAAGAAGTAAGTCTGTTACGGGTACAGGTTTAATGAAGAAACTATATAACACAAATGTGATTTATTACAATAATATCAATAAATTGGTGGATAGAATGAAACTAATACATGAAGTTAAAGAAGCGGGTCATACTGGATTGGAAAACGAATGGGTGGCTTTAGTGGATGAACTCCGAAACCGTGGGGTAATCTTATAAAAAATGCGTTGCTCCCTAAAATACTATTCAGTTGCACCATGAGTGTCGACAAGTTCGGACGTTATTCCTCGGATGGATTATATTACGCAAATAATTTAAAAAGAGGTGCTGGTTTACCACAGACACCTGATGGAGATTATGATATGAGTAATAAAAGGTTAAAAAACATAAAAGATCCTATGGATGAAAATGATGCAATAAATTTAAAAATATTAAAGGAAAAGATATCACCAACATTAAGACTGCACAATAACACATATGACGCAGAAAATCATAGAATTATCAACGTTGGTAAACCAAATCAAAACGGTGATGCAATAAACAAAGGTTATTTGTCATCTGAAATAAAGAATACGTTAAAATTCAATGGGAAAACGTATAGTGCTAACAATAAACGTATATCCAACGTAGATGATCCTAAAGATGCAAAAGACAGCGTAAATAGACGCTATTTACATTCCTTGATACCTGAAAAGACAAAAGATGGATTTTCTTTTTATAAATTTGTTATTAACGATATAGGTTATCCAAAAAATGAAAATGATGCTGTAAATTTGAAATATATCAAAGACCATTGTATTACACGCGATGTTGGAGTTATAGATTGTTTTGGTAATTGTTTAGCAAATGTTAAAGATGGTTCGGCGCCATCAGATGGTGCAACAGTGGGTCAAATGATGGAAACCTTAAAACAAGAAACAACCTCTTTTGTAAAACAAGATCAAGTAGTATCGAAGCAAGGGGATGAATTTGTTCAAGGTAATGAAAAATTTAATTTATTAACATACAAAAATAATGCTTGGGATTGCATGGGTAAAGGGTTATCAAATATGAGATTGGGTTATACTGCTCGAGATGCAGCTGCTTTATCACAAACCGTACATCTAGATCCAGATCATTCTTTTAGATTTTTTACATGTAATGGTAAAGTAATAAAAAACTTGCATAATGGAAGAGATCCAAATGATGCTGCAACTGTAGGACAAACATTACAATATGACAGTAAAAATAAAGAGTTTATTCATAATAAGCAAAGATTTAAATTAATGGATGTAAATGATTATCAAAATATACTAATTGCAGATCCAAATTCATTTAGCGGATTTAGAAAATTGTCTGGTGAAGAATTTATTCATAAAAATCATGTATTTAGAAATGAAGCAGACAGAGCATTAATTAGTGCAGATTTAAAATATTTTAAATGTCCTGGGAATGATGAAAATGTAACTGATGAAGACTAAGAATTTGTATAAAACTGATATGGGTTAGAAATCGGGGACTAATATTATAAAAATGGGTTACACTCTAGAATGTTATTCAGTTGCACCATGAGTGTTGACAAGTTCGGACGGTATTCATCGGATGGATTATATTACTCTAATATTTTAAAAAGAGGTGTTGGATTACCACAAACACCTGATGGAGATTATGATATTAGTAATAAACGGTTAAAAAACATCAATGATCCCACAGATGAAAACGATGCAATAAATTTAAAAGTATTAAAAAAAGAGATATCACCAACGCTGAAACTAGATAAAAACACATATAACGCGGGTAATCATAGAATTTCCAACGTTGGTAAGCCAAATCAAAACGCTGATGCAATAAACAGAGGTTATTTATCATCAGAATTGAAGAATACGTTAAAATTCAATGGAAAAACGTATAATGCTGAGAATCGACGTATATCCAACGTAGCAGACCCTGTAGATGAACAAGACAGCATAAATAGACGCTATTTACATTCTATAATACCTGAAAAGACAAAAGATGGGTTTTCTTTTTATAAATTTGTTATTAACGATATAGGTTATCCAAAAAATGAAAATGATGCTGTAAATTTAAAATACATCAAAGATCATTGTATTACACGTGATGTAGGAGTTATTGACTGTCTTGGTAATTGTTTAGCGAATGTAAAAGATGGTTTTGCACCATCAGACGGTGCAACGGTGGGTCAAATGAAGGAAACTTTAAAACAAGAAACCTCCGGTTTTGTGAAACAAAACCAAGTAGTAACACGTCAAGGAGATGTATTTGTACAAGGAAATAAAAAGTTTACTTTACTTGAAGAAAACAATTATGTTTGGGATGGTAAAGGAAAGTTATTGACAAATTTAGGTATTGGTGAAAATCCTGGTGATGCTGTTACTTATGAACAGATAATACAATTAGAGCCAACTGGAAAAAAATGGTGGAATTGTGATAACAAACGATTAACAAATGTTGCAGACCCTGACTATGCCAATAACGCTGTAACTGTTAATTTTCTTGTTAAAGTAATAGGTAATTTATTATTTGATATGCATAATTATATTGCAGCAGGACAACATAAACCTATTGACGAAAAAATGAGAAGTACATGGATTAAACAAGAAATTCTTTACAAATATTTTTTTAATCATAACACACAAAAGTTTAGATCATCAGATTGGGGTACTTTTGATATTTAATTAAATAACACCATAAATTACATCATTTATGTGCAACCTGTCATAGAGGTAACACATGGGTTACGCTTTTCGAATATAAAAGACAATCATGGCGTTTCATTACACCAGTCCATATCGAGACACTATACGGAAAGGAGGCGGTATTATGTCCACAGCGGTTTCTCTGTTAAGTAAAGCTTTAAATCGTATTCCAGTAGGATCTATCGTAAACAGAGCAATAGACGCTTTACCATACGAATTTCACATACCGGGAGGTTATCAGTATTGCGGACCAGGAACTAAATTGCAAAAACGACTGGAAAGAGGTGATCCAGGCATAAATAAGTTAAATCAGGCTTGTAAAGAACACGATATTGCATATTCCACATTTACCGATTCAAAAAATAGGTCAATCGCTGATAAAAAGCTAGCAAATATAGCTTGGCAACGAGTAAAGTCTAGTGACGCTAGTATTGCGGAAAAAGCAGCAGCTTTAGCGGTAACAGCAGGTATGAAGGCTAAAACAGCGGTAGGAGGTGGAAAAAAGAGGGGTAAGAATAAAAAAGGATCAACCAAGAGAAAACATGGTGGTAATATTAGACTAAAAAGACGTTCTCCGAGGAAAAATAATAAAAAACCGACAATATGGTCAATGGTAAAAAACGGGGCTGGTCTATACCTAAGACCGTATCGTGCATATTAAATAAAAGAAATCAATTGGTTATACCACATAAAGCGTTGACTAATGTTGAATTATTTAAATATATTTCCTGTTTAAAAATACCATTTTTCCGCGGAGTATTTATGAAAGACAGTTTACCAAAGAAAATATGGAAAAATGAGACTGGAATCGTAAATTTGGATAATACTGAAGGGCCCAGCACCCATTGGGTGTGTTATAAGAAACTAAATAGTAATGTATATTATTTTGATAGTTTTGGAAATTTGCCACCACCTAAAGAACTTGAACATTACTTTAAATCTGCTAAAAACATATATTACAACTATAAAAGAGAACAACCTGATAATACTTCAATATGCGGCCATTTATGTTTGGAATTCCTAGCTAAAAGTATCAGTCACTATTGAGATGTCTTCCTATACGGTATCATTAACAGGAAAATCGTCCACTTTACGAAGTATCCTTTTTCCAGCGTTACGCTTGCAAAAAGGAAGATTTTGGGAGGCAGCACTGTTGGATTTTACAACTTACAACTCTATTCCCAATGTTACGGAAGGTAAAAATAACTTATTGCATTATTATAAAGGAAAAGATGCCAGTGGGAAGTTTACAGACTTGGAAGTTTGCACTCTACCCACAGGTTCTTATGAAATTGATCATATTAATGAATTTTTGCAAAATAAAATGGGAAAAGACAATATAACGCTAAAAGGTAATAACAATACAATGAAAGCTGAGCTTACTTCAAAATATTATATAGATTTCAGTAAGTCAGACTCAATTGGTGATTTATTAGGATTTCCCAAAGATGGAGCGATTTTAGAACCAAATAAAACACATTCCGGTAAACAAACTGTAACAATATTAAAAGTCAATAGTATAGACATAACTTGTAATATTATACAAGGAGCTTACAGAGATGGAGCAAATACTCATATAATACATACTTTTTACCCCAGTGTACCACCTGGATTTAAAATTTTTGAAAAGCCGCAAAACCTGGTATATCTACCTTTGAACACCACTTTCATTTCAGACATCGTGTTGAACGTATTGGATCAAGACGGTAACTTGATAGATTTCCGAGAAGAGCCTATTACGGTTAGATTACATTTAAAATCAACACTTTAATACAAAATCATGGGTTTAACATTTAAAAGCGAACAACCTACAGGAATCCGCATTAGTAGCTCTTCAGCTGTGGAGGAGTTAACACGCGAGAACATTCGTTTCTTAGAGAGAATTGGATTAAAAGTAACCGATAATGGATATACTGGATATAGCTCAGGGTCCAACATTCGACGAAACCCTATGGGAAAAAGAATATCACACCCACAACCCTTACACTTCATCAAAATTAAACAATAACGATGAAATTCGTATTCCCATACAAAATCAAGACATTTACACACTACCATGTGAAAGTTACTTGTATATTGAAGGAAAAGTTACTAAAAAGGACGGTACTACTACTGGTACAACAGTTCCATTTATAAATAATCCCATGGCTTTCCTGTTTGATGAAATTAGATATGAAATATCAGGTGTAACAGTTGATTCTACTAAAAAAGTAGGTATTGCAACAACTTTAAAGGGATTAACATCTATATCACCTAATGAAACCAATTTAATACAACCTGCAGGATGGGTTTTACCTGCAAAAGACACAATCACTCCAGATACAAATGGAAATTTTGATTTTCATATTCCGTTACGTTTGTTGCTTGGTTTTGCTGAAGATTATAGGAAAATAATATTAAACGTTAAACAAGAATTAGTTTTGTTGAGATCTTCAAACGATAAAGATATTATTAAAGCTCCAGACGGTACAACAGATGCAACTTTAGAATGGAAATTAACATTAGACAAAATTGTATGGAGAGTTCCACATGTAAAATTAGCTGACGAGCATAGAATGCTACTATTAAGAAAGTTAAAGGCTGATCGTGATATTGTAATTCCTTTTAGAAGTTGGGAATTTCATGAACATCCCAGCTTGCCAACTACGGATCGACACACTTGGACAGTTAAAACATCTAATTATGTGGAACGAGCCAGGTATATTATATTTGGTTTACAAACAGGCAGAAGAGACACCATCACCAAACATGCAGGCCAATTTGATCATTGCAACTTGAAAAATATTAAAGTTTATTTAAATTCACAATTTTTTCCATACGATAATTTAAATGTGTCATTCGCTAATAAAAAGTACAGCATATTGTACGATATGTATGCAAGATTCCAAAGTTCATATTATGGTAAAACGAATGCACCTTTACTATCACCAGAAAAATACTTAGATGGTTACCCTATAGTTGTAATCGATTGTTCTAAACAAAATGAATCGGTAAAATCATCAAGTGTAGATATAAAAATAGAAATGGAATTCAACGCGCCTATATCGGCTAATACAACTGCATACTGTTTAATTCTACATGATAAAATCGTAACATACACACCTTTAACTGGAATTGTTAAAAATGTATTGTAAAAGACCGGTTTTCCTACATTCCAATGCATTCCGCGAGTATAAAAGCAGAGCGTTCAGCTCGCTCCTTATCAGTTTGTTGCCTGTTGTTGTATGGGTAGCATCTTATTCAATATGGCTTCTCCTAGTGGTACACAAGAAAATGTAGTAGATATTGAGAAGGAGATATCCGACTTTTTAGATCTTCAAGGTCAACCGGAGGGGGATGAACACAACGCTTGCGGACAACTCCACGCCAGTAATAATGTTGAGGAAAAAGGTAAAAGAAGAAAGAATGCACACAAGAGGAAAAGGGATATTGAAGATAATATTTCTCCTAACATATTAAGTGAGGTATTCTTGCGAATATTTTACCCAATCTCTTCCAGTTTGGACAAAAGTGTTTTAATCGGTGTTATGAAATCTACAGATTATTCCCCTACTGTAATTTTAACTCATGGACCCAAAATGATTTTGTTTACGGACACTGCTTGGGAATCGTTTATGAAACACTTGCATCTGCTAGAATGCTATTTAAGTAGTAACATGTTTGGAAGAAAGACAAGAGTAGGCCTTTTGGATTCAAATGTGGAAATCGATATTGTTAAACATCGTGGTGATCATCAGTTGCGGTTTAGAGACACAACAAGACATGATAACAAGATTCAACTTAATCGAGAAGAGTTTTTTATTCTAACTTGTGCAACTGAACCAATAACAAGATACTTGAGACAACTGGTGTTTTCAAGTTCAATTATTAAAGATTATCTGGAAGACACTTTGGACAAACAACCGGACGCACCTATATTGTACGGACCTGTAGATACTTCTATATTCAATAGGGTTCCTCATGAAGTACAAATGTGGAGACAATTGGAAAAGTACGCTCAACTACATAAGAAATCAGTAAAACATGAAAAAGAGGAAGAAGAAGGAGGAGAAGAATCAAGTGTTAGTGATGAAAATGAAAACAAGGAAAATGTAAAGATGGAAACCTAAATGACAATTAACTACACAGCAATGGTTAATTTTTAAAACAATATCAAACACTTTGTGGGGTTAGGCCTACCGGGGACGGTGCCCACGTTAAATATACACCAACGCGCCAACAACTGTACGGCCGGGTATAAAAGTCGTACCTACCGTGGTGTGGAAATCAGTTGACCTTTGGACTTCGTCATGAGCAGACGAGTGATCTTCGCAATGGACAAGGAAGAAGAACAAGTAAAGTCCAAACCTGGTATAATTGAGTTCCAAGCGTTTCGGGGTAATGATGATAGATTTATCATAAAAGAACTTGTGTTTTTCGACATCAATACAAGTGTTCCTTATTCGTTTTTATTTAAACCACCATGTTCTTATTCATCTTTAACCAGTAAAGCCGCTACTACCAACAGATGGATTTCAAAACACTTCCATCATATCGATTGGTATGATGGTTTTACAAGTTACACGGACTTGTATCACATTATGCATCACTTTTCAGACAAGTTTACCAATATTTACACAAAGGGGCTGGAAAAGAAAAGATGGATCGAAGGATTTACTCATGTTCCGGTTAATGATGTGGAATTGGATAAAAATTACAAGTATACGATGGAAAATGTTTGTATTTGTACTAAAAGTCCAGAACATGAAAAAGATAGACATTGCGCTTTAAAAAACGCCTATAAACTCGCATCTTACCTTCAAAGTGGGGAAATGGGGAGTGGTGGGGGTAACGGGGGTTATATAAGTGAGGAGCAGACCGGGACCTGGCATGAGTATTACTCGAGATTCCGAGACGACAACATCTCCCAGCAAGAAGACGAAGAAGACGATCTATATCTCGACCATGGCATCTCACCAGTTCCTGCAAACTTTGGTTGAGCAGTTCAATGCTCACTCCAAATCTACCATACTACCCGTCAAGAAGTGTTCCGAACTTAAAGACGAGAAGCACTACATTATCCACGCCATGAAGAAGATGGAGACTACAATTGGAGAGGCCATCTGCTGCAGTCTTAGCGAGGCACCGTTCACTCCGGGGGATGAGCCCAAGTTCCAAGTCTACCTGCCGAAACGGTTCGTCCATCTCCTCCAGAACGAGGATCTGCGCTCCATCCAACCCGGCTGTCTCTACCTGGTTTCCCACGGTTGCACGGGTAGCAATTCCACCGAGTTGACCATCCACATCGCCGACAAGCAGCAGTGTTAGATTTAAGTTTTACTGTTGTAAATATGTTATTGTAACGTTTTATAAATAAATAAACCATAAAAAAACAATAAAAATACAAAAGACAAAAAATGCAACATATCAATATGTGAAGTTTGTCACATATTGATATGTTGCATTTTTTTTAAACTTCGCGGGTGACCTTGACCTTTGACCTTTGCATTTCACAGTTACCCCCACCACCACGCTACAAGTCAAACCTGTTTGAATGCAAACACCCCCACCACTTTTTCATATACCTCCAAGCGCTGTGCCTTGGCTTCATTTCTACTCCAGCAGCCAACCTAGCAACATCAGGATGTTTCTCAACGTAAGCTGTGCCAGCTATGAGGAGGTGACTATCAAGACGCAACAGGAGCTGAACGATTTGTACAAGGAGTTGCAGCTAATGGTGGCAAGAGGCTACCGTATAAATGTGCAAGTCTACGCTTGCAATATACGGAACACCCGGCAGCCAAAGGAAGAGCCTGGACACTCATCGACAGCTTCCTCACCGACGTCCATGAAGACCGAGCCGGACAACTTGGATTACTTCAGCTGACTAGCAGTTGTATTTCTTGTTCTAACCATTGTAGAATATGTTTATTTTTTCATTATATTAAAGAAGTAAAAGAGCAAAAACACCTATCTTGTTACTGACATATTAGCTCAGTAACAAGATAGGTTTTTTTTAAAACACAATTTGAATGACCTTGAAACTTCCCCCTCCACTGCTTTGCTACCCCCACCACTTCACTATTGGTGTACATGGCACATCACGATTGGAAACCTCATTCCATCTTCAACAGCCAAACCGACAACATCAACAATGGCAAACCTACCAACAGATGAAAGATGTCCTCACGCATGCTGCGACTTCATCCACGAGTTAGAGAAGAGGATGCAAGAGAGGGAGATAAGAAGAAAGCAGATCCACTCAGAAAATATCATGATAGTCAACGGCTATCTTTTATTGTTCGGCCTTATTATGGTTGTACTTTTCATACTATATGGTATAGTCACATGTGTCGGCAAGGTTGCAGAAGAAAACGCCCGCCACCATCAGTTGGAAAGTTTCAATGTTACTTTGTAGGTTTTCCTTTTTTTAAAACTCCGTTTGGATGACCTTGAAACTTCCCCCACCACTTCACCATGTTCCTGCATGAGTATCACATCACCCGTCATTCCTTGTTCGACAAGCAACCATGGCGGACAACACCATCAGCCAAGCTGACTCCACTACTGATGTTGGAACGAGTACAGGTTGGACACTATCCATCGACAGTGTTCACTATTTGGAAACAATTTGTGAACGGATGAAAGAAATACTGCGGGACAACCCTGGGATCATAATACAAATGAATTTCAACTATGATTGGTCGCAAGTTACATTGCGGTAGGAGGACAACAACGGTCAACACTCACCGCAATACTCACCAATGTCACCGATTTACCTATACAGTGAATCTAATGCGGATGAAGATGTAGGAGACAACGACAAGGCTGATGGGGAGTGACCTTCTTTCCTTTTTTTAAAACTCAATTTGGATGACCTTGAACTTTCCCCTCCACTCCTTCCTTTTTTTAAAACCCAATTTTAAATGACCTTGAAATTTCCCCCTCTACTTTTCGATAATGTTACAACTGACTGCAGCTCACCTCATTCCTTGCTTAGCTGCCATGGCGGAAGGAACTCTTTCTCAAGTTGACTCCACTACGGACGAAGCATTTCCCTTGCGGTGGACTGTTCATTTACAGGATGCGACAGAAGTGGAAGTCTTGTATCAAAAATTACTCAATGTATTCAACGGGAACCCTGGACCTCTTGAATGTAGAATGGATTTGAATTTTGATGCAACCAGGGTCGGCACAGAACCTTCAACTTCAAGCCAGCCTCAGCAACGAGATTTTACACATTTATACACTCCAATATCACCGGAAGGTGTAACTGTCTGCGAGGCTGACTCAACTACACGTTATGTTCAGCCAAAGCCTTGGGTGTTGATTATTAACAATGTGTACAAAGTGGAATTGGTATGTAATAGATTAAAGGAGTTGATGGTACAAGATCCCGGCCTGCGCTTTCAAATAGATATACATTTCATCTGGAGAGCACCTGCGCGGGGCTCTTCGTCTGACAGCTCTCCAAGTACGACGGACGAGGAGGACGACTAGTCATCTTTTTTAAAACTCTGTTTGAATGACCTTGACCTTTCCCCCTCCACTGAGTTTATTTAAGGTGCACTCTCACTGACTACAGCATCATTTCATTGCGCACCTTCACCGCAGCAACATGGAAAGTCAACTCAACTACTGTTGCGAACAGAAATGTTTTTCATGGCCGAATGACATTGATGTGGTGGATGGCCTGGCTTGTAGAACATGTGAAGCTTTTGGTCAGTGCATGTGTAAGTGCAAGTCTTGGAAGAAGCCGAAACCGAAGTTGAAGACATTCCATGTGTACCAAATGAGAGGGCATAAGTACACTTGTTGCCCTGAACGTTGCATTGAATTTAAACTAAAACAGCTAACTGGCTGCAAATTGTGCAACAATCGTTTTGCAGGTTTTTGCAAACATTATTTAGGAGCGTGTCAATACAGATCAACTTGGCATACCGAAGCACTCACTATCAATGAAATCGCTATAGACTCACAAGAGTAGTCTTTCTACTCTTTGACTTTTTTAAAACTCCGTTTGAATGACCTTGAAATTTCCCCCACCACTTCCCCATATATCTAGAGTACGCAGGGCCTGGAGGTCAGTCGCTCGGCAGCTGTCGTAGGGTGCACATCCGTGTTGTGCAGTCTGCTGTGCAGTTTTAATTTTAACCAGTTCAAGGTCACCACACTTGAACTCTGGCGAAAACGTCAAGCTGTTAAACACAATCCTAAGCCCCAGGTTCACAGTCAACCTCAAGGTCATCACACTTTAACATGTAAATTTTAGGTAGCACCGAAACGGTGCTACCTGGCTTGACATTTTCGAGTTTCCCGAGGTCTTCGCAGTTCCCCCCACCACTTCCCATATACCTAGAGTGCGCGGGGCCGGACAGTCAGTCGCTCGGTGTCTGTCGTAGGGTGCACATCGCGGTTGCAGTAATGGTTAAAGTAAGGCTTTTGGAACAGTTCAAGGTCACCCGAGCGGTGTCACATGACGGTTTAGGCAGAGTCACGTTGCAAACTTCAAGTTTCCTCAGCACTTTTGCTGTTTCTCATCGCAAATTCGCTCCAAGTTGTCAAGGTCATGGTAACTGTGACTGAAACTCGGAGCGTAGTGCGAGAAACAGCAAAAGTGCCAAAAAATTTTAGGTTTCAGCGTGACCTTGACCTTTGTGACATCGATGACGTCATCTTGGTGACGTAAGGGGCGATGACGTCATCAGCACGTCATTTCTGTGACGTCATGGGTGTGACGTCATGGATGTGACGTCATTGGTGATGACGTCATCAATGATGCAATCGATGACGTCATCGATGAGGTCATTGACCTCGATGACGTCATCGCTCGGGTGACCTTGAACTGGCCCAAAAGCCTTACTTTTGCACTACTCATTGGCGCACGCTAAATCAAGGTTATTTTAAATCGACAATAGGTTAGAACGGTAAAGAAGGTGACGTCACAACACAGACTAGTTTCTATTGGTCAGAAACCACATGACAATCACCATAATTATTACAAATTAATGGTAGTTGCTTTGCTCTGAATCAGCTGATTTCACGGTCAGTATTTTGATAACACTAACTTCCGGTTACACATCTATGCAAGTGATTACGACTTATTACAGTTATTAAGTTAATGAAAGTTAATGAAGTTAAATTTAAAGTTGATATAATTGTGTACGTTTATTAAATACATTTAATCGGTTGTAATTATGGTGGTAGGAAAAATATTGTGTGTATTACGAGCACAAATAGTCATTGCCGCTCTTGAAATGTTTGGCCGCACTCAGCTGACGCTTCGTGCGGCCAACTACATTCTCGAGCGGCAATGACGTTATTTGGGCTCTTAATACACAAATAGCTATTTCATTATTCTCTACTCAATTACTCATCACATCATACTGGCCCGTACATGGTTGTGCGCTGCTCGTATTTCTCATTTGATTTGGCATTGAAACATACTTATTTGGCTATTTATAAATTGTGGTGGTCTAAGTCTGGCTTATTTAACTTCATCTAATTATCAGCATATATTAAGTAAAATCAAAGTGATGCCTAATCAATTCAACATTGGAAAATTAATTTAAAAAAGCATAAGTTGTTATATCACTTATTTAGTTTATATATTAGGAAGAAGAATTTATTTTTAAACACTTTCATACATAAAAACTCATTTTGTATGACCTACACTCTAATTCTAGCCCCTTCAATTAATTCACCCTACGAAAATCAGTTTATATTTTTAAAATATAAACTGCTTCACTGCAGGTTTCAGTATTGAATGATTGTTCTAAAGTTCCAAGAGTAATAAATTAACATTTGGTCGTAACCAGTGACAGTAAACCTCAACAGGTTTTGGTTATGTGACACGCTGTATAGGATACTTCTGCCATCTCGGGGTGTGAGGTTTACAACATGATTAGTCTACACTGGCATTACAACAAGTTTGTGTATGTGATTCAACGTTTACAACAGTAAATTTTTGACAGTTACAAAATATAAGGAAATATTCAGTAACAAAACATATTTTTTAAACTGAATAGTGGAATTGACCAACAGTTGATCTAAAATAGTGTAAGATCAGATTGCAATGTATGATATTTAGCAAAGCGTCTCGATGTTTATCTAGTAAAAATGCCGAATAAGTCCAGCATATTACATATGGTCAGTGTTTCTGCTGTAATTTGGTCTTCTAAACACTCTCTGCCGAGCGAGCTAACATCTCTTGAAAGAGATGAATAAGCGGCTATAATGTTTACAGAACCGAATGAGTAGGGACATCTTTAATGGTGTATTGATTGTTATGGGGAAGTGAGAAGGTCTAAGTTGAAACACAGATTCACCATTTTTAAAGATGATTGGTTGGATGGAAACCGATGACTAGAGTAATTTTGCGGAAGTTTGTTATTATTTTTATTTTTTTGTGAAAAATATGCTCATTTTAACATTTAAAAGGTAGAAAGAGCGCTTTCCGTCGAAATTAGAAGTAATCATAACATCAGTGCCTTATTTCCCTCTGTTTGTTGAGGGCAAAACTAAACTTTTTTAATATGGGATCTCCCTACTTATTTGGTTCTGCATACATTGGTTATTCTCGCCCTTCGAAAACGCAGAAAAATTCCTTATTACGAGGTGAGTCTTATAGTGTTATGGCAAGAGCCCTGATTTATTTGATGATGTCATACCTGTTAATATTTAGGCATTTACATACACCATTGGACTTTAAAAATTATTTAATTATTCCCCGTTTACACAAAGAGACTTTTACGCAAAAAGAAAATCGAATAGGCCTAAATAATTTCAAAATATAAAGATAAACTGACCGGCATAATTAGTTTTACATTGCTACTTGTCATTTGTGAGTGTACGCCAGATAGAACGGTAACCAACAGGTTGGTAGCTTCTAACTTCGGTAGCTTCAGCTTGCAATGTTACTGTTGCCAAACAGTGTTGTCGACGTTACCAATATTACAGTGTATAAGATTATCTGGCAGGATACCTAGTCTTATCAGTAGATTATCAATTGGTTTGATTGTGATATACAACAGTTAATATTGAGGCACTTCCCCCACATCGTAGTGCTTGAAAATAATTCAGTTAAGCCCTGGCCACGCAGATAGAGTTACGTGAAAGAAAAACGCGTAAAGAATTTCAAAATGTAAAAATCATCAAACATAAAATTACGAACTTTATTTTTGCGTTGCGACTTGTCATTAGTCAGCTCAAACCAGATAGAACGTTAACAACCAGTGTTGCAGACGTTACCAACATTACAGTGTATAAGATTATCTGGCAGGATATCTAGTCTTATATGACTACAGTCTCAACTCGTTTGAAAATGATATGCAGCAGGTAATATTAAAGAATTTCCCCATCATTGTACTTGAAAATAATTTAATCAGAGCCCCTCAGCACAGACACTTACGCGAAAGAAGAAACGAGTAAATAATTAAAAAAAGTAAGATCGCCAAAGATAAAATTACTATCATTAGTATTTTTACCTTGCGACTTGGCATTTGTATGTGCACACTAGATATGACCAACAGGCAAGACAAAACAAAACGAAACTGTCCGTTTGGTGCGCGGCCGGCCATTCTTTCACTATGTGCAGGCAGTTCAGTTCTGGGCTTAAAACTTTTATTAAAGAGATTTAAGTGTTCGTAATGTTAATCCTGCACAAAAGCAATTACAACTGACATACTAGTCTTAAAACACTTTAATAACAAGTAATGCACATTGTAATCTGATAAGCTGATTGTAAAAATAGTTTAACAAAATTAATAAAATCTTCAAAGTATCACATTTTATATTTAGTTTGTTTAATTATTTTAAGTAGCTCACCACTGTATGAAAAATTGATGTGCACATTGTGTTATTAGAAAGTTTTGCAAAATTGTGTCTATTTATGATAAATTATTACAAACCAGTTACAGTAATCGATCCCAACAAGGACTTGCACGATATTAACATATAAAACAGATAAAATTGTATACCTCTCTTAAACTTTTAACATGATTTAAAAGTGTATGAATTGAACTATTTAGGTAGTATTGATATAATATTACAAAAAATTGCGAAAATTAACACACTCACCTGTGACGCCACCTCAGGTTTTGTATGAATTGCAGGTTTGAGCTTCGAAAGAAAATTTCCTCCCTATCGATTCTTCATGCACATAAATTTCTCTAGAATTTCTTCACAGGGTGGAAATTTAGGGCAATTTACAGTTGAACTGAAAATAATAATAACATTATTTACAGTTACAAATTTTGTAAAACTCTTTACTTTGATGATTTGAATCTGTATCTATGGAAACCAAAAAGACACCAGGAGATCACCTATGCAGTCAGGAGATCACTGCATACAGTGCATACTAAATTGAAATAACTTGAATCCTCCTTTACTTTAGCATAGATCAATATGTGCTATCCTTTACTAGACCAAAGGATTTTGAATAACATTTTTGTTATATACAGGACAAAATTTCTAGTGTGGAGGTTAAGTCATGTAATTTGTGAGAGGTTCAACCTTGTTTTGTTGCCGAGCTGGTGTTCTAATAGTCGCATAGTAGGCCTATGTTATGGCTAAAGCCATTGGTTCTAACTCCTCAAAGATAGATGTTTTCTTGTCAATCATATAAACTTTTAATTTATACCGGGTGTCCCAGGCCACCCGTACACCCCTTTTAAAATCTATAAAATTGATTATTCACAAAAACTAATTGTGCCATTTTTTTTTTTTTTTTTTTTTTTTTTTTTTTTTTTAACCGGTTGCGCTCTATCCATTGATGATAATTTCAATGTACAGGGTGTATCAGAAGTAACTTATCCAGACCGAAAGTCATTAATTCTAAAAAATGAACGCCCATTTTTTATGGTATTTTTGATTTTAGACATAATTTTAAGACTACTTAACAATCTAATTCTAACGGTTTAAGAGATAATTAAGGTCGAAGTTTGATTTTTTTCATAAGAATAACATGGAGAAAAGTGTCATATCCATTAACACAGAAACTTTTACCCTTAACATAACTTTCCAAGCATAAAAATGTCCTATAACGATATTTTAGATAATATTTCATAAAAAATACCGATTTTCTTGTAATTAATTTTAGTTTTCTACACATTTTAAATAAATTACACCATATTTACAAATTCTACCAAAAAATAGAATAATTTATGACGAAACTAATAATTTATTAAGCTAAAGTGTTTAAAAGAATAAGCTAAGGCATTTTTATGCTAGACCTTTTTAGTTTAAAGGGAAATTTACAGAGATAATGGATGTGAAATTTAGCCCCATGTTATTCTTATGGCAAAAAATCGAATTTCGGCCTCCATTATCTCCCAAACCGTTAGGATTAGGGATACACATTAAATGTAAAGTAGTCTTAAAATTATGTTTAGAATCCAAAAATACCATAAAAAGTGGGGGTTCGTATTTAAAATTAAAGACTTCCGGTCTGGATAGGTTATTTCTGGTACACCCTGTACATTGAAATTGTTATCAATGGATAGAGCGCAACCGATTTACCTATATTTGCACAATTTGTTTTTGTGAATATATAATTTTGAATATTTTAAAAGGGGTGTACTGGTGGTCTGGGACACCCGGTACATTGTTCAATTTTATGAATGACTAGCTGTTGCCCGCCACGGCTTCGCCCGTGTTGAATTTGTTTTTTAATCTCTTTTAAGACCTACGAACTCTTCTTCTTTAAGATATACATTAAGATTAATACATTGAAATAGCATAAGCGGGGCACCTATGAGCAAAGAGGAACGATCATGTCAAATATTAACCCCGTAGGCCATAGAGTAATTTTTAAGTCCAATGGGGCTGAGCCCTAAAAGGTTTCAAAAACTATAATTCCAAACCCGTTTCTTGGTGACTTCCTATGAGCAAAGAGGAACATCAATTTCAAATATTAACTCCACAGGTCATAGAGTAATTTTAAGTCCAATGGGTTGGAGCCCTAAAGGACTTTCCAAGTCAAATTTTAATACCGTAGAATCTATGGTGACCAAAAGGTTCTGTGGAGTGGAGCCCTAAAGGAAATTTACAAAATCGTTTCCTAGTGAATGCCCATGAGTAAAGAGTAACGTCCATGTCAATTTAAAACCCCGTAGGCCGTAGAGTAATCAAGTCCTGAGGGGCGAAGCCCTTAAGGAGTTAAAAAACTATATATTCAAATCCGTTTCTTGGTACCTTTGAGTAAAGAGAAATGTCCTCGTCAAATTTTAACCCGTAGGACCTATGGTAACCTAAAGGTTCTGTGGGGCGGAGCCCAAAAGAAAATTCTCAAAATCCTTTCTTAGTGAATGCCCATGACCAAAGAGGAACATCAATGTCAAATATAACCCAGTAGGCCATAAAGTAATTTTTATAACCAGTGGGGTGGAGCCCTAAAGGACTTAAAAAACTATATTTCCAAAACGTTATGGTTTAATTTATATACAGTAATACATGAAGCAAATCACACCCCATTATTTTAAAAATTTACTTTCATTTTCATATCTTTTCAATATTTGTATTTTAACTCACATGTCATTGTTTATAACATTCTTTATTCTTGTTTTGAATATACCTCCATCTCATCTCTCATCTTCAAGGTCTTAATTTCTATTTAATAGTTTACCTCAGGTCCTTCGAGGATTTTTATTAGTTCCTCTCCAGTGTCTAGTATTTTAGTGAATACCTATATGAACAAAGATGAGTGTCTATGCAAAAAATTAACCCTGTAGGCTCTATAGTAATTTTGAGGTTATTTGGGGCAGAGCCCCGAAGGAAATGTGTAAACAACTTTTTATTGAGCACCTATGACCAAAGAAATTCCAAATTTCAACCCCGCAGGCCCCATAATTTATAGATTCGTTGTTTCTTTCAATTCGTATTGTAATTGGCCCTAATTGTAACATTATATTGAAATTTCGAAGACATGTGGGGTGGAGCCATGAAGGGATTTTTGTGAAAGCGTTTCTTAGTGAGCACCAATGAGGAAAGAGGAACGTCCATGCCAAAATTCAACCCTGTATGCACTAAAAGTAATTTTTTGTCCCGTATGGCGAAACCCTAAAAATGCTTTACAAAAGCGATTCCTAGTGAGCAGCTATGGGCAAAGTGTATCTTCCATTTCAAATTTCAACCCCTTAGATCATCATATTCGCTTTACATCTTTTTTCATTATTAGCTTTTCATATTCGTTGTTCCCTAGATTCATATTGGCCATAAGAATAACATTAGACCAAAATTGAAATCGTGTGTGGCAGAGCCCTGATAAATTTGGCAAAACACTTTCGTAGTGAGCACGTACACATGAGCAGAGAGGAACGAACGTCCACGACAAATTCCATCATCATGGATCCTATAGTTTTTCAGATTCGTTGTTTCCTAGATTCGAACTAAAAATTATTAGCTATAAATAACATTTCATAGAAATTTTGAAGTCCTATGTGGCGGAGCCCTGATGAAATTTTGCAAAACCGTTTCTTAGTGAGCATCTATGATCAAAGAAGAACGCCCATTCCAAGTTTTAACATCGTAGGTCCTATAGTTTTTCAGATTCGTTGTTGTTGTTGCCTTGATTTGTATAAAATATTTTCCATAAGAATAATATTAAATGGACATTTTGAAGTCCTGTGGGGTAGAGACCTGAAAGAATTTTGTAAAACCGTTTCTTAGTGAGCATTTTTAACACAGAGGAACGTCCATGGCTAATTTCAAACCCTATACCCTATGGTTATAAATAAGAATTAATGATACTGAGTGAGTGGTATTTGACCAAGTAGATAAAACCGAACCTAACCTAAACTCTACTAATAAACATTTTTACACCAGTATAAAAGTGTTTACAAAGATAAAAATATCCTATACTCTTATACGAGCAATGTTTGCTTGTTTGCTTGCTTGCTTGCTTGCACAATTATCTCAAAAACGGCTCCGACGCTTTCCTTCAAATTTTGGAATATGGGGGTTTTGGCCACCAGAAATCGATTGGAGCTGGTCCCATAGCTGGGAAAAATCCGGTTTTCGCGCTAGAGCCCTTCAAAGATCCCATGTTATCCTTATGGAAATTTTTTAACTGAACAAAAATCAGCTGATAACTGTAGATAAAATAAACCAATGTGTTACATCTTTAACCTGTGGTTTTAGGAAAATCATACCAATGTGCAGCAAACCTTCCGCCTGGCGAGTGAGCGGAGCGAACGAGCTTTGTGTGAGAAACGAAAGTAATAATTTTACCGAGCTTAAGCTCGGTCCCCCTGGTACTTATTATTGAATCAATCAAGAGCCTTGACACCTAAAAAAAAAATAAATAAAAAAAATAAAAATATTGTCATATGGTTATGTCATCCTTTAAATGTATCATTTCGCTAACAGCTGATAGCTTTGAATCTTCAACAGATAATTACATCAAATATTTGAAGTCATGTGGGGCAATAAAGAAAAAAAATTATTGTAATTAAAAAATTACTCCCTGAAGTAATTTCGCAAAACCATTTCTTAGTGAGCACCTATAGGCAAAGAGGAACACCCATTCCAAATTTCAACCCTGTATGTCCTATAGTTTAGGAGATTCGTTGTTTCCTAGATTCGTATTTTAAGTGCTCCATAAGAATAACATTGTAACGAAATTTTGAAGTGGTGTGGGGCGGAGCCCTGCAGGAATTTCGTAAAACCGTTTCTTAGTGAGCATCAATGGGTAGAAAGGAACGTCTATACAAAATTTTAACCCTTCAGGTTGGCTAGTTTTGGAGATTCGTTGTTGCTTTGATTTCTATTAAAAATCCCCCATAAGAATAACATTGTAACAAAATTTTCAAGTCGTGTGGGGCGGAGCCCTGACGGAATTTTGCAAAATCGTTTCTTAGTGAGCGTTTTTGAGCAAAGATGAACGTACATACCAAGTTTTAACCCTCTAGGCCTTATAGTATTGGAGATACTCTAATACGTGAGTGAGTGGTATTTGACAAATATATAGTAGATTCTCCGAACAAGTAACGATTTTCAATATTTTACCACCGCGCCAAGTATGCACGGCTTTCTAATGGTATGCACATGCACGGATTACTCCTACAACACACACAAGCTGAGAAAAAAGCTGAGGAAAAGAAACATGCTTGCCTGATTGAGATTTCTTTATTGCTTAATGCAGATTGCAACGAAGTGTGTTTTGTGCGTATCAAAATTTCTTTAAACCGAGGAAACTGAGTTAAAGCCACAGCTTTAAGGCCAATATATATACCGCTGTGATTCGAGAAGACGTCACGAATACTGACTACATAAACACTGGAAATTTTCTTATGCATACATAGTAATTTTACAACATTATTGAAAGTCTGGACATGAGAATATTATAAGTTTTTTTTTTTTTTTTTTTAATAAGCCATTACTTTATTGAATAGTAACCTTAAAATTTATCCTTGGCTTGCTTGTGATGCGCATTTGGGCGAGGTGATGGAGTCAAGCTTTGCGGTCTTTGACTCTTACATTTCTTGGTATTATTTTGTATTATTTATGTATTGAAGGTGCAAGATTTGTGTACGGTGTTTTGAGTTTTCCTATGCGATTGGCACTGTTAACATTTTTATGGGAAATGGGCCAACCCCTGATCATGATACCAACATCGACTTGTTGTTCGATAGCATCATTAAACTGCCCAATGACAAATAACAAGATTAAAATAATACCTCTTGTTGTCCACATGTTGGATGACATTTAAAAGCTAGAGTTAATATAAATAAATTATAGACCCAGAACTTTTCTGTAGAAGTAATTGTTATTTTTATTAAGACCTATGGAGGAACCCATGCGACTTCATACAGAAATCTCAATTAACAACTGATGTTGGTTGGCGATATATATAAATATAAGAACCGATATTACAAGCAACTTTTTAATGGATAAAACACAAGCAAGTTTGGGAAAAACAAAGGGAAAGGAAGGGGTGAGGAAATGTACATTATAGGAAAGTAATCCTCAATATAGTAAAATATGTGTTTTACTTACCGTAGTAAGCCACCCTTGTTGCCTTATTTTGATACATGAAAAATCACCTTGTTAAAGTGGAATTTTAATAGACCATATACACTATGAAGATAACCAAATTTATTCAATAAATTTGGAATCGTTTCCAAGGAAACTCTAATTAATGTTAAAGTGAATCGTAAAGATGATGATTTAGCATGATGTAACTTAAGCTTTATGGAAAACAATGCGAAAAGTTTAAGGGTTTTATTTATATTTTGAATTAAATATTTTAGAGCTAACAGTCTTCAAGACAAACATTGTGTTTGCAAATTTGCGTTGTTACCTGAGTACATCAAAATGGAATTAGGGATGCTTTTAGGTAAATTAGATTGATTCAATAGACTTCATAGATGTGATAACATGTATAAACTGTTCTAAATATTTAACGCTCACCACTTATTTGTTAAATTATACCACTTTTTCTATTCACTATTTTTATAATTTGGACATATTTTTAGCATAGGTAATGTGAGTTAAAAGAAAGTATTTCTAATGATGTTTAACACTAGGTTAGAAATTTTAAAGCGTCTCTCATCCTTAAGTAACTCAAACGAATTGCATACAACAAATGTTAAAGTTATGTTTTTTATAGGAAAGCAATTCTATCCTTAGAAACACTAAAAAAAATTTTCTTCAATTTGATACAAAAATCTTTTTCATAATTAAAAAATCTAATGATTGATGATTTTATCTAATATAATGGTTTAGATTAGTGATCTATGGTAAAATAATCAGTGGTATGCGGTCTAATAA
Source organism: Neoaliturus tenellus (assembly GCA_030545055.2). Taxonomy (NCBI): domain Eukaryota; kingdom Metazoa; phylum Arthropoda; class Insecta; order Hemiptera; family Cicadellidae; genus Neoaliturus; species Neoaliturus tenellus. The sequence continues at coordinate 87,230,221 of CM061537.1, forward strand.
ACAATCAAATCTATTTTAATAAATTTCTATATCTATCTATCTATATATATAATACGTGATGACCTTTTTTGTTAACACTACTCCTCCCTTATTTGTGGACCAATTTTAAAGTTTGAGGTGTCAAAAGAATGGTCTCAGTTCGTAGTTTTGCAATAAGGTTTTAGATTTTTGATATTTTAATTCTGAAGCTCACGGGAAGCCCTCAAAGTTCATTTTTTGTCCATAAGATTAACATGGGGAACAATTTATATTGAATTGCTAAATATAACAGCTGTTGATAGTAAAACAAACAAACACATGTTAAAAGCTAGCTGAATAGAATGAAATATCAACACAATTCCTTACTTTAATTCAAGGAGTGTCTATGTGGTACAAATAGTGTGTTTTACATTATTTTCTTCAAAATGTATAGCTAATAGATTTTGCTGGAACTTTGTATTTATGTGTATTTGGGCACACAAATGAGTTTAGTAACTTAACCCCAGAAAAATTCATCTTCCTGTACAAAAAAATTGGAAATGTACATTTGAGAAATGTGTAACATTTTCACGTGATTCATGGGTTATCATATTGTTAATGAAACAACAACAAAAGTTAACAAAAATTAAAATAGAACAATAATTAATTTTTCTGCATGGGGATTCAAACTGCTGTAAACTAGGAAAAGTGATAGTTGGTGTAGATTTAATAACCTGTTTACTTTGATACTATAACAAATTTAATGCAGAATGCTACACATATTAAAAAACCGGTTGAAAGGGACAACATTTATCAGTTTTTTTATCACCAATATAGATAACAAGCTTATTGAAAAAGTTGTTTGTATATAGAGTAATTTTAACCAAAATATGAATGCCACATTAAACCAAAATGAGCCCTACCAACTAAGATGTAGATTAATTTCCTTAATTTTTGTGATTTCTTTGTTTAAATTCTGTGATGCCATGGAAAGTTAAGTTAAAGAGGATTTGGTCCGTTGTAAACAGTAATGGCGTTGGATTATTCACTATTTTGACTACTACTCATACTACTAACTCATACTACTAACTCATACTACTATAAAACAGTTGCAGTGAGTGCTGCAAAGCTCATACAGGACCGAAGAGTTGTAATGTTAAATATTGATTTTTCTTCTGTTGTATCACTTAGGTACTACGTTTTTTGTGTATTAACTATCTAGATCTCACATCTGTGAATATATTCTAAATTTTAAAGGAGTTTTTAGGCAATAGGCATAAGAACCATTACGTAAACCAAGCTAATTTGGACCTAAAAGAACAACCGCCAAATCTCAACACTATCACATGGGAAGTTGGAGAATTATTGATGAAGATCGATTGATTAAATATGGTGTAATCGGATTCTTACAATAATTTAATTTTCATTCAAATTAACTCGGCAAATTACTACGGAGTAAGGTTTGATCACCAGCTACTCTTGATAAATGCAGCGCATTGCGCTGCACGGGCACCCTAGTAAAACATTATTACTTGTTTACTCTTTGACATGGTAGGCATTGAGTGAAATTGCCAGATTTAAATTTTTCAAATCATTTTAATACCGAAATAGTAATTTTTTTTATTAAAATAGCTAAGCATATTTGGCAGGGCTATTTCTATAGATATATTATAGTACTAATAGTACAGTATACACAGAATATGAAAAAATCGTGAGGATGTAATGTTTATTTGAAACAGATTCGCTGGCACATCCTCAACACGTCTTCCGTAGTCCTCCTTCCGTTCTCCACGTTGTCCCAGCTACCGTCCTTCGTTGTATTGCAGCCGTCATAGGAGGCCCATGTTGGCTAGGATATATATGGGGGAGTAAAGTGAGATCTCGGTATTTGACAAACTGACACGGCACTCGGGCACGGACATTGAAAACAAACATTCAAAACAATTCATGAAATGTCGTTTATTACAAACATTTTATATTTAAATGTGATATTTTACTTGCATTACTGAACTTTTGTGAAGCAAATAAAATTACAAACATAAATTTTATTATTATTACTCCACAAAATGTTACGTACCACTAATTTTGTAATTCCTAAGTAGCATCCCTTACAAAAATGATAACATTGGAAAATAAAAGTGACATTTTAAAATTTGAAATGTTTTATTAGGTATTTTGCTTTTGTTTATTAGGAGCCATAACTATTCAGAAGGAATGAAGTCTTTAAATAAAACTCAAGATTGTAGTTACATTTTTGGCCAGTTGGCGTTAGTGTTAGAACTTCCAGTAAGCGAGCGCAACCTTGTGTAGAGTTAATCAAACAAAATACCATTTTGTTCAATTGACAGCACAATAAAATTTATTCCGATTACAATAAAATAACTTAATTAAGATTTTGAGACTAGAGGATATCATATAAAATTTCACAAGTTAAAGATTGTATTATTAACAAAAACCAGAGTTCAAATTGAAAGTTCAATTAATATAATATTTGTGAAATATTTAAAACCGATATTATAATTCTCGAACTTTAAGCAATCATGACAACACTACATAATGTTCTCGGTATTTTGTTTAAGGCGTCGGCCCCCAATATTACAGTTTATAAGATTATCTGGCAGGATATCTAGTATGACTAGAACCTCAATTATGTTGATTGTGTTATATAGAAGTTAAGGTAAACGCACCAGTAGTAATCACAACGAAATTGACGTCACAGAAGGATGTCCAAAACCTATCATTGCAATATTGCAATACCATAATTTTATACAAAGGCATAAAGTGTCAACGGTACAAGTGTCAGCAAAGGCTGACACTTGGAAAACCACTTAAAAGAAATAGAATGTTAGGCCTCCTTAGCCTAGTCAGCACACGACATGAAAATCATGGGTTTTCACGTGCAAATGGTGAAAATGTAAGAGTGAAAAACGTGAAATTTTAAAATGTGTTTCTACTATACATTTTAATTTTTTTACATAAAACCTCAGGGCCATCTTTCCCAATATGCGGGATAGGCGCCCGCCTAGGTTGAAAATTTTAAGGGCGGAAAAAGTTATTAATAATTAAAATTTATTATTTATAGGGGTGATAAATAATTAAAAAGGGTGATTTTTAATCTTAAAAATAAACAATAAGCCAATGCTACTTTTAGCTCTAAATAAAATATATTCGACCAATCCAATATTGTGAATATCGATAATCACTAAAACTACACGTATTTACAGCTGATTAATAACAGATGTTTAAAATGCTTTATTCAATCCCAAAGCTATTTAAATGGGAAATTTGAGATTTCTATGGTGGATAGCGCCTTTACTTTCAGTCCGATTCTCATCAGTTTTTGGTGGAAACAACTACAGACCAAGCCACATCCAACGACACCAAAAACTTGAAAATCGGTTTAAAATTGTAGGAGGAGTTCTCAACACAAAAAAACCTTAGTGTATTAAATAAGTATAGATTTCTGCAACATTTGCAGAAACATATCATGTGATGTTTCAATATTACACAGTGATGTTTCTAAAAGGTATCTGCAACTACTTTGTGCTGTGTGGGGTTAACAAACAGGCTTGCATTGTTACCAAGCAGTTTTGCAGACGTTCCCAAGATTGCAGTGTATAAGATTATCTGGCAGGATATCTAGTCTTATGACTAGAGCCTCAATTAGTATGATTGTGGCTGATAGGCATAGGCAGGTACTGCGTGGATGGTCATCGTGCTTGAGCTCAACGCTATCAAATACGTTTTTAAGCTTTTGATGGGCCAGTCTATTGTTCAAGTGGAAGCAAAATACCTCAGTTCTAGTTAGGTTTTGATTTAGCTTCCAGGTTTTAAAGTATTCACCGAGGGTCTTGAGGTCATATATTAGTACTTCCACAGTAAAATAAAGTCAGAAACCCAGTTTAAAACTCATTCATATTGAAAGAACAAAACCAAAACATTGTGCAATTAGTGCACGGCCACACGAGCGTTTTTTCACACGGTAAATTCTAATTTATTTTTACGCTTCTTGAATTTATAATTATATTATAACTATAAAAGCTACGGCGGAAGAACACACTTCGTGTGGAATACCCGATTACTTTTAATGCTTCTCATTTAACTTCCCCTAATGCACAGAATATCTTATAATAAAAGTTGTCTAAGTCTTCAACTCTTTCAATAAATTTGAAAGGCTTTCATCTATTGCCTCCCCTATTGAAACATAATATTAAATAAAATTAAACGACCTTATAATACAACCGAAAGGTTGTTTTATTACATTAGTAAATTATATTTTTAAGAGGATTGCATGAAAACATATTATTAACTTGACTTCTCTTAATTGTTTTAGCAAATGATTTCAAACTAAAAACTCATTTTTCATGACTTAGACTATTCATATTCTAGCCCCTCCTTTTAATTAATCCCTCTTTGAATTATTTGAAATAAATATTAATTCTCTGCAAGTAACAGTATTGATTGATTGTTCCAAATTTCTAAGAGTGACACATTAACATTTGGTCGTAACCAGTGACAGTCAACCTCGACAGGTTTTGGTTATGTGACATGCTGTATAGGATACTTCTGCGCCATCTCGTGGTTCGAAGGTTACAGCATGATTGGTCTACACTGGGGCAGTACAACAAGTTTGTGTATGTGATTCAAAGTTTCCAACAGTATATTTTCGACAATTACCAAATATAAGGTCAAAATCAGTAACAAAACATATTTTTTAAACTGAATGGTCGAACTGAGTAACAATTGATCTACAAGAGTATGACATCATATTGCAATGCATGATATTTATCAAAGCATCTCAATTGTTTATGTGGTTAAAATACTAAATAAGTCCAGAATATTACATTTGGTCACTGGATTTACTTAAGTTTTCACTTCTAAACACTATCTGCGGAGCAAGCTACTACATCTTGAAAGAGATGAATAAGCGGCTTTAAAAGTATTTCTCACTCTAGAAAAACACTGAAACAATACCTCTCACATTCTCGTTTCGTAGATTGCTATTGAATATTTATCGTTAAAAAATTCCTTTACACTAAGCTTATCCACGGCACTCATATCTGATATAGTAAAAATAAATTGTATGGGTAAAATTTCATAAGTCCCTTAGAGTTTTACTTCCACTTTTTCAGACTTTTAGAATATAAAAGCGTTAATGTAACGCTTTAATAACATGTTCTCTAGGCAAACACGTTTGAAGTTAATTGCAATAATGTAATCGCGCAATTTTCAATTTAGCGCGAGTAAATTGAATATTTTTGACCCCATTTGTCGACGTTAAATTTTGGTCAAATGATTTTTATTAAGTTTCAAGAAAATTGGTTAAAAATCGGGGTCGGTAACAGAAAAATTAAATACTATGTTTTGACCAAAATTCGTATGGTGACGTCGATTGCGCCATCAGACCTAAGATGAAGAGACGCTTAAGACGACGCTTATCGAGGCTTAAAGCTTAGCCAATGAAAACGACCTAGCGGTACTTCGTCGGAGCGGTTTTAGTCATCAATGCATGTTTATTGCAAGCTTCATACTTCTTTTGAAGATTTTTTAATACACTTGTTGCAAATGATTTTGAAAATAATATACAAACGAGTCAAAAAGGGTCTATCACAAATATGATAGTAGTGTTGTTGTTTAAACTCCAATAACACATTAAGTATGGATACAAAAAATTTAAATTGGATTTGTTATACAACGTTCAATTGAGATGCCTAGATAGAAATTATTAAAAATATAACTTTTTCACAACGTTTAAATCTTATATTTTTTAATGGCATATAAGTATTTATAGTCCAAGTAATATAAATCGTGTTAAACGCATATGGTATGCACAATTGAGGTACTGAGTGTGAAATTAATCTATTTTGAAATCCAAAATCTACTATATTTTTTGCTCGAATACCACTCATTCCCGTATCAAAGAATGTCTTTAACCATAGGGTATACCAGGTTGAAATTTCCAATGAACATCCACTTTGCTCAAAAATGCTCACTGAGAAACGGGTTTTCAAAATTCCTTCAAGTATCCGCCCCTCAGGATGCCGATGTAATGTTGTAATGTTGTGTACGAAGTAATGTACGATGTAATGATGTAATGTTCTTATGTCCAATTTATTATACGATTCTAGGAAGCAGCTAATCTGAAAAAAACTATAGGACCTACGATGTTTTTTTTTTAAATTTGGCATAGACGTTCCTCTTTGCTCATAGGTGCTCACTAAAAACGGTTTTGTAAAATTCCTTTAATCAAGGCTCCACACCACAGGACTCAAAGTTTCAATTTAATTCATATAGAAAATGTTTTCTCTGTAGTTGATTTTACTGTAGGCTAAATTAAATTACAATCGTGGCCGTAGCAGTAATGGGTAATAGCTAGTAATTTATATAGAAGTTAAACGTTCATAAGCCACGTTTGCATCTATTGCTGTTACATCTATTGCTATTACATCTATTGCTGTATTCAGTTTAAAAAGAGTTCAGTTGTGCATATTAAAGTTGTTTTAAACCGAGGGAAGTGAGTTAAATCCACAAAGTACCAGTTAGTGCTAAACTTGGAGTAACCGATAGCAACATCCTGACATTTTAAATAGGATTTATTTTTAGCTTTTACGTTTTTAGTTCAAATATCTCAAATAATTTGTCTTGTATAGTTTTTATTTACTTTGAAATATTTGTCAAGAGAACCACTGCTGCAATTAAGGTTATGCAACTCCAAAAAATCTTGTATCCTTTCGTCTTAAAATACATACTTGAAGGAACTTCATAAATAAATACTATTTTACTGAAATTATTATGATTGATATTAGAAATATTATAGTAGAATCATATAATGGATATAATAAGGGTAAAAGTTACTAGATATTTCAGATTGAATGTTTATTTGACGAACCATTCTCGCTGGCACATCGTCAACTTGCCCTCCTCGGCTGGTGTTTTTCTCTGCTGTCCGGTGTCTATAGGTTATGGCGAGGAGTCACGTGACATTATGGCTGACAAATATGACGAACTCCGCAGCCCAGGGCATGAAACAGAAAAGATACATTGAAAGTATCGTATACTATAAGGAACAATAAATTTAAGTACAATGATATTTTATTGTTTTAAATTAGAAGGCCGCATTAATTGAAAATAATTCAAATATACTGTGAGATGTCCCCAACAAATCAAAAGGAAGTAATGTTCATTATTCTCTACTCAACAATAACTTATCACACCACATATTTAATCTATATTTTTGGAAGATTCTATGAAAACAAAATTACTAACTTAAATTTTCTGAATCGTTTTATCACTTATAACAAACAAATTATTTTGCATGACTTAGACCACTCTGGTTCTAGCCCTCCTTTTAATTAATCCTACAATGAATAATTTAAAAAATAAATACTGATTAAATGCAGGTATCAATATTGAATGATTGTTCAAAATCTGTAACAGTGATGGTCTTAACACTAAACATTTGGTCGTTACCAGTGACAGTCAACCTCAACAGGTTTTTGTTATGTAACATGCTGTATAGGATACTTCTGCGCCATCTCGTGGTGTGACGTTAGTCTAAATAGATGGTGAATGATTAGTCTACACTGGCAGTACAACAAGTTTTGACCCGATTCAACGTTTTCAACATTATCTTTTCGTCAGTTACAAAATATAAGGCCATATTCAGTAACATAACATTTTGTTGGAAACTGAATAGTCGAATTGACTAACAGTTAATCTAAAATAATATCTGATAAGTTTTCAATGTATGATTTTTAGCAAGGCGTCTCAACGTTTGATATGGTTGAAATACCAAATAAGTCCAGAATATTCATCTGGTCAGAACGTTTACTATAATTTGTCTTACTAACCACTATCTGCGGAGCAAGCTAACATCTCTAGAAAGAGATGAATAAGCGGCTTTAATGTATATAGAACCAATGAATACAAAGTCTTATAACACTCTGTATTCGTTGACAGAACCGAATGCGTAGGGACATCCTTGTGTGCGTATTCATTGTTATGGGGAAGTGAGACCGCCGAAGTTGAAACACAGATTCCACCGGCAAGATTTATTTAAGGGTTATGATGATTATTTGGATGGAAACCGATGAGTAAAGTAATTTTGCAGTAGTTTGTCATGACTATTTTTTATACATATATGCTCATTTTAATAGGTAGAAAAAGCGCTTTCCGTCGAAATTAGAAGTAATCATAGCTTCTATTAGCATTAGTCCTTTATTTTCCTCTGTTTGTCGAGGACAAATCTAAACTTTTTTAATATGGGATGTCCTTACTTAGTTGGTTTTGTATACATTGGTTATTCTGGCCCTTCGAAAACACTGAAAAAATGCCTTATTATGAGGTAAGTCGTATACGATTATAACTAGAGCCACAATTTTGATTGACATGCAGCGATTAATATTGAGGAATTTACCCACATCATTGGACTAAAAATTATTTAATTAGGCCCCGTTGGCACAGAGAGACTTACGCAAAAGGAATATTGAATAGACATAAATTTCAAAATGTTAAGTTCATCAAACATAAACTTACGACCATAAGTATTTTTATGTGTCTTCTTGTCATTTGTGAGTGCACGCCAGATAGAACGCTAACCAACAGGTTGGTAGCTTCTAGCTTCGGTAGCTTGCCATGTCACCAAACAGTGTTGTAGACGTTACCAAGATTGCAGTGTATCAGATTCTATGGCAGGATATCTCTAGTCTTATGACTAGTGCATCTATTAGTTTGATTGCGATATGCAGCAGTTAATATTGAGGCATTCCCCACAATCATTGTACTTGAAAACAATTCAATAATGCCCGTCCGCACAGAGTGACAGACATACTTGTAGACATACGCAACTAAGAAAATAGTAAATAATTTCAAAGTGTAAAATTTCATCGTCAAACATAAATGACGGTTGTTATAATTTTACTTTGCAACTTGTCATAAGATAGTGCACACCAAATAGAACGTTAACCAACATGCTTGCAGTTTTAACAAGCAGTGTTGCAGACCTTAGCAGGATTGCAGTTTATAAGATTACCTGGCAGGATAACTAGGTTTATGACTATAGCCTCAACTCGTTTGTTTGCGGTACACAACAGTTAACATTGAGTATTTTTAACATCATTTTACTTAAAAATAATTCAACTAGGCCCAGTCCGCAGACACATTCCCGAAAAACTAGTTAATAATTTCAAGAAGTAAAGATCATCAAACATAAAGTTATGAGCGTAAGTAATTTTAGATTGCAACCTGTCATTCGGGAGGGCATACCAGATAAAACGTGACAACAGGCTTGTAGTTACCAAGCAATGTTGCAGACGTTATCAAGATTACAGTGTATAAGATTATCTGGCAGGATATTTAGTATTATAATGAAAGTCTAAACTCGTTTGATTATGATAAACAGCAGTTAATATTGAGGCGTTTTTACTCATCATTCTGCTTGAAAATTATTCAGTAAGACCCTGGCCGCACGGAAATACGGACGCGAAAGGATAAATTAGTGAATAATTTCAAAATGCTAAAATGCTAAAAACATAAAATGAAGAGCATTTGTATTTTTATGCTGCGACTTGTCATTTGTGAGCGCACATTGAATATTCAATCCGTTAACCAAAAGGAATGCAGTGGTGCCAAGGAGTGTTGTAGATCTTGCCAGTATTAAAGTGTATAAGACTATCTGGTAGGATATCTAGTCTTATGAGTAGAGAATCATTTAGTTTGATTGTGATATGCAACAGTTAATATTGAGGCATTTCCCCCACATCGTAATACTTGAAAATAATTCAGTTAGGCCCTGGCCTCACAGATAGAGTTACTTACGTAAAAGAAAAACGCGGAAAGAATTTCAAAATGTAAAGATCATCAAACATAAAATTGCGAACTTTAGTATTTTTGCGTTGCGATTTGTCATTAGTCAGCGCACACCAGATAGAACGTTAACAACCAGTGTTGCAGACGTTACCAAGATTACAGTGTATAAGATTATCTGGCAGGATATCTAGTCTTATATGACTACAGTCGCAACTCGTTTGAAAATTATATGCAGCATCCAGTTAATATTGACAAATTTTTCCCATCATTGTACTTGAAAATAATGTAATCAGGCGCCCTCAGCACAGACACTTACGCGAAAGAAGAAATGAGTAAATAATTTCTAGCATTTAATATCACCAAAGATAAAATTACTATCATTAGTATCTTTTACTTTGTCACTTGAGATTTGTGACCGCACACAAGACTAACAGGCAGGTCAAAACAAAACGGAACTGTTCGTTTGGTGCGCGGCCGACCAAATACAGTATACTTACAGTTATACTGTAATAAAGTGTTTTCACTCAATACAGTTAACTTTTATACTGTATACTTTCTCTATGTTTAAGGAGCTCGGTACTGGATAAAACTTTACAAGATTTCAAGCGTTCCTAAATCTAATACAAACGCAATTACAATAGACATACTAGATGTAAACATTTAAATAACAAGAAAAACAAATTTTAATCGTGTAGGCCTAAACTCCATACTTGTAAAAATTGTTTCACAAATTTCTTAAAATCTTTAAAATTTTTCATTTTGTATTTAGTTTGTCCAATATTTTTTTTAGTAGCTCACCATGGTACGAAAAATGTATACTTGCATATTTTGATTTTGGAAAGTTTTGAAAAAATACATATATTTAATAAGTTTTCTCAAACCAGCTACAAAACTCGTCTCCACTATTACCCTCATACCATTTCAACCTTTACATAAAAAAATGATTGTATACCTCTCTTAAACTTTTAATTGAAAAGTGTATGAATGGCAATATTTTAGATGTATTAATATATCCACAGAAAACGGTGGAAATTTACTCACCCGAGTCCCCAACTCATGTTTTGAATGGATTACAAGTCTGAGCTTCGGATGAAAATATCCTCACGATAGAATCTTCTTGCAGATAAATTTCTAGAATTTCTTCACGCGCTCAGGGGTTCATAGTTGAACTGTAAAGAATAATTAAATCATTACTATCTCAAATTGAACACAACTCTATATTTTTTTAATTTGAATCTGTATCTACGGAAACCTAAAATTCAAGGAAAGTCAGGAAATCAACGCATAGTCAATTTTACATCAACATAGGTCCCAATAATCTATCTGTTACTAGAACAAAGGATTTTGAATAACATTTATTGGCTTATATACAGGAAAAAACTCTTTTGTGGTCGAGTTATATAATTTTGAGGAGATTCAAGTTTGTTCTGTTGTCGTGACAACGTCTGAGTTACTTTAAACTTTTGCTGGTGTTCTAATGGTCACATAGTAAAATGATTGGTTCTGATTCATTAGTAGTATACTGATAATTTTTTACGTACACCTGCAATCTCTTTTTTAGATATATTCCTACGAGTTTTAAATAATCAACACTTTTAACCCACAAGTGGTAATCTAGAAGTTATAATAATGCATTTAAAGTAGCCTCATGGTGTAATTTGTTAAAAACTGTTTTATGAACTCTAAAAATACGTAATTTCATCTTAAAAAATTACGGAGGAAACTTATCTAATTATAGAGAGTTGTTGGAATATCAAATAAGATTCATTCATATATTTTTTTAATTCAATCAAGATACCGAGGAAAATAAACACTTTGAAGAGTGATTAGTGACGGAAAAATCATAATTATAATTGGCAAGACAACTAGAATAGAATGAATGAAAATATCTTTATAAAGTTGTTATCATTATCTTTGGTTTTTGTAAATTCTCATAATGTATTTTGAAACCATATCAAAGAATGAACTATTATAGTTATTCTGTAACACTGGTCACATTGCTATTGGAGATGGCACATAAGTTTTAATCTTATGCTGTCAGAGATTTAAAAAAAAATCGCTATTGGAACACATTTCTTTAGGCCAATCATAATAAAAGTTACCCTTTTTTTACAGGATATTAGCTAGTACGTATATAATCTGAGTATGAGAATTTCATTAATTTTCAAAATACGAGTAAACCATTACTTAACAGCAAAGTAATATTAAAATAACCTTAAAATCTTTCTTTGGTTTGCTTGTAGAAACTGATGCGCATTTGGGCGAGGTGATGAGGAAAGCTATGCGGCATGTGACTCTTACTTATTCTTGATACTTTTTTTATAGTGTACCTACATGTATTCAAGGGGCGGAATTTGTGTACGTTATTTTGAGTATTTCTATGTGATTGGCCCTTTTTACATTTTGATGGAAAATGGACCAACTCCTGGTCTTGCTTGATACTATAACATCGACCTGCTGTTCAACAGCATTATTAAGCTGCCAAGTGACAAATAACAAGAGGAAAATAATACCTTTGAGTTGTCCACGTATTGGACGACATTAAAAAGCTAGAGTTAATACAAATCAATTACAAGCCTACAGCTTTTCTTTATAAGTAATTGTTGTTTTTATTGGGACCTGCGAAGGAACCCTTGGGACTTCACACAGAAATATCAATCAACAACTAATGATAATGAATTTGTAAGGACCGACATTATAAGCAACGAGTTAATGAGTGAGACAAACAAGTTTAGGAAAAAGCAACGGGAAAGAAAGAGAAAAGTAAATTTAGATTAGAGGAAAGTATCCTCGATATTAGTAAAAAATATGCTTTACTTACACTAGTAATCCATCCTTGTTGCTTTGTAATACATACAAATCTTGCATTGAAGTGGAATTTTCATACACCGTAGTAGCTAAAATTAATAAAGATCACAAAATTTGTTACATTAATTCGAAATCGTATCCAAGGAAACCTAAATATAAATAGAAAGTTAAAGTGAATACACAAAAATATCGTGAAATACAATATCTAAGAAGATAAAGATGTAGAAATAAAAAAATCTTTTACAAGTGTTGGAATTTAACTAGATTGTATAAACTAATCATATAATTAGTTTTCACCTTTGTGAGATCAACACACGTGGGTTCTAAGTACGAATTTAAATTATTTTACACTATTTTCAATATTTTAAAATTGTTATTATCATAATAAAGTAAACGGTATATCTGTTCTTCAAATAGCTTTTTTATGTAAATGATCAGACTTTTCAGAATTATGGATTTTTAATCTATTTGGTGGTGCCATTATGCAAATCCAGACTAGAAAAGTATGGAAAGTACATGGAAAAGTACTCTTCGCAAGCCCTAAAAGTGATTAAAATTAATGAAAACTTCTCATATCTCATATCTCATATCTCAAAACTTTCATTTTTTATGTACTTTTTTCTTAAAATCGTTTCTCAAAATAAGAATTAACTTCAGTGTATGACCAGTTAGCTTTAATCAAAGATCAAACTAGATAGATTTCTAGGTAAAAAAATCATTAACAAACGCCACGTTTACAATGTGGGTCTTATTAACTAAATTAACTAAATAATCAACTTTCTAAAGCGTGTTTCGTCACTGTTAATTGACGTAATCTATTTTACACAACCTCTACCCACGAGGACCGAACTTGACTGTTAATAGACCTTGTCTCGGGGCATACGGCACCATGCGGACTCTAATCGACTGGCACAAACCAGCTCTTGTCTGATGCTTTGTTAAACTGGGCTAATTAAAAGACAACAATAGAATATCTGCGCATGCGCAAACAATGGGATTGTAATCAGTGGAACAACAATACAGTGATAACATCGCATTACCATAGTCGACTGTGTTGACATAAAGCGAACCGCTCGAACTGGGGATCATCCTGCCGGTGCGGTGGAGAGGACACCGGAATTGATTATTGTTGGTGGAAGTGATTCCAGGAAGAGCCTTTTAAATTAAATACTCTAAGGTCATAAAATCCACTGAAAAGACGATCTTTAAAATCCAAGGAGTAAACAAGCACGTAAAAACCAAAGTGACGTACCTCAATTCAAAGGAATAGGTCCATTGAAAATACTATTTTAATTCTATATCAATAAATAAAAAAACTAAATGTTTATTATCGTTTCTATTATTTTGTATTTAACAGGAAGTTTAACAAATAAAACTCGTAACTGTACAGAATTCAATCCATCCTTCACGATCAAATGTTTACTTATAACAATCAAGGAGTCAAGAACTGAACGACTAGATACCAACGAAACCTTCTTTTGTAAGTGAATGAAATCAAGCGATTTTATAAAACTTGCCCACATAAACGATATGAATGTCATAGTATAGTTAACTAGTTTTGTTTTTAGTTTGCTCAAATTTGGAACTAATATCAAAACTTATAAAGATCATCTAAACCGCAAATTTTTATCGATTAATATTGTTTATAATTTTCTCAGTATTTTTAAGTTGACGATTTAGCAGTTTATTCTGGGTTTTTCATTGTAGACGAATTTACCCACTTATTTCATCCTTGGTAATCTCCTACATTCAGAGTCCTGTCTTCCTTTAGAGGTCATGCGATTCCCAGAAGTCGGTCTAAATAACACACTTAAGACTAAAACAGTAAAAGAACAGTTATGCGAAAGATGGCAAAAGATAGTATACGCAGGGTACAGGATAACACATGCTATTTCATACAGGAACTCCAGTGCTATCCTGATAAAATTGATTCAATCTTGTAACAACTGCCTTCTAAATCACCAACAGCCCGAGTAACCACGGCCTCCGAGCGGCGAAGACGGCCATCCGTGATATAGCCGGCAGTGATTCTCAGCTCTTCACACCTCTTTGCAATATATATTATTATCTTGTGCTATCATTTCAGTCTCTTCATCGTTTTAAAATTAGAAACATACGGCGGTGGGTTGTAATCGCTTATTTAAAAAAAAGGGTTAAAAATAAATAAAACTAATAAAGTGTATGTGAGGTAGGTTGTAAAACAATTTTTAAGTATGTGTAACTCATTTAAAGTAATTTTTTATAGTAATTTACTTGTGTTATACTGAGATGCATTGAGATTTTCCCATTGAAATAAATCAATTTCTCTTTAATGTAGGATGATCTCTAATAAACCACTTTTGATAAACCGAGCTGCGTGCTCACCGAATTTATATAGTTAGTTGTCAAACAAATAAATACTAATAATAGTTATAAAATCAAGGATGTCCTTAAAACTTAATCGAGAAAATAATGCCAAATCCATTATTTCATTAATTTTTCTCTTAATGTGCTTCAAAATTATACCTATAAACATGTATGGCCCCTCTAAACCACAAATTTCTCTGTATTTATTATTCGTTTACGGTTTTACAATTTGTTCGACGACTCTCATTGTAGACTAATATAGATTAACCCACTTTTTTAATACCTGAGGTACATTCATTTCTATTTAAGAAATAAATTTTTATCCATATTCATAAAACTCTCCATACTAGTAATTAAATATCTCTTAAAGACTCGTATTTCAACATTTCAATAAAAATTTATAAATCAGTGTAAATAGCCTTAGCCGAACTCGTTTCCCTAGTTCATTTTTTCCAGATACATTCGTAATAAAATTACAGGTTTTACTGTATTTTGCAAAATTAGGAATTATTCAAAGAATAGTGAATTCATATTCGTAGTGAAAACTTGGATTTGATGATATCATATAATTGACAGAGATGCATTATTCCTTTGAAATTGTAGTACATAGCTATTAAAAAATTGGAATTAGTTTTTAAGTGTAATACGCCCTAACTGTACAAGTACCTTTTCCAAAAATTCTGTTTAATAACAATCGAATGAAATCAAACTGCAATTTTGCCATTGGGTCTTTGTTAATGACGGAATAATGTAGTTTTACTTACCAATCACAAAAAAATCATGTCGAAAACTTAAATGTCATTTATAGCAATAATATACTGATTTATTTCAATTCACAGACTTAACTTTTTTGTTATTCTGTGGAATCTATATCAAGATATAATCGCCAAGCCTCCAATATGTATGGTTTCCATAGAATAAAAAAAATAATTAGAGAGTGAGTTTTGATTCATTTTAGGATTTAAGTTCAATACTTTCAGGAACTTCTACTACATTGTTCTTTAAACACAGGTAACAGGAATTTATGAAAAACTTGAATGGAAAAGAGATGTATTTAGAGGCAGTGTGCTACTTATAGATTTTGAAACAATTCACAATAGTTTTTGACAGATTCTTCACTCTTTCCTCGCCAACACCAACGCAAGTGACCGACTGACATTTGAGTGGGGCCGCCAGAACTCTTATCTCACGTAATGGTCGAGGATCTTCGCACCTCTCCGTTCATGTACCACCACGCCGTCACCTCACTACCGTTACTTAGTCCCATTCTTGGAATACCTGGCTCCCGCTCTCCCTTAATTTGCTCTACGGTTCATTTAATTTTTACACTGAACCCTCTGTAATTTCGTAAATGGATATGGAAATGTACTTGGGTTGGGACCACTTAACCCGGTGAGAAGTTGTAGTGAGGTATAATGAATGAAGGTAATACAACGTACTTGAGATTCGTACATATGATTCAGTCACAGAAATGTCACCCTTGAGTGTAAAAGTATATGATTGTCTTCCAGATATCATCGATGAATTCGTTTTTATTTTATAAACAGAATTTTACTTCTGACTCCATTTTAGAAAAATGTCAGGGTAGATGAGTAGTTATAAAGCTCACTTGGGGTTTCCAGCTTATTCAAAAAATCACAATTATGAACTCATGTAACATTGTTCATTGAGCTATTAATTAAGCAATATTCCGACGATAGATAGCACCGAAAAGAAATTTTGAATTTATCCTTGCGTCACTACCCATGAAATAAACCCAAAAACATACAATAACAAAGTTGTAGTGAAAAAAACTAAATAAATTTTCCACAACAATTATAAAATAGTTTATTTCGTCACAAGGGCCGAAAGTGGTGTTTTGCCGGCCCCGAGATCGTGTTTCAAGTTCGAGGCGAAGTCGAGAACTTGAAACGATCGAGGGTTGGCAAAACGCTTTCGGCCCGAGATACGAACGATATTTTTCATCACACTACACAACTCAATAAATTCTAAACAAGTGAAAAAAAATACTTTTTCGTTAATAACAAACAAAACATAACCTCAACTAACCTAGAGAGATGTACTGCTTGTGTTTCTGGTTTGCTAGGCAACCACTTCACATCAGCTAAGGCAATGAATACAAAAACTAAGGCCACCGAAGCTTTAATACTGTACTCTAAGGGTAGGTGACAACTACAGCTGATTCCAAGGGAAAAGCACTATTTCCCCATCTACGTCATATATATTTAACAGTTGCCATCAGCTGAACTACCAACTACGTCATTGATTTGTTATTTGTTGTTGTTGTTGTCACCTACCTTCTCATATTCTAGATTTCTGTGCTACCGTTTCCATTACCGCCCTAGGCCGGAAAATTTTGCCGGCCTAGGTCGGCAAAACAGCTGTTTCGTCGGTAGAACCGAGGGTCGAAAACAGGTGATATTGATGTAGTGTGATGAAAACACCCTTTACGTTTGTGTTTGTACCAGCAGAGTGGATGAAAAAAAATACTCGGAAAAACCTGATAAACTATTTGTAAATTTACTCATGTGCCACGAAGCAGTTCCATCAGAAATTAAAATAACAGATGTTTTATAATGTTTTAGTGACTTTCAAAAATCAATGCAACTTGTTTCCGCAAGGCTTTGAAGACGGTAAAACCTGATAAACTATTATTGTAAATTTACTCATGTACCACGAAGCAGTTCCATCAGAAATTTAAATAACAGATGTTTCATAATGTTTTCGTGACTTTCAAAAATCAATGCAACTTGTTTCCGCAAGGCTTTGAAGACGGTTGCGGACGGTTGCGCTGCCCGGTGCTGTGATCTGACAGTAACGGCATGATTGCGGTCGCAATCGCAGATAGCATCTCCGCCATATGGCGATGGCGGCGGACACGGCACTATCTGTCACAGGACAATAAACAATGCTAACTGATACATAATATGACAGATCGCCGCCCATTGTGGCCGTACACGAGTATTGGACGAATAAATTATCCCAAACGTGTATTGCTGTGGGGGCACGGGAGCGCGGGGTACGGGAGCTGTGTCTTGTACTTTGGAAACGATTTTGAAATCCTGAAAAAGATATATTGAGATAATGGTTCTAGTTTTAACCTATATATTTGTCTTTCGGTCTCTATGCTAATTCGCAGGAATAATTTGTATTGATCGATTCTATATTCATATGGATGGATTAACGAGAATAGATGATCGCAATGGGGATGTAAATGAATGTGGATAGATTAATTGGGGAAAATCAAACTGCAGCGCTTATTGTAATTATATAAAAGTATTTGATTCATGAATGGGTTTATAAACTCAAAATGTTGTCTTCATGAATTTTTGAAAGTCTATTTTAGCGGATTTCCCTACAGGGAATAACTATTAAGGTAGTAGTCACGTCAAGACCTAAGTCCCGGAAGTGACACTTTTTAGTTTTACTATTAAAACGAAAAAATATAAAAACAAGGAGCAGAGTGTCAACATCTGCATGGGTAAATCCTAATGATTATATGACATTATTGTAAAAAAATAAACTAACAACTGACGAAAGTCTATACCCCAAGTGCCTCAATACCCATCTTGTGGATTTTTTCTAGAAACTCAGAGATACACTGCAACGTCATTTTCTCCAAAATTCTAATTTCTTATTATAATCCTCTCAAACTGTATTTAGATATGAAACAATTAATTATTCATTAATGCCAAAGTATAGGCAATGTATAGGTTATGATAAACAATTCTGACTTAGTATGAAAATTCTAAACAGACCTTGTAAAATTCTTTAGTAACTATTGAACAAAACTAGCTAAACATTTATGTGCAAACAAAAAGTTTTTATGGGTTTCAATTTCTATTAGTGCAAATAAACTAAATTACATTCCACAATAAACATCAACTAACTAATCCAGCTAGTCATCCGATTCGCCCCCATCTTCCATTACAACGGGTGTCTACAATGTTTATACACTGTGTAAACAAACACCGGCTGGGTGACTAATGGAATCTGCGTGACAAAGCGAGTTAAAACCCAACCACCACGGAACATAAAATTACCCCCTCTCCCCCCCCCCCCCTGTAGTGACACAGACAATCATGCAGCGTGACAGATTCTCTGATTGCAGTCGTACACATCTCTCCTCGCGCTCACTTCGACACGGTTGTTGGTCAAGCATCTAAATCGACTTTGAATGTGTACTTTGAATGTGTAATTTAAAAATAATTTTTGTTTGGAATAAATTTATTTTATTGAATATTCTAATTTTTCTTCATAAGCATGACTAATTTTGTTCGGTACGAATTTTTGTAACTGGATGATCAAAATGTTGTTGTCTTCATGAATTTTTCAAAGTCGATTTTAGCGGATTTCCCTACAGGGAATAACTATTAAGATAGTAGTCACGGCAAGACCTATGTCTGGGACGTGACACTTTTTCGTTTTAATACTCTTTCGTTTCTAGAAGCCAAAAAGTTCGTTCGAATTCATATTTATGTGTGTGTGTGTCCGTTCACACGATAAATTTTAAAGAAGCTTTTGATTTTGATGAAATTTGTATGGAGGTGTAGGGCATCGATCTTCAGGTTAGTTTCGAATGAGAATGGGCTTAATGGGGTTTCAAAATGGTATTTTTTTTCAATGTTTTTTTTTAAATTTTAACTAAAACCGCTTGAAGAAGCTTTAAAAAACCAATAATTTAATATTTTGAAGTTTTCAAGTACCTTAACTAATAATTGAGGAAAAACTTTCCAGGGCAAATCAACAAACCTCTCTAGTTCACTAAATTAACCTATATCTGTTTATATACTACAAATGCAGCACACCTACTAACAGAGCCCCATAAAACATTTATTGTAAAGTGAGAAAATCCCAAACCTTTATTGGAAATACTCTTAGTACCCAGATCTGCTGTGAAAGGGGTATTTACGAGTTACAGTTGTATTTTTTTTATGTGATCAAAAACAAAAAACAAAACCCAATTAATATCACAACATTTTTGAAAATTGAGGAGACAGTTTAGATTTAAGTTCTATCATTGACTATGTAAACTCAGTGTACATATTCAATGGTTCTAACCCAATTTGTTAAATGTGTTCAAATACCTAAATAAAAATACAATTTAATTATGACATGAAAAAAGTTAGGATGTATTAAACAAATTATTTTATATCAATTTGCTGTACAAAAATTGTATAGTCCATATTTTATTTTTTCAGTGGTACAAACTAAATATTACTTCAAAAGAAAATTGACTTTCAATTCAATGTTTTGTTCCACTTTGCAACCAACAGGTTATTTACCGTTTACATTGCCATGCTAACATGGCAATATATTTCTTTCAATGTTAGCACTGCACTAAGTAAGTATGCACACATTAAGGAGAAGAAAAATATAACCCATATTCTTATAGAATTTTAATCATCTGCAAACAGAATTTGACAACAACTTACAGCTACTGACTAGAGTCACTCCTCCACTAGGTGGCCTCAGAATAGTTAACATAACAGAACAAATCAAATGACGAGATATGATACATAACAAGATATACACAGTCTATACCTAGGATAACGTTAACATCAGTAAAATATATACCCTATGTAATATTATGATAGATAGTTTACAGCTCGGTAAAATACATTAGTTACATACACTCAATACATTATATACATAGATCAGACAAAATATGCATATGCTATGTAACATCGGAATATACAAACATGTATAGCGAAGCAACCACGGGATCTATCTACTACACTAAAGCATTATCCCTGCCACAGCCTTAAACACTAGTTCACTAACTAGAAAATAAAACGGATGTTATGAATAATGTTGTAATTCTAAAACAATATCGCAAACTACTTTACTAGTTTGATCTTCCTCAGTGGAATCTGAGCCAAATGGGTTGTTTAAAATAAAAACGGTTTCAATCGCAGTTGGAATGCTCTGGTAAAATTAATTCCTTTTCCATAATATCAACCATGATCGAAAACCAAATAGACATCAATGGCAAAAATTGGGAACTTTGATACTAATATAACATTGCCGTATGATCTAATAAAAAAAAAATTATAAAAACAAATAAACCAAGTTTTATTGAAACAGACTTATATAAACTATAATTAGTAAAACTACACATTACACTAATCAAGTATATTTATAAAACACTATTTGTTAGTAATATCATTTGAGTTTTTTTCAAAAGTACAAAGGCTGCAGCAAGTACATTTTTAAGCTACTCAAGGTCTGTTCTAAGTACTATTCTATTTTAGACAATTGAATTTATAAAGCTTCTCTGCGTGGTGTGGGGGTAAAGTAAGAATTCAGTTGAAGTTGAAGTACACTTTGATATACCAAGCTGTGATATACCAAGAGTACGTTCTCAAACCCAGTGTACAGTACACTGGTATACCGACGTCTCACAAGAGACATACCGATATACGATACACGAACAGGTAACTTTATTCCACGTCGTCGAATACATTTATAATGTATACGATCAATTAGAAAATCAATCAAATATTGAGCAACTTATTCTCGCTACGATAAAAATGTGCATTCAAGTCAAAAGGGCCTACTGTAAAGGATAGATTTGTTCAAGACAACCGCACACTGACAACGTGTTTTCCACACAAGGGACAGACTGAAATCACAATAATTAATCTTATTTCACTAACAAGTATAACATAAATTTTTTATATGTGACAAAAACAAGTGCGATTCAACTAATTTGAATTTTGTGGTAAAAAAATTATTTTGATCTTCAGAGTATGTGAATTTAATGCCATAAAGCTATCGTAGACTAAAACTGGTAAAATAATTTTATTCCAAAAATACTTATTGAAGCACACTGCAAATATAGGTTGCTCAGCTCATAACTTCATCAAAAAATAAGACTGACTAAGAATACCAGCCTTAAACTGACTGAATAAAGATGTACTCTAAATCTTCTTACACCACCTTCCAGTTTGCTAAAAAACATTTATTAATTAATGTAAATGTTGTCTTTACAATTATTGCTATGAAATCATTCTAAGTTAGTATTCTATGTCCACTAATTATATAATTATTTCCTTCGTCTAATTAATAAAATTATTATGTATTGTAATTTTATTTAAGCACTTTTACGTAAGTTATTTTCGCCGAAGCAAATTAATAACTATTTAATTTCCAAGCTGCCACCTATCTCCTAAACCTGACAAGCTAAATTTGATATCACTCTAAATTATTTATTTAAACCCAACTGTCCTGTACTTATTCAACTTTTTCAAAATTAAAAAATCGTATTTATATTTTTTATAATTATGTAACAAATGTTGTACAATTTAGACTAAGGTCTGTATTTTGGTCTTTTAAAACATTAAGGCTTTAATCCTTAATCGTTCGAATACAGGTTCAAAATCATAATCAGTTTAAATTTGAGCATACTGTTTTATAATATTTGATTAAATTTATAATAATTATTCTCATATGTCAGATTAATTTCAAAAAAGACTTATTTATTAATTTTAATTCAAAAGTCACAAATATTTAAAGTTTAATAAATATATTAACCTTCAATACGTTAAATTATACGTTAACCATGTATTGAACGTTGTATCACACCACAGCAAGTACAAATACACTGCAAAAGGGTAATCTTTACATATAAAAACGAATATCACACGACAAAACGATATGTCTAAAGCTAGCGACTAGCGTAAACAACTAAACTTGTGAGTCCTAATACCAGCTCTCAACTTAACATTACTATACATAAGCCTATTAACATACGGGGAAGGCTAGATACCTATTTACAAAGCTAACTTAGTATTGATAGTATTGTCCATTGCATCATGTCATCCAGCCGCGGTAAATGTACCGAGAGCTACATTTACATCAAGTTTGATTCGCTACATTCTACTTGACATTTACATATTACTTGACTTAAGCAGATACACCGATATATTGTAACGACAAGACTTTGGTACAGTCAATACATAAGAGGTACAGTCAAGTTACATATGCGATAGAACACTTCAATTTGTACAGTCTTTTCCACGAATACATATGACTAGAATTATTTGGAGACCAATAGATGATTCAGAGATATAGTAAGCTGAAACAGAAAAAATATTTAAATGTACCATTTATATTTTTGAAATACACTAACTTGGATTAACAATCAACTAAATTAGTTTAGTAACGTCTATCTATAGAGCGTAACCGGTTTACCTATTTGTTGAATTTGCTGAAGTCTTTAGTGAAAATTTAACAAGAAAACGGTAAATTTAATTTTTTAATTATAAATTTTAAACAAAGTATACTGGTGATCTGGGACTCTTGATTTTTTTGCTAATTATTGCCTTTTTATATTTTAACTGTTCCTTTAAATTGTTATTTTCTACATTAGTTAAATTTTAACTGAGTTCTACACTAAAAGTAAGAACAAGAATCTAATATTTTTCTGTAAAGATTCTCTTGTTTTAATAAAACTAATGTCATATAATATTACGTGGTATGGGTGGTTAAACTATTGTCAAACTAAGCAATTTCATGACCAATTTTTTTTTCAGAAAGGCAATCTAATTTCCTTATCCAAAATGTCCACTTTTTATTACGTCGAAACTAACTTATTTGTATAAAAGTAGTTTTTCAGTAATGAATTTAGAGAAATCTCATCATTAAGAGTCATCTTCACCCCTGGGCCAGTAGCCCATTGTTGCCCAGTCGGCAATGTTAACTATACGGCTTTTAATGCAAAACATGGTATTTTATTCCCCTGTTTCTGACGCCGTTTTTCAACCGAATTTCTTTAAACTTGGTATGTGTTTAGTTGAATAGTTATATTAGGTCCCTCATACCTCGAAATTTTGAAATTTTTACTAAATTTTTAATATTACTAAGGAAAATCGAGTTACTTTGAGAGAGTAATATTTGTCAAATTTACAAAATTTCGAGGTATGAGAGACCTATTATAACTATTCAACTAAACACTTACCAAGTTTAAAGAAAATCTATTGGAAAACGGCGTCCGAAATAGGGGAATCAAATACCATGTTTTGCATATGGTTAACATTGCCGACTGCGCAACAATGGGGCACACTGGCACAGGGGTGAAGATGACTCTTAAGCAAACGATTATAATAAATAACATGATAGGTGTGGTTTGAGGTGTTTGTGACTGATGTGTATTTGCCAATACAGTACTCACACACTGAGTAGACAGACAGAGACAGATGAGGGACTGTGTGGGGGGATGAGCTTAGCTGGAGGAGTCGCTGTCACTCTCGGCGACGGCCGCGGGTGGCGGGGCGCGGGGCTCCTCCGCTATGGGGGCGGGCTTGGCTACGGTGGTAGCCGCGATATAGTCACCCGGGCC
This sequence comes from Neoaliturus tenellus, assembly GCA_030545055.2. Taxonomy (NCBI): domain Eukaryota; kingdom Metazoa; phylum Arthropoda; class Insecta; order Hemiptera; family Cicadellidae; genus Neoaliturus; species Neoaliturus tenellus. The sequence continues at coordinate 87,254,483 of CM061537.1, forward strand.
CTCGCCCTGAGTGAACTCTATCTCGACCCTGCCAACACAAGAGCAACAATAACGCCATTGTCTCAGTTTTTTTTTTTTTTTTTTTTTTTTTTTTTTTTTTAATAGTAACATGCAGATATAAAAAGATAACTCCTTGTTACGTAGTCTACAACGTTTACAATGTATGGTGTTGGGAAGTTGTTCGTTCCGTGGCTTCCCACTAGATCCGAGTCCCACTAGATCCGGACATGAAATTGACAGCAAACTGTCCCGCTAGATCCGCGACAAATATGTGGTCCTAATGAGGACCAAAACACATTTTCCCTATGTGAATACATTCCTTAGGGTACAACAATGCCATAGTAACTTAATTCTGTAGTTTTTTCCCGATAATCCAGTATAATTTTGTTGTTGGCATTATTTTACTAGTTAGACATCCTGAAAATAAATAAATTGATTTAAATGTCATTAAACAGTTTTAAATTTGTTAGCTACAAAGGAAAGATATTTTATGAAACTTTTCTTTATATTCTGGATTAAAAGTTATAAATAAATATATAAATTGTAAATAGCACAATGGAACTTCACCAAGGATCTGCAAGGTGCCGCTACTCCAGGGGGTAGTGACCTCTGGAATTGCGGCTCTGCGCTCGGAATGTTTTCCATGCCCTTCGCGAAAATGTCCCGGGCTGGTATGTCCAGGTTCTCCTCTTTTACGGGGACAGGTAGTTCAAGGGATGTTACTTTTTTGGGGGAGGGAGAAGAATGTTTCATTCGTTTCTGTGCTGTCGAGGAAGAACCATGGAGTTTGTAGATACGCGGCATGGCAAATCCTCCTTAGTGCTTAACGGCTACAGGTATTTCATGAAAAGAGAAAATAGGTCCGGTGAAGTTGTGTGGTGGTACGTGAAGTATAAGGGATGCAAGGGGAAGGTGATATTGAAGGAGAGTGCAATTGTTAGGCAAAAGGAACATCAGTGCGCCCCTGACATTGCTGAGATAGAAGTTAAAAAGTGCATTTTATTTTAAGGTTTATGCCTACCAGTGAAAAAGGAAAGTTTTATTTTACACGACTACTCTGCTGCTGAGCGGTTTTCCGAGAAGGCGGGAGGGGTCTAATCACCCTCGTGTCGTCCCACTAGATCCGAGTCCCACTAGATCCGGACATGAAATTGACAGCAAACTGTCCCACTAGATCCGCGACAAATATGTGGTCCTAATGAGGGGATTACCGATTCCCACTGGATCCGCGCGGCGGCGAGGGCAACCCTTCTTATTACTATTGCTTGACTGCACTCGGTAGCAACAAGCGCTAGAAACCCAGTGTTGTTGTATCGCTTTAAATACAACTCAATATGAATAAATTTCGTTAGCATAACTAATTTGTTCTTAAAATTTCAATTATTTTGATACCAAGTTTGATATCAATCGGTTGATATACAATTATTGACGCAAACAAAACACATTCCCCCTATGTCAATACATTCCCTAGGGTACAACAATGCCATAGTATCTTAATTCTGTAGTTATTTTCCGATAATCCAGTATAATTTTGTTGTTGGCATTATTTTTTTTAAGTTAGACATCCTGAAAATAAATAAATTGATTTAAATATTATTAAACTTTTTTAAATTTGTTAGCTACAAAGGAAAGATTTTATTAAACTTTTCTTTATATACTGGATTAAAAGTTATAAATAAATATAAGGAAATATCTGGCGTTTTCTAAAGAACATGGCATACATCCTTAAAATGGATTAAATAACTGGACGGACTGACAAATGGAGTGCGAAACGAATTGACTACATATTATTGTATTGTACATAGTGTAAATAAAATAGGTAGCAAAAAAAAGGCTTTAGGCTCAATGAACAATCATTGAAATAACAATAGTGCAAGCAATGTGATTACACCCTAAAAGGCCGACTATACGACAGGCCCGCCTCATTGAGGTACCATTTTCACAAAGGGGCACGCAATCTCGGGTGGTGCTAACAATGAACTTATCGTAGGCCTACTTCTTTAATTTTCCTCATCCCTTATGTTTCTAAGTGTAAAGAATTTAAACAATTTCATGTTCAATTACAGTATCGTCAACTATTTTAAGGTTTATGCCTACCAGTGAAAAAGGAAAGTTTTATTTTACACGACTACTCTGCTGCTGAGCGGTTTTCCGAGAAGGCTGGGAGGGGTCTAATCACCCTCACGGAGAGCGCGGATCTACTCGGACTCTCCCCCGAGGTAGCGACCGGACTAATTAGGGTTACTTTGGAATTCGGATCTACCGGGACTCGGATCTAGTGAGACTCGGATCTAGTGGGACTGGGATCTAGTGGGACTGCACCGTTCGTTCGTGTTAGGAAAAAATTGTGTTAATTTTATAATTATATCTTGAGAGTTTTTAGAATAAGTTTTTGGATACAATGTAAATGCTTTATTTCGTTGTGGTGATTAATATGGAGAATTAAAAGTAGTATATTTTTACCGGTTCTAGAGAAATCACCCGTGACGTCAAAATGACGTAGAAGTCGCGTGCCTGCATTCTTTACCCTCTTATCAGCAATTGACCCCAATTGACCTCAAATTAAAAACCAATTAGATAAGTGATATCAACATTCTTGACCTAGGGTTATCTGTTATCGGGGGGTTTTCCGACCTTGAGGTCAATTAGATAAGTGATATAAACATTCTTGACCTAGGGTTATCTGTTATCGGAGGGGTTTTCCGACCTTGAGGTCACACGTTTGTTTACATCGCTTATCGGGGGTTTTCCGACCTCCGAGGTCGATGATATCAATACTATTGTTTACACTTTTTATTACCATGTGGTTTTGTTTTGATTGCTGTTTATTTATTTTTCAAACAGAGTGTGCTAGTAGTCTTGCTCGACTGTCAAGCCATCTATCGGAAACAAAAGTTAACAATAATATTTAATTATTTTGAATTTTACCGAGCAAAAAGTTTCAGTAAAAAGAGATCAACTTTGAACAATGCCTTTTCCCTACATTGACTTATGAAGCTAATACTTTGGCACTGTACAAAGTTGATCTCTGATAAAATCCGCGAGAAATTGACCGTTGAAATGATTTAGCGTTTATTGTCATGTTGCTGTCACGTGGTTTTAAGCTGTTTTACAAAGACACGTATATAGCTTTTGAAGTGAATGGTCAAACAATAGTGATCAACGCTGATGCTTGGGAGAAACTCAAACCTTTGCTTCATACTATAGATGAGGAATTTGTTTCGAGATTTGATTCTAATAAAGAAAAACTATTTCCGATTAGTGATGATTTCAAAGTGTTAGTCGATGAAGATGGTGAGGATATTTTTGTTAATATAAAACTGAATGATCAGGTTATGCAATTTAAAACTGAAAAATGGATCAAGTTTAAAGACATTTTCACAAAAATTAATGAAGAATTTGATAAGCGGAATTCAAACAAACGTCATCATGCGAGGAAAAGTATGCTTATTTAAGATTTTGCTAGCATATGCAAATATACCTGATTCTACACTATTAGGTCACGTGTTTCGTCAAATAGTTTATAAAAGACCGGGATACACTGAGGGTTTATTAGTATAAACGAACAATAACTAATACATTGTTTATCTGTTCACACAATGGAATTTCAAAGAGAAATTATTATAATGCATGATTTGAAAGTAAAATTTGAAAATGTTAGATTAAATACAAAAATTTTACTGACTGAATATTTGCCCACTTGTAGTAAAAGTGTTTCAATGGATGTAGATAGATGGACCGAATTTATGAAAGCAATCAGTGATATAGATCAAGAGTTTAATAAAAGGGTGAACTACCAGTATCCTGCAGATATTAAGATGGGTTTTATAAGTGAATTTGTTATAACACATAATATGAAAGTTATGTTTAAAAATAATTGCTCAAGTACCATATTTTTTATTATTGGAGAGTCGCCAGATGGAAGAGAAAGTGTTGCAATGGATATAGAGAGGTGGACTGAATTTAAAAAGGTTATCAGTAATATAGATAAAGAATTTTACAAACGTTTCAATTATCAATATCCAAACTTGTAGATAGATCATTAAGCTTAGTCTTTAAAATGTCACGACCACGAGATCATCAACAGCGAGAACAGGGTGAAAGACAGCAAGCATCTGGATCAAGAAATAACCTCTACTTAGATTTTTCACGACCCCATGAAGAGTATTATAATCGACAAAGGGGAGAGAGACGACCGGTTCAGAGTGGATTTGTTTCTTCAACCTCTTACACTCCAGGTGATGTCAAATGGTATAAAGCTCAGACCGTTTATTCTTCATCATCTTACAGCAGTGGGCCGACTCAAGATTCTAAGGTCACGTGTAGTCGTGAAGACATGGATAAACATTTTGTGAGAGAACTATTGAATGACTAATATTTGAATAAATTTTTTTGTTTGAAAATCAAAAGTGTTTTATTGAAGTTATCCTTGTTGATTCAGGTTTTTTAATCTAAATATTTAAACTTTAAACAGAGCTATAAATAAAAATTATGTAATATATTTCAGTAATAAAATGACTTGAAGCAATTCTAGCCAGTTTTGATCTTGACACAGCCGAGTGCTGTTCACGGAGATGGAGTTTATAATCGATATTCAAGGTTTTAAAAGTGTTACCAATGAATTTATTGTGAAAGAGCTTGCTCTTGTTTCTACCAATTCTCAAGTGTATGAACTTCATCTTTTTCAACCCCCTTGTGATTTTAATGTGTTGCCTTACAATGTTCAGAAACAGGTATTATGGCTGGAAAAGTTTCATCACGGTATTTTTTGGAGTACAGGCTTTAAGGAATATAATAAATTAAAAGACATTTTTCTTAATCTCAAAATACAGGGCAATGTATATGTGAAAGGAAAGGAGAAAGCAAAATGTATAGCTAGTTTGTTATCAGACTTAAATGTAAACATCATCGATCTTGAAGAGCTAGGATGTCCAAGACTAAGTGATTTAAAATCAAAGTTTTACAACATGCACTTACTGAAACCATGCAATTTTCTTCACAATCCACAGAATTGTGCTCATATTAATGTTCAAGTTTTATTGCAATGGTTTAAATTAGAAAAACTGTTTGAACAACGCTTTGAGCTTATAAATACAGCTATAAAAGAATGTTATAAGAAGGGTTATACATATATGAGCACAGATCTCAGCAAGTATTTGCCTAAGGAATTTATCCTGAATCATTATGAGAATATTGATCAAATTTATGAAAAACTTCCTGAAAATCTTAAAAAAGATGACTCAATATTATTGAATATGAGATGTGTTGAACATTACAAAGATTCAGATGGACCTATCCCTAAAAGGAAACATTGCCCGCCTTGTATAATAGAATTATGTAACAAAGTTCAAAGTTTAAAGTGTAATGATAATGAAATGACGTGCTAAGAATTACACATCGTTGAACAACATTCATTAGATTTGATTGATCACCAATGGACTCTTCATCAGCATCATCATCATCATCGACATGGTTGTTATCTGACTATGATTCAAGTTGCTCCAGTTTCTTTACAGTCACCAGAGAAGACCTTGTGAACTCCGGATTTTATAGAACAAAGTGTTTTGAAGAAGTTATATGTTGTGGGTGTGGTTGGAAATCAAGTATCGCAAGACTATCTTTAAAACATTTAAATTTTATTCATAAAGTTGCGAATCCTGACTGTAAAATGAATGAATACATTGACGGTGATTATAATAATTATTGTAAATACAAGTCATCCGTAGATGAAACTGAAAAAATGATGAAAGAAACTTTTTTGTCATGGCCAAAAGGATTCCCGAACATTAATGAAATGGTTAAAAGTGGATTCTACTATACTGGTGTTGAAGATGCAACAGCATGTATAAGCTGCGGAATCATCCTGGATCACTGGGATCCTGAAGATAGACCAGATGAAGAACATAAAAAAGCTTCACCATATTGTAAACTTTTGAAATAACTAAAATTGATGTATCAATAAAGTTTACTTATATAAAACTTAACTAAATAGTTATCATTTCCTTTTAGACTTTAAGATGACAACATATAAGAGCATAAGAGCAGGTATAGCAAATGAGTTACATAAACAAGCACGGAAAAATTTCCCCACAAGATTTGTTGAATTAAAAGGAATTCATGATTTGTATCAGGCTGATTTAGTAGATATGTCACGTTTTTCAAGACAAAATAATGGTTATAAATATATATTGACAATAATTAACTGTTTTACTAAATTTGGAATTGCAGTACCGTTGAAAACTAAAAGTGGTCATGAAATTGCAAAGTCACTTGAACCTTTATTACAAAAACATCCCATGAAACATTTCCAAACGGATCAAGGTACTGAATTCTTTAATTCTAATGTAATATCAATGTCAAAGAAATACAATATAAATCATTATCATACTTTTTCTGAGAAAAAAGCATCAATTGTTGAAAGGTTTAATCGTACACTTAAAAGTAAAATGTGGAGAATATTTAGTGAACAGGGAAGTTATCGTTGGTTAAATTTACTTGAAAAGTTAGTTTTCACGTATAACAACACTGTTCATCGTACAATAGGTGTCAAACCAATTGATGTTACTAAACATAATGAAAGAAATATATTGTTAAAAATTAATAAAGATAGAAAAATATACAAGTTTAACAGAAAGTTTAAAGTAGGTGATCGTGTGAGGATAAGTCGAAAGCAGGCAGATTTTTCTAAGGGTTACTGGCCTAGATGGAGTAATGAAATATTTACAGTAATAAAAGTACAGCTTACTAATCCGGTCACTTATATTTTGAAAGACGATAGAGGAGAAATTATTAAAGGTGGATTCTATGAGCAAGAATTAAGTAAAACTCGTTTCAGTGATACATACTTGATTGAAAAGGTTATTAGAAGAAGAGGAGACAGAGCATTAGTTCGTTGGCTAGGATTTGATAAATCACATGATAGTTGGATTGATATTAAAGACCTAGTACAATGAGGTTTATCAAACAAAAAACTACGTTACCTATAGTTAATTTAGATATATTAGGCAAGAGGTGTAAGAAACAAAAAAGACGACATGGAAAGTTATTTCCCGATAATATGAGATGCATAGTCTGTGGCCCCTCAAATTGTGGGAAAACTAATTTGGTATTGAATCTAATATTTTCTCCACAAGGTTTACACTTTGAAAATATATATATATTTTCAAAATCATTATATCAACCTAAATATGTTCTACTGAATTGTGTTTTGAATAAAATTCCAGAAATAGGATACTATTCATATTCTGAAAATGATGAAGTTCCACACCCAAATGAAATAAATCATAATTCAATAATGATATTTGATGACGTTGCTTGTGGAAAACAAGAACATATAAAAAACTATTATTCAATGGGGAGACATAAGAATATTGATACTTTTTACATTTGTCAAACATACAGTTTTATTCCTAAACAATTGGTGAGGGATAACACGAATTTTATTATAGCTTTTAAGCAAGATGAAAGAAATTTAAATCACATATACAATGATCATGTGATTCCGGATATGAGCTTCACTCAGTTCAAACATATATGTTCTGAAGTTTGGAATAAAGGCAATAACAAATTTATTGTCATAGATAAAACCCGTGAACTTAACAAAGGTCGATATCGATCGGGTTTTGATATGTTTGTTAAGCTATAATGTTATGATGGAGGGGAGGTGTAATAAAGTTTGTTTATTTCTATATGGATATTTAGTATAATTTCACACTTGAAACTGTCAAGATGACTGAACAAGTTAACGAACCTCCATTTTCTGAGATGACAAAAGAAGATATTATAAAAGAAATCACAGAACTGAGAAAGAATATTAAACAGAAACATCGATCACTAAAACGGGATATATTAGAAAATGAAGAAATGTGGGAAAATAAACTTAAGCCTATCTCTGGACCATTAAAGCTTTTGGTTGAGGAACAAAGAACAACAGATCCAGAGCTAGAAGCATCGGATGAAACTCAACCATTACAACAAGTAGGAAAAAAACTGAAAAGAAAAATTATCAGTATTGATGAAACATTACCTGCTAAAAGGTATATTCCAAACCCATTGCAAGGTGTTAAGAGAAAGCAAAAAAATAACCAACCGCTACAACCCGATTTTGAAAGCGATTATGAGTATGGTGAAGAGAGTGAAAATCAACCCACTCCTAAAAGGATAGCAAGTCATCATTCCAATATGGAAACGTCTGAAATGGAAAACATTGAAGATGACATGACTGTGGAGCCAATATCAGTTCATACTCCACAAAGAGAGGAAGTTTATGAAACTCATATAAGTGGAGAAGAATTAATAAAAACTCCGCAAGGGAAAAAGCAGGCAAGAGAATTTGTTGAAAAAAACTTCAAAGGAAAAATTGCAAGAGATTATTTTCTTAAACTTATACAGGGTGGTAAAAATATAGATTTTAACTATGGAGTCCGGGTTGAAGGGGATTCATGGATGATTGGTAATAAAGCAATAGAAATTGACGATAATGATTTAATTATTGATGGAACCCGATATAACGGAACACCCGGGTTATATGAGTTAATATTTATGAACATACCAAACGATTATATTTATTCTAAGGAAGATTTAGATGTTTATCTACAGATTTTGCTGGCAACCAACGCTCACAGAGTAAATTATTCAAGTATGGGAAGAATAAAATCAAATAGAGGGATGAAATACAAGAATATAATTTCACATTTGGTAAATAGAAATATTAATCCTGAATTTCAAACCCAGCAAGATATGATGACTTATCCCGATATATTAAGTAGAGCTACTAGTGGAAGTGGGATACTGCTTTCAAACGCTCAGCCTAAATATATATATTATGATGACCCAAATGAAATTGTAGATAGATTACGAGTTTTACTAGCATCTCAGCAAGCAGGGAATACTGCACATACAGATGAAATAAATGCCATAATGGAAGAACTCAATGAAATAAAACCTGTTTTAGCCAAACAGATAAGTAATGTAAAAACTGAATAAATATATATTTTGATGGTATAAAGTTTTGATCATTCTTTTAGTTACCTTTGTTTAGATCATACGTGCATTATGAGTGTTGATAAATTTGGACGTCATTTAAATATTGCTCAGTGTTTAAGAGGACCTAAAGGCAAGGGTTTTGAACATACACCAGATGGCAATTATGATATTGAAAAGAAGAAACTGTGTAATGTTGCAAATGCAACTGACTCATTTGACTGTGTTAATTTACAAACGTTACAGACATCTGTTAGTAATTGTTTGACTACAGTTGATAAAAAGATTGAAGATAAAACAAGTGACATACAACATTTGTTAAGACACTCATTATTAAAAAATGAAAAAAATGAGTTTAATGCAAACAGTGCAACTATAGCAAATTTATCAAAACCAAAACATCTATATGATGCTGTAAACTTTATATATTTTATTGAGTCTATCGCTGAATTAACGTATGCAATTTATAATCAATTGCATAAAAAAAGAAAGAAAAAATCTAAAAAAGAATGGATAGACTTTATAGTTGACAATAGAAAAAGGCTTGATTGGAACGATATCTTTTCAGTTAGGGATGAACCAGGGAATAAAGAGCATAATAAACCAGTTGTTGAAGCTCAAAATAAAATTAATATTGAGAAATGAATTCACATAGAGTCAGTAGTGTTCGAGGTCGCGGGCTGTTAGGATCAATCACCAACGCTGTTGGCAATGTCATTAATCGTGCTATAGACATTTTACCTGTAGAGCTACATATACCGGGGTATCAATATTGTGGACCTGGTACTAATTTAAAGAAAAGACTAGCTCGTGGTGATCCCGGAATCAATAAACTGGATGCCGCATGTAAGGAACATGACATAGCATATTCAAAATTTGAAGACACAAAAAATAGATCATTTGCCGACAAGATTTTAGCTGAGAGGGCTTGGGAACGATTCAAGGCATCAGATTCGAGTTTAGCTGAAAAATCTGCTGCGTGGACAATTACAAATATCATGAAAGCTAAATCTAAGTTTGGTGGAGGGAAAAGGCAACAGGCCAAAAAGAAAAAACAAACAAGAAAAAAGAAAACTCAAAGTTTAAAGAAAGCGAAATGTAATTGTAAAAAGAATACACAAAAAGGCAAAGGTTTATATTTAAAACCCTATTCTGGTTCTGGTAGTAAAAAGAAAGTATTCATCGGAAGTAATTCATAAACTTCCTGAAAAACCATTAAGTAATTTTGATATTCTCAAGTGTGCTAATCAGTTAAAATTACCTTACTTTAGAGGTGTTTTTATGAGAGATGCTTTGCCAATAAAGATAAATGAGAATGAATCTGCTATTATCAATTTAGATAGTATAAAAGGCGATGGTACGCACTGGGTGTGTTATTTTAAGGAAGGCTTTGATGTGGAATACTTTGATAGTTTTGGAAATTTAAAACCCCCGATCGAGCTGCAAAAATATTTTAATAGTGGTGATCATAAGGTTTTAATTCGATACAATTATTTTCCTAAACAAAAAAATAATACCGTCAATTGTGGACACTTGTGTTTGGATTTCTTAGCAATTAGAAGATGATTTGTACTACAGGAAATAAATCGCATTTAAAATGCACATTATTTCCTCCACTGGATTTATCATCATCAGAAGAATGGGAAATGGGATTTCTCGATTTAATGACATACAACTCTATTCCAAATGTGGAACAAAATATTAACAATATGTTATACATTGGAAATGACATAAAAATATCTTTACCTACAGGATCTTATGAAATATCAGATATTAATAAATATATAACTAAAGAACTTAAAGAGAATTATCCTATTGTAACATTTGAATTGATAGCAAACAACAACACATTAAAAAGTGAAATACTCTGTTCTGAAAAGATTGACTTTGCACAGCAATCAAATATTGGACCATTACTTGGATTTAAAGATAAAAATATACTTGAAGCTAATAAATGGCATATATCTCCAAACCAGGTATCCATTAATAAAGTTGATGTCATACGAATCACATGTAATATTATTAGAGGATCTTATAGAGATGGAATTGAAGGACATGTGTTGCATGAGTTTTACCCTTTAGTTGGACCTGGATTCAAAATTGTTGAAATACCAAAATCCATAATTTATCTTCCCATATTTAAGCAAACTAGTCTTTCAGAATTCACTATTAGATTGGAAGATCAAGAGGGGAATCTAGTAAACTTTCGTGGTGAAAATATTAATTTAAGAGTTTATATAAGAGAAAAAATACGGTGTTAAAAATGGGTTTAGTTTTCAATACTCATTAGTCAAAAATAAGTTCTTCGAGGAGAGTTCAAGCATATAAGACATCAAAGTCTGGAACTCAAGACAGTACTAACAAAGCATTCAAACCGTTAACATTAAGGAATCTTATATTTTTGAAATCATTAGGATTATTTGATAAATAAAATGGCACGAATTTTAGATATAACTGATAATGTAACATATGATGATTCTATAAGTGAACTAGAATATCACAGTCACACACCATATTCATCAAATTCGTTAAAAAATAGTGATGAAATTAGAATACCAGTTCATCAACAAGATGTTTACACTTTACCGAGCAAGAGTTTTTTATTAATTGAAGGTAAAATAGTTAAGGCAGCTGATAATCAAAATGATACTACAACGGAATTAGTTAATAATGCCATGGCATTTTTGTTCGATGAAATAAGATATGAACTGTGCGGGACCGAAATAGACCGAGTTAAAAATGTGGGAATTACAACTACAATGAAGAATATACTCACGGCTCGTCCAGGTGATGTAAACTGGATGGAAAATGCTGGATGGAAAATAACCACTGCATCTGTACTCGATGAAAAAACACAGTTTTCTTTCTGTGTACCACTAAAGTTACTCATTGGATTTGCTGAAGATTACAACCATATTTTACTAAATGTTAAACAAGAACTAGTTCTGTTACGTTCTTCTACCGATAAAAATGCTATTTTCCAATCAGCAGCATCCTTGCATGATATTAAAATTGTTTTAGATAAGGTTGTTTGGAAAATACCCTATGTACGGGTTGAAGATAACATAAAACTCTCTTTATTAAAAATTACTGATAGAGATCAACCATTATCTTTACCATTCAGGAAATGGCAGCTTTATGAATACCCATCACTCCCAGCTGGTAAACAACATTCTTGGACTGTGAAGGCCAGCTCAATGATGGAAAAACCACGTTATATTGTTGTAGGATTCCAAACTGATAGAAAAGACAAATCAAACAAAAATGCTTCACATTTTGATTTTTGTAATCTTGAAAATATTAAATTGTATTTAAATTCTAAATACTATCCGTATGATAATGTAAATGGTAATAAATCTCTTATTTATGATTTTTATTCAAAATTTCAATCTTCATACTACAGTGGAGTAGATGATCAACCATGTCTTGATAAAGAGACATATCTTGCTAAAACCCCATTATATGTAATTGATTGTTCAAAACAATGTGAAACAATAAAAACTGGATCTCTAGACATACGTATTGATATTGAAACATCAGCGGATATGCCTGCTAATACATCAGCTTACTGTCTCATTATTCATGATGCTCTTATACAGTATTTACCATTATCTGGTATTGTGAAAAAAATTATGTGATTAAAATAAAATGTGTATAAAATTTTATGTTTTTTCTTTTTTCCCCTTAACTAAAATGGACTAAGGAAAAAATTAAAACTCAAGTATTTTATTGAACAATAACATTTATTTACATATTTACATATACAATTGTATAAGAATGATAATTAACATTTCAATTTAGTGAGAAAAAAAACAAAGCACAGTACTGAGAATTAATTTAAAGCATTAGACTATAGGCTAGTACAATTGTATAAAAATTATGATTAACATTTCAATTTAAAGTGAGGAAAAAAAACAAAGCACAGTAATGAGAATTAATTTAAAGTATTTTCAAGTTTAAAATGACCATAGGCTAGTGTGTGAATCCCATCATCACAAATGTAACGTTTGTTGTCATCACAACTCAGTGCTAATTTATTGATAGCAATTGTTTGTACATTGTGCTTTCTTGATCTAAACAGTCTCATATTTTTTCTCATTTTAATATTTTCAAACAAACAAGTCTTGTAATCATTAAATGTAATATGATTTTTTACTACAGGTTTTGTTACTCCTTTAGCTTTACGTAAACTTAGTTTTTGAATTTTCTCTAAAAATTCATCATTCATAGTTTTAAATGTATATAGTTTAGGTCTAAGACCAATAAACTCAACTATGACAATACCCAAACATTCATCTTTAAATTTCCCTAGTGTTTTTTTGTTTTTCAAAGAGAAACATTTATGATCTATCGGATAATCACTCAAGTCCAGATGAATCCCCAGTTTTGGGTCCTGAAAATCCTTGTACAGGTCATTAGTATGTATTAAATAAAAAAAAGAGTCAGTATCAATATATAGAATTGATACCTTATCGCCATAGTACTGTTTTATAACATTATAGTGAAAATTATACATGTGGTATTTACTAAGTTCAAGACATGTGAAGCCAACATAGATTGGTTTATTAAACAAAACTTTCTCCCTTGAACATTCAACTGCACTCAACGATTTGTTATATATTATTCTGTTCTTAAAATTAGGTTTTGATATCATCTTGAACAGTTTTTTTTCTGAACTGACTAGTTCTAAATTAGTTCTGTTTCTAACATTTTCAATGGATTTCCCAAACATTGAATTATTTACTAACTTATAGAAATCTTTTTCAAAATTATTTTTAGCAAGTTTTCTTTTTTCAGTGTTAAAATCAATATAAGGTTTTAACTATGGACTCTGGTTAAAACTCATTACTCTATGTATTTTTTTCAATACAAGTCCATTTTCAAGAGCCTGTTTTAAATTAACATAATGACAAACATATCTAGTTTTGTCATGCAATGTAGTTAACAATTTCTTAACTTTAGAACCCTTAGGAAAATCAGAGTTTGGAAGAAATGGGAGATCATTGTGAGAATCGTGAAGATAGCTAGGATAGAAAACATCACATTCAACTATAAACCCGGTGGGAGAGTCATTAGGTACCGAGCATACATCAAACAATTCTATCTGTTTTTTATTCAACCATTTAAACCCATCTTTCGGCATATAACCAGACATAGCCCAACCATATAAATTATTCGCATCTATGTAAGTTATGTAGGAAATGTCATCGTTTTCATCATAATTCTCAACATGAGGATTATTAGCTTTAGCATATCTTTTGATACACGATGTGATTCCTCCTCTGATACCTCGTTCTATTAACATGTATTTATCATAGGACGTTAGTAACTCAAGTTCTACTTTTGTGAATTTTAACATTGCATCCCAAGTCAATGAAGGAAGAGTAAAATAATGACAAGGATCCAGCTGGTAATTATCTAAACACAGATCACGGAAACTTTCAAAGACATCTGCAAGAATCAATACATCAGTTCTTAAATATAGTTTAGAATAGTCATCCAATGTGTTACATCCAAAATGTTCCCATACTGTACAGGCATGTTCATAATCAATATCACTTATATTTTCTTCAGTCATACTATTATAAAAATATTCCTTAGGTGGTAAAGTCGTGTCTAACAATTTTTCCCATGAGTCTGTATACTCGTACGGATAAACCCCTTTCCTTGTTACCAACGGGATATCGGATTCATCAAAAAACAAACGAGTTTGCTTAAACTTTTCTTTTGGCATATTATTTGCTAACTCAGATAAACTTGCACTTAAATATCTAAAACTATCAAGGAACCTGAGTTTTAATCCCCCAGAAGTTTTCTTTGAAAACGATACATACTTTTCATTTGAATTAGGAATTAAATCGATATCACGTTGGTCACATCCCAATTGTTTAACAATAAAATGATTATCATATTTTGACCCTCCATGTAAATAAACTGGAAGAAACTTCTGATTTTGTCTTTTTAAATTACAAGAGTTACATAAAACAGACCTAAACTTTCCACTTAGATGACAATGGTCTCTGACAGGTGAATTGATTAAAGTAAACTCTGAATTACATAATTCACAATGGGTAGCATTGTTAAATCTAGATTGTTCTTCATCAGTTAGAGGATACATGGATATGTTAACATTTACTAGATCTCCAATAAGATTTGCCAAAGAAATCAGATACTCCATGAATTTTGAAGCTGCATCCCTACCGCTATAAACAATTGGTTCATTAGGTAAACTTCTTACTATGTTTTCAGGGAGCTGACTTTCATCATACACAACATAGTAGCAAAAACTCATTGGAACATGAATTTCATTTACAGTAGTGTATTTCGAATCTTTCTGGTTTACTTTCTCAAGTAAACACTCAAAATCGCTATAAACAACTATTGGCACTTTTAAACTGTGATGAAAGTTATTAAATTTTAATACTGGAGGTGTATCATCATCATTTTTATTTGGCATGACTATCCTAGCTGGTTTATTAAATTTACAGTCTTTTTTATGATCTTCTAGTTTTAACGAACGGTTAGGACCCTGGTAGTGCTTAAAACACTTTTTACAAAATACTGCTTTCTTATCAAACTTTGTTACTTGTGATCGAACCAATCGTGAAAAATTCTTAATGTAACAATAATGTTTAATTCCGTTGCTACTTGTTAATAAAAGTAGATCAAAATGGTTATGTTCCTCACTATCACTAACTCTAATTGGAAATACCTTATTTTCTTTATCTAACCCATATACATTTACCGAAACCCCTGGATTTAACCTTTCAAAAGTATTGATTTGTTTCACAGGTGTTGGAAAACTGATATCATTGAAATTATACTTATTTCTTAATGACAAATATTTTTCATTAATTGAACAACTGTTCACATGTTTAGCAAGGATAGACCACTGAAAACAAAAATTATCATTAAAGTTTTTAGGATTAATTATACAGTGTTTATTAGCCAATTCCTTTGGGAGTGGAATATAAGAACTTCCTGATAAAGGTCGATATCTGGAAAATCGAATCATTAGTCCATCAATTGCATAGAGAGTCCATCCACTTCCTTTACCTTCATATTCACTATTTTCCCTACACAATTTTTCAAACATATCACCTAAGATATTGCTGATGTTTGATGATTGGTACACTGCTTGATTTGAAGTCTTGAAAGTTCTGATGCGTGCCTCGTCACTTAGTGGCTTTATGTAAATGGATTCTGTGATTATATTAAATTTTAATGCTCCATAATCTGTCAGTAAATTTTGAATCAAATTAATAATATTTAATTTATGAGTTGTAAGCAAAAAACAAAGATCTTTAATGTTTTCATCGCCATTTCTTAAGTAAAATGTTTTAAGATTTCCACTGAATGCATTGTTTATCTCAACAAATCTGTCACAAACATCACCACACTCTAAAGAAAATCTTGAACGTGCTCTTCTAATATCGTATACATCTTCAGCAACATCAATTTCCATTTTGAAAGCAAATAATTCTACTATTAATAGCAATAATCCTGCTCTGTTCATAATTTAGTAAACTAACGAGAATATCTTGCTCTCTTCATTATTTATTCCTGAAATACATTTAATTGTAATTTTAGTAAATTCCAAAAGTGTAGAAAATGTAGTTAGTTAAAATTATTAGTGTTACTTGCTTTGAACACCTCTACCTCCATCCCTGGAACTGATTTAATTTTTTCCCCTACATTCAGCATTATTTGGCTAATTTGCTTATACAGATCATCTTTTTCTTCAGTTAAGAATAATGATTTTTTGCTAACCTGAGTCCAGTAAAATTTAGATGATTTGCATTTTTTTAAGTCTTTAACGTCGGTGATCTCTATCTTAATCATGAACCGACCACGTTCACCAGGAGTAATCATTTTCTTAGTTGTCTTATGTTTTTTTGTTTGAAAAATTTGTTTAATAAGAGGTGAATGTTTAGTTTTAGTTTCAAATAAGTTATCAATTTTATCATCCATATCAGACTCTGAATCACTTGATGATGATGAAGATGATGAAGAGGAAGAGGAAGAACTAGAAGAGGAAGATGAAGAAGATTTTTCTTCGCATTTTTGTTTTTTCCCTACAGTTTTTTGAGATCTTTTTCGTTTTAAGGCTTTTTCTTTTGTAGAGTCATCTAACTTTTCATTTTTGTTTCTAAGATAACGACCTACAATACTCATAATTTTATTAACACAATCTACAGGAAATGATCGGTCCTTCCAAATTTTCTTTTTAAAAACAAATGCACTAATTGCCATGATTTCGTTGAAAGTCATTTCATTTTTGTGAACCATCGGTAGTTTATCTTGTGAATCGATTTTTTCATAAATTTTTGCCGAAAAAGACTGAAACACCTGGTTTAAAGCTACAAACAAATTAAACAAATGACTGTCCGAAACAACATCAGGATCCATCTTTAGCTTTGATAGAGTCATGTCCCACTTTTCCAAGGAACATAGTCCTAGCAACACCAAGTTTTCAAATATCTGAATAAATCTCACCATTGAACTTACATTCATTGAAGTTGATTCGTTTGATCTTTCACTCATTCCATCATCATTTAAATCAGTATGAGGAGGTAAATCTTCACGAGAACTTGGTCCTGCTTGACTGGAATCCATTTTTGATATCAGTTTTCCAGCACCTGTGAATAACACATTGACTTAGTTATAACTTAATTAATTTAAACCTGTAGATCCAAAACCAGACTCCCCCCTTACAATTTTAGGAATTTCCCGAATTTCAAAAAGCTCTGGGATTACAATTTTTTCGCATATTAACTGGGCTATCCTATCCCCCTGCCAAACATAAAAGTCTTCATCTCTATGGTTAAATAATATTACTCCAACATTTCCTGTGAAGTCTCTGTCAACCACACCCGCACCCACGTCAATACCATTCATCAAAGCCAGTCCCGATCTTGGCGCTATTCTCCCATAGCAACCATCAGGTAGAAAGATGGCCAAATCTGTTTTTATTAATGCTTGACCCCTTGCCGGAACAATAACATCATAGGCCGAATGCAAATCCACCCCAGCTGCAAGAGGCGAACCTCTTGAAGGAAGAATAGCGTTAGACGATAATCTTTTGAAGCACAGTTTAGATTCCATCGTAACTACCTGGAATACATAGTGGCATTTTAAGTTTCTTTAAAATATTATTTTTAGTTATATTTTGCCTAATTACTAACCTGAAACAAATTTGTTCAGACTCAATTGTTTATATTTTTTGGTATTCTGTACTTTATAACAATATTTTCGTAGATTGGATTTATAAAACTGAGTTAATTTAGTCTGCTTTAAATTATTTAATTTTCTTTCCTTGCTTAATATATATTTTGACATTTATAATCCCTGAAAAAAAAAAATTTCATTAAAGTTTTAAGTGGTAATATTAAAAATCACCTTTATTTAGGATAATTTAAACTTATAATTTATTTAACTGAAATAAAATATTATTATTGATATTTTCATTATATTAAGTTAATTTTTAAAAGTATTCATTTTCACTATCCCCAACATGACTATAATTTTTCCTAAGTCTTGTAACTAAACAAATACTAATTCATGTAATCTCTTAATATTGCTCTATAAACTTTAAATTAGAAAGAAACTTCCTATATCCGTTACTACTAACAAGTTTTAAATAAAAGAGAGACCTTTAGTTAACACCGCAAGGTTTCCAGCCTCCCTTCTAAGTCTTAAATTTAAAGAGAGGCCTTTAGTTAACACCGCAAGGTTTCCAGCCTCCCTACTAGCCTAAGTCTTAAATTTAAAGAGAAGCCTTTAGTTAACACCGCAAGGTTTCCAGCCTCCCTTACTAGCCTAAGTTTTTACTTACCCAGTAGTGTAGTAGAGAAGACACCAAGCTGTTGATTCCAGAAAACAACTTGGTTGAACTAAAACTCGGACCAGTATATATACCCAGAAAATCACGTTGCTCTTTGACGCAAATGAGTGATAATCTTAATTTTTACAACTAAAGTCCGATTCACTGTCAGCACTTTAAACTTGAAAAATTTTCCACCCAAATCAATGAAAATAATTTGTTCAAGTATTCAGAGATCAGAAGTTGGTAGGAACCATAAATATCAAACATTTAATGATTTGTAAAAATAAAAAAATAAAAGAAAGAAAATAGTTAATAAAGAAAATTGTTCTAAAGTATTAGGAGAGGAGAAATCGATAGGAAAATATAAGTGGACTTAATAATGCAAATTAAATGCACGTGGTGACAAAAGGTGAAAACAAAACATTTTACTCGCAAATTAAACAAAATTATTAGTTAAAGTATTCAGAGATCAGAAAATGGCAGGAACCAACAATTTCAAACATTCATTATAGAAAAACATTATACAAAATAAGACAATTTTTGAAGGAAATTGTTTTAAGGTATTAGGAGAGGAGAAATAGTTAGAAACATATGAGTGCACTCAAACATGCAAGATTAAATCCATGTGGGGATAAAGGATGCAAAGTAAACATTTTACACTAAAAACAAAGAAAATTATTAGCTTAAATATTCAGAGGTCAGAAGTTGGTAGGAGCCATGTAGTTCAATAATTTATTAACTTGTAAAAAATAATAATAATAAACTATCAAAAATGCCAAATTTTAAAGAGAATCTGTTTAAAGTATCAGGAGAGGAGAATACGCTAGGAAAAATATAAGTGATCTACAACAAGCAAGATTAAAACCACGTGGTGATAAAGAGTATAAACAATAGTATTGATATCATCGACCTCGGAGGTCGGAAAACCCCCGATAAGCGATGTAAACAAACGTGTGACCTCAAGGTCGGAAAACCCCTCCAATAACAGATAACCCTAGGTCAAGAATGTTTATATCACTTATCTAATTGACCTCAAGGTCGGAAAACCCCCCGATAACAGATAACCCTAGGTCAAGAATGTTGATATCACTTATCTAATTGGTTTTTAATTTGAGGTCAATTGGGGTCAATTGCTGATAAGAGGGTAAAGAATGCAGGCACGCGACTTCTACGTCATTTTGACGTCACGGGTGATTTCTCTAGAACCGGTAAAAATATACTACTATTAAAATTTTGTAAAACATAGTGTTCAACATTGTTATTGACATCGATGAGTTCGACAAAATTCACAAGGTTGTTTGTTTCAAGACTAGACGATCCTTAAAACATAAATCAAAATCGACTTAAATATCTTATGAACTTATGTAGATATAAACAAAGATTTTCAGACAGAAAAGCTCTTTCAAAAATGGTTTTAACGTAACAAAACTGGTTAATTTAACAACTGGTTTCAATTGCGACTCATATAACTGAATCAATTCTTTTGTTCCTTGGATCTCCATTGTATGTACACAATCTTAACAGCAAATGAAAAGATCCCCTAATTTCTAGATTCTGGAAAAACTTCAGTTGTATGTAATATGTTTAAGGAATGTTTTCTTCATGTCTCGAATTCTATCTACCACGTCCGCTCACCTGTACTCGTGCCTGGCCAGCTGACGCACGTACTTCTCGGGCGGCGCGTCGCTGTCACTGTTGCAGATGGACACGGACCTCACGGTCGTGTGGGACACCTGCGTCACCGGCATAGTGAACTCTACCCAGCAGTACTTGTCGATCTCCTCGGGGATCTGGTCGTAGGAGGTGAGCGCCATGTGGCAGACCAGGTCGTGGGTCGTGTACGCTCCTGCCGGACAACCATGGATAAGCAGTTGCAAGAGTTAAAGTCATCGGTGGAATTATTTGGGAATTGGATAGAGTTTCCTGTAAATCCGAGAGAACCTTATTCTTATTACAAACCTAACTAGTAACTAGAGGAAATAAGAAATCGGAGTTGTGAGAGTGTCATACAAGTTACACATTTAGATGAGATGTTGACACATGTTATTGTCATGCAATCGCAAAGAAAATATGTCCTCGCTTTTTGGGATGTTGCAGGAAAATCAAATCTTAAAAGGATCCTAAACCATGAGAAAAAAAATTGAAAAACTCATTATAACTTTAACAGGCCATACAAAATGGACACCTTCAGAGATGCTTTCATAATGCTAAAAGTCATGAGAGTAGTGTCACTATTCATCCTAGAAGTGTATGTGGATGGAAAAGATAAGGGTTGATATAGGGATGTTCTCCAACACAACACAAGACATGGTGATAAATACATACTTTTTATCTTTTTTGCAAATGCATCCAGGCTTACATTGTCTATGCAGCCTCGTAGTTCAATTAATGGTTGCTAACCTGGTGTATAAATACATACTTCCGCACACCTTATACAACTTGACGTAACAAAACTTATCTCACATCGCAGGAAATTACACACCAGTTTACCCAAGTGCCAGGGAGCGACTCAAAAGAGGAAATCACTTGAAACCACACTGAAAGAATGCCTCCTTGATTGACTATCTACACATTTCATGAATTCCTAATTGGGAACATCCAGCACTTACTAAATCCTATTGTTTGTAAAAATATGTTTAGCCATTAAAATTGACACTGTAATCTCAATGATTGTAATTCAAGATGATTTTGACTGTTGCTGTTACACCCTGACTGTTCCCTTGACTCACCCTGGCCCTCCTTGGGCAGCCTGGGCATGCGCCACACGATGGCCCGGTGCTGGTGCTCGTACTTGGCCACCCCGGAGGTCGCCTCCATCAGCTGGGGCTCCAGGTTGTCCACGGCGCCCAGGAAACGCTCCAGACCCTTCACCTTGCCCGTCCTGCAACAGAGACAGAGGAACCCCACAGTTAGAAGAAGGAGCTTGTTTTAACTTCTTTGGTCGGTTAATGAAATCAATGAATGTCGGAAGACAGTGTTACAGTATTCTTCTCAGTTTCTTAAACGCTAGGTGAAGGAAGTAGAAATAGTGTAGTAAAATTAGTCGGGAAAAATGAAATAATTTTTGGAAAGCCAATTTCTTTTGAAATGGGTTCTATGGCGTCCCCTGACCTTCCTCCGAAAAGTCCCCAGAAATCCCATATGGGCATCACGCTTAAAAATGAGGGGTTGGCCCATAAGGAGTTACATTAAAATTTGATATTAAGCATACTAAATTTAAATACATTCCAGAAGGTTTATATACATCAAATTAAAGGTCTTCAAATGTAGAATACAATGCCGTAAACCCGACCTCAATATAACTGTCGGGAGTGAAATGGCAGGCGTTCAAAGTTTAGAATAAAATAATATTATAAAAACTTTGAAATACAATAACTTATTCCGACATATTTGACCTTTTGGGGTCTGGTTTTTGGCTATGTACTCTCCTTACTAAGACCTTTAAAATTATGTATAGGATTGCTATGGTCTAAGAATTTTTTTTTAAACTTCCTCTTTGGGACGTCCATGTGGAGGGTGGTTCAAGGGTAGTATGATAAGCATATGACTAGCTATCCAAATTTTCAAAGGTAATTGTAAAGGTAAACGTTTGCCGCAAACCGCACCTCGAAATGTCAAGCATTTCGAAAATTATTACATTTTTAAGCGTTTAGGTTAAAATTTGATTTTTATTCAAAGTTTGACAGGCTGCCGTTTTCGACTCAGGCAACCTTTTGAGATGGGGTTTGTGGCATTAAATTCTACTACTTAAGAGCTTTAATTTGATGTACATGAACCCATTTGTCGAAGAAAGACTTATTTCTGACTACACGTGGGCCATCCCATCATTTTTAGGCATGTTTCCCACTGGGGATTTCAGGGGACTTTTCTGAGGGAGGTCCGGGGATGGCATAGAACACATTTCAGCAAAAATTAGCTGTCCAAAAATTATTTCATTTTCCAGCCATATTTTGGCTTAATTTTACTACACTAAAAACCTGATGTTACATTTCAGGAATCACACGATTCGTTTCAAGTGGAGCATATTGATCAGTGTCATGATCTATGTACCATGTCAAGTTAGGTATAACAGTGTGGTATTACGTTACTATATACCCCGGTAAGTAGTGTTTTGCTATGAGAGCATTAGTTCCCCCGGGCTGTGAGTGGAGTACCTACAGGCCAGGCCAGTGAGTGAAGCGAACGAACTCCTAGTGTGCGAATAGTTGAAGTGAATGATCTTGTCTCAAACACCTTTTTTGTTCTACTTTTTATCATCGTATATGACCAAGGTATATCAGTGTATATTTTTTAGAGAAGTAATAATATCATGGTATAATCTCATAATTTAATCGAGCGATATTCAGTTCTCTAGGTACTTGAATTTATTTATGTCTGAATTGTAATGTCTTTGAATATCAACAGTATCATTTTTTAATATTGAATATAATTCAATTGTATCCTCTAACTGTATCGAATAAGGGCAATCTATATGTTTGCAGTTGTTAAACAAAGCAGTTACTTTCAGTAAACCGACCCACATGAACAGAGAGTTTATGTCCTCCAAACTTCGGACCCTAAGCTCCCAAAATTAAGCTGATGGGCAAACATTCGAAGCATTGCGGTTTAAAAGCCAATAACAAAACTCAATCTTCAAACTTACCAACTGTGATAAACTACAGAGTATTAACTCTCAAAGTGAAACTTCTAGTTTAAAAAATATGTTTTATACGTTTTATCGAATAAAGAAAACTAAAACGTATAAGTATTTAATGAGTGAATATTGTTAAAATAATTCGGACTTCCGTAATTTTCAACTGAAATAATTTTACCGCTAATTTAGTTCACTTGGATTAATGTAAAATGTTATTTGATTAAAAAAGTAATTGGGAAAAAAGATTATGTAAATTAACAATATTGTTACAAAATATTTTCCAAAAGTGGGGAAGTGCGCGTAATTTGTACCAGCGCCAAAATCGTACCACCATGGTTTTGAGGAAACTAAGCTGCCACTAACGCTCATTACGGCTATTTCTGACCCTTAGTCAACCTCATTAGCCAGAGCTTTGACTGGGACGCATGGAGTCATGTTCGTTATTTTGTAAAAAATTGTTTTAATATTTTGACTCGTTTCTTATAGTGTTGATGCTTTAGTTTATTGGAATTCATAAGAAACCATTCCAGGTAAATTAATATTCAGAATATGTTATTGGTTAAGTGATTGATTGCCTGTAAATCAACGTAAGAACCAATTTCCTAGGTGTATTTTCAGTGTAGTTATGGCAAGTTGAGTTCAAGATGGCGCGTTACCCTAAATTGTACCACTCTGTGTTTCCATAATTGTACCACCATTCTAAGTGGTACAATTTTGGCTAACACTGTATTTTGTTTCCAAATGGCTCAGAAAATTAAAAAGTATGACAAATTTACCAAAGACGACATGTCCCGCGCTATTTCGGCCTATGAAAACGGAGCACAAGTACGGCAATTTGATGTAAAATTGATGTAAAAGATGTCAATGTCATTGATATTGTTGATGTCATATTGACTTCAAATGTGACAAAAAAAACGTCATTTTGATGTCAATGTGAAGTAAAAATGTCCCGATTTTTTATGTCAAATTGATGTCAGTAAATTGATGAACTATTACGTCAATTTTACATCACATTGATGTCAAACTGACAAACTAATTTTGTCAAAATTGATTCAAAACATCCCCAATAGCAAAACAAAAGTAATAAAATGGTAATTTTTAACCGATAAACAACTATAGAAGCTTCAAAAGTTTTTAACGCTGGTAGGATTTGAACCCATGACCTCTAGGTTCTCAAGCCGCGACCCTACCTACTACGCCACGCTGCTCTCTGCTTCGCATTATATTTGTTACACTACTTGGCCAGTTGATACTCAAGTTTCTTTGCGTTAATCAAACGCATTTCCCGTGGCCTATATATTTTTATGTCTTCCCAAATAGGTCTTAAACTAGAGTTCCCTTTACATGTTTGTTTCATGTGTAAATGTTTAACAAATTGCAGTTATCTCAATTGATGTAAAACTTTTGACTGTGTGATCAAATACTTTACATAATTTTTACATCAAAATGATGTCAAGTTTTTAACGAGTTAGTAGTGGGAAATTGAGAGACCTGGGACAGTTCAATGACCCCTGAGGAATGTGCTGAGTCATGATGACGTCATCACCGATGACGTCATCGATGACGTCATCGATTGCGTCATCGATGACGTCATCACCAATGACGTCATTTCTATGACGTCACACCCATGACGTCACAGAAATGACGTGCTGATGACGTCACCACCCATTACATCATCAATATGACGTCATCGTCACCATGAAGGTCAAGGTCACGCCGAAACTTAAAATTTTTTGGCACTTTTGCCGTTTCTCACACTTCGCTCCGAGTTTCAGTCAGAGTCCTCGTGACCTTGATGACTTGGAGCGAATATGCGACTAGAAACAGCAAAAGTGCCAAGTCAAGCTCGAGTTTGCGACGTGACTATGCCTAAACCATCATGTGTCACTCCTCAGAGGTCATTGAACCGAGCCAGGTCTCCCAATTTGCCATGAATGTGACCTTTGAAAACCGAACAACAGAGTGCCGACACCGATGCACACCCTACGACAGTCACCGAGCGACTGACTGTCCGGCTCTGTGTACTCTAGGTATATGGGAAGTGGTGGGGGAAATTGTGATGATCTTGGGAAACTTTTAAATCTCAAACAAGGGGGCACCGTTTTGGTGCTACCTTAAATGTACATGTTAAAGTGTTATGACCTTGAGGTTGACTGTAAACTCGGGACTTAGGATTGTCTTTAAAGATGTATCCAAAGAATCTTCAGATTTGAGTTAACACTTAGAAAAATTTACTAGTAAAACTGTTTAATGTGTATTTGCCAGAGTTTAAGTGTGGTGACCTTGAGTCAAAACACTAAAATACTACAAGTCGATATCGTCCCAGAGTTAAAGTGTGATAACCTTGAGACTGTTTCAAAGATTTATCCAAAGTACCTCCAGGTTTGAGCCAACACTTAGAAAAATTACTCTTTGTACAACAATTTGATGTTGTTTCCATAGTTTAAGTGTGTTGACCTTGAACTGGTTAAAATGAAAACTTTAATTTAAAACCGCACAGTGGAGTGCATGATACAGATGCGCACCCCATGACAGTCGGCGAGCGACTGACTCTCAGACCTTGCGTACTCTAGGCATATGGGAAGTGGTGGGGGAAATCTCAAGGTCATACAAACGGAGTTTTAAAAAAAGTCAAAGAGTAGAGAGACTACTCTACTCTTCAGAGTTAAAGTTGTCTTGGTACGACAATTCGATGTTTTTCCCAGAGTTAAAGTGTGACGACCTTGAGGTTGACTGTGAACTTGGGACTTAGGATTGAGTTTAGTGGTGGAGGAAATCTCAAGGTCATCCAAATTGGGTTTTAAAAAATAAGAAACTCTAAACCCCATGGTCCTTTTCTTCCCTTTCCATCTCGTCCGTAGGATATATGGATGACAATGGTAAATTTGACAAATACTGTGGTGATTGTTGACCTCCACTGTGATCTGATTCTTGATTGTCTTGCTGCATTATAATTTCAGACCAATCATAATCTAAATTGACATTGAGCTTTATTCCTGGGTTGTCAAGGAGAATAGACTTCATCCAATCGCAGATGGTTTCTAAATAATGCACGTTGTCGATTGTCAATTTCCAACTTGTAGTAGGTACATCTTCGGTGGAAGACATGGCATCGCAAGCAAGTGTGTCCGCCATGGTTGTTGGAGGAGGAATGACATCTGTTGCAGACGGCAATGCTGTTATAGCAGAGTAGTGGGGGAAATCCCAAGGTCATCCAAATCGTGTTCTAAAAAAGATGGCTAGTAGTCTGTGGTGGTGCAGGTAACTGTGAAATGCAAAGGTCAAAGGTCAAGGCCACCCGCGAAGTTTAAAAAAAAAATGCAACATATCAATACGTGACAAACTTCACATATTGATATGTTGCATTTTTTTATTCTTTTTTTTGTTTTTTTTTAATCATTTATTTATAAAACATTACAATAACATATGTACAACAGTAAAACTTAAATCTAACACTGCTGCTTGTCGGCGATGTGGATGGTCAACTCGGTGGAATTGCTACCCGTGCAACCGTGGGAAACCAGGTAGAGACAGCCGGGTTGGATGGAGCGCAGATCCTCGTTCTGGAGGAGATGGACGAACCGTTTCGGCAGGTAGACTTGGAACTTGGGCTCATCCCCCGGAGTGAATGGTGCCTCGCTAAGACTGCAGCAGATGGCCTCTCCAACTGTAGTCTCCATCTTCTTCATGGCGTGGATAATGTAGTGCTTCTCGTCTTTAAGTTCGGAACACTTCTTGATGGGTAGTATGGTAGATTTGGAGTGAGCATTGAACTGCTCAACCAAAGTTTGCAGGAACTGGTGAGATGCCATGGTCGAGTTATAGATCGTCTTCTTCGTCTTCTTGCTGGGAGATGTTGTCGTCTCGGAATCTCGAGTAATACTCATGCCAGGTCCCGGTCTGCTCCTCACTTATATAACCCCCGTTACCCCCACCACTCCCCATTTCCCCACTTTGAAGGTAAGATGCGAGTTTATAGGCGTTTTTTAAAGCGCAATGTCTATCTTTTTCATGTTCTGGACTTTTAGTACAAATACAAACATTTTCCATTGTATACTTGTAGTTTTTATCCAATTCCACATCATTAACCGGAACATGAGTAAATTCTTCGATC
The DNA here is from genome assembly GCA_030545055.2 of Neoaliturus tenellus. Taxonomy (NCBI): domain Eukaryota; kingdom Metazoa; phylum Arthropoda; class Insecta; order Hemiptera; family Cicadellidae; genus Neoaliturus; species Neoaliturus tenellus. Next base: position 87,282,038 of record CM061537.1, read on the forward strand.
CATCTCTTCTTTTCCAGTCCTTTTGTGTAAATATTGGTAAACCTGTTTGAAAACTGATGCATGATGTGATACAAGTCTGTGTAACTTGCAAAACCATCATACCAATCGATATGATGGAAATATTTTGAAATCCACCTGTTGGTAGTAGCAGCTTTGCTAGTTAAAGATGAATAAGAACCTGGTGGTTTGAACAAAAATGTATATGGAACACTTGTATTGATGTCGAAAAACACAAGTTCTTTTATGATAAATCTATCGTCATTACCTCGAAATGCTTGGAACTCAATTATACCAGGTTTGGACTTTACTTGTTCTTCTTCCTTGTCCATTGTGAAGGTCACCCATCTGCTCATGCTGAAGTCCAAAGGCCAACTGATTTCCACACCACGGTAGGTACGACTTTTATACCAGGCCGTACAGTTGTTGGCGCGTTGGTGTATATTTAACGTGGGCACCGTCCCCAGTAGGCCTAACCCCACAAAGTGTTTGATATTGTTTTAAAAATTAACCATTGCTGTGTAGTTGATTGTCATTTAAGTTTCCATCTTTACATTTTCCTTGTTTTCACTTTCATCACTAACACTTGATTCTTCTCCTCCTTCTTCCTCTTCTTCTTGTATTACTGATGTTTTATGTAGTTGAGCGTATTTTTCCAATTGTCTCCACATTTGTACTTCATGAGGAACCCTATTGAATATAGAAGTATCCACAGGTCCGTATAATATAGGTGCGTCTGGTTGTTTGTCCAAAGTGTCTTCCAGATAATCTTTAATAATCGAACTTGAAAATACCAGTTGTCTCAAGTATCTCGTTATAGGTTCGGTTGCACAAGTTAAAATGAAAAACTCCTCTCGACTAAGTTGAATCTTGTTATCATGTCTTGTTGTGTCTCTAAACCGCAGCTGATGATCACCACGATGTTTAACAATATCAATTTCCACATTTGAATCCAAAAGTCCTACTCTTGTCTTTCTTCCAAACATGTTACTACTTAAATAGCATTCTAGAAGATGCAAGTGTTTCATAAACGATTCCCAAGCACTGTCCGCAAACAAAATCATTTTGGGTCCATGAGTTAAAATCACAGTAGGGGAATAACCTGTTGATTTCATAACACCGATTAAAACACTTTTGTCCAAACTGGACGAGATTGGATAAAATATTCGTAAGAATACTTCACTCAATATGTTTGGAGAAATATTATCTTCAATATCCCTTTTCCTCTTTTGCGCATTCCTTTTTCTTTTACCTTTTTCTTCAACATTATTACTGGCGTGAAGTTGTCCGCAAACGTTGTGTTCATCTCCTTCCCGTTGACCTTGAAGATCTAAAAACTCAGATATCTCCTTCTCAATATCTACCACATTTTCAGGTGTACCACTAGGAGAAGCCATATTGAATACGATGCTACCCATACAACAACAGGCAACAAACTGATGAAGAGCGGCCTGTGCGCTCTGCTTTTATACTCGCGGAATGCATTGGAATGTAACAAAACCGGTTCTTACAATACATTTTTAACAATTCCAGTTAAAGGTGTGTATGTTACGATTTTATCATGTAGAATTAAACAATATGCAGTTGTATTAGCTGGTATAGCCGCGTTAAATTCCATTTCTATTTTTATATCCACACTTGATGATTTTACCGATTCATTCTGTTTAGAACAATCGATTACAACTATCGGGTAACCATCTAAGTATTTTTCTGGTGATAGTAAAGGTGCATTTGTTTTACCGTAATATGAACTTTGGAATCTTGCATACATATCGTACAATATGCTGTACTTTTTATTAGCGAATGACACATTTAAACTATCGTATGGAAAAAATTGTGAATTTAAATAAACTTTAATATTTTTTAAGTTGCAATGATCAAATTGACCTGCATGTTTGGTGATGGTGTCTCTTCTGCCTGTTTGTAAACCAAATATAATATACCTGGCTCGTTCCACATAATTGGATGTTTTAACAGTCCAAGTGTGGCGATCCGTAGTTGGCAAACTGGGATGTTCATGAAATTCCCAACTTCTAAAAGGAATTACAATATCACGATCAGCCTTTAACTTTCTTAATAGTAGCATTCTATGCTCGTCAGCTAATTTAACATGCGGAACTCTCCATACAATTTTGTCTAATGTTAATTTCCATTCTAAAGTTGCATCTGTTGTACCGTCTGGAGCTTTAATAATGTCTTTATCGTTAGAAGATCTCAACAAAACTAATTCTTGTTTAACATTTAATATAATTTTTCTATAATCTTCAGCAAAACCAAGCAACAAACGTAATGGAATATGAAAATCAAAATTTCCATTTGTATCTGGAGTGATTGTGTCTTTTGCAGGTAAAACCCATCCTGCAGGTTGTATTAAATTGGTTTCATTAGGTGATATAGATGTTAATCCCTTTAAAGTTGTTGCAATACCTACTTTTTTAGTGGAATCAACTGTTACACCTGATATTTCATATCTAATTTCGTCAAACAGGAAAGCCATAGGATTATTTATAAATGGAACTGTTGTACCAGTAGTAGTACCATCCTTTTTAGTAACTTTTCCTTCAATATACAAGTAACTTTCACATGGTAGTGTGTAAATGTCTTGATTTTGTATGGGAATACGAATTTCATCGTTATTGTTTAATTTTGATGAAGTGTAAGGGTTGTGGGTGTGATATTCTTTTTCCCATAGGGTTTCGTCGAATGTTGGACCCTGCGCTATATCCAGTATATCCATAATCGGTTAATTGTAATCCAATTCTCTCTAAGAAACGAATGTTCTCGCGTGTTAACTCCTCCACAGCTGAAGAGCTACTAATGCGGTTTCCCGTGGTTGTTCGCTTTTAAATATTAAACCCATGATTTTGTATTAAAGTGTCGATTTTAAATGTAATCTAACCGTAATAGGCTCTTCTCGGAAATCTATCAAGTTACCGTCTTGATCCAATACGTTCAACACGATGTCTGAAATGAAAGTGGTGTTCAACGGTAGATATACCAGGTTTTGTGGCTTTTCAACAATTTTAAATCCAGGTGGCACACTGGGGTAAAAAGTATGTATTATATGAGTATTTGCTCCATCTCTGTAAGCTCCTTGTATAATGTTACAAGTTATGTCTATACTATTGACTTTTAATATTGTTACAGTTTGTTTACCAGAATGTGTTTTATTTGGTTCTAAAATTGCTCCATCTTTGGGAAATCCTAATAAATCACCAATTGAGTTTGGCTTAGTGAAATCTATATAATATTTTGAAGTAAGCTCAGCTTTCATTGTATTGTTATTACCTTTTAGTGTTATATTGTCTTTTCCCATTTTGTTTTGCAAAAATTCATTAATATGATCAATTTCATAAGAACCTGTGGGTAAACTGCACTCTTGTAAGTCTGTAAACTTCCCACTGGCATCTTTTCCTTTATAATAATGCAATAAGTTATTTTTACCTTCCGTAACATTGGGAATAGAGTTGTAAGTTGTAAAATCCAATAGCGCCGCCTCCCAAAATCTTCCTTTTTGCAAGCGTAACGCTGGAAAAAGGATACTTCGTAAAGTGGACGATTTTCCTGTTAATGATACCGTATAGGAAGACATCTCAATAGTGACTGATACTTTTAGCTAAGAATTCCAAACATAAATGGCCGCATATTGAAGTATTATCAGGTTGTTCTCTTTTATAATTGTAATATATGTTTTTAGCAGATTTAAAGTAATCTTGAAGTTCTTTTGGTGGTGGTAGATTACCGAAACTATCAAAATAATATACATTGTTATTTAGTTTCTTATAACAAACCCAATGGGTGCCAGGGCCTTCAGTATTATCCAAATTTACAATTCCAGTCTCATTTTGCCACATTTTCTTTGGTAAATTGTCTTTCATAAATACTCCGCGGAAAAATGGTATTTTTAAACAGGAAATATATTTAAATAATTCAACATTAGTCAACGCTTTATGTGGTATAACCAATTGATTTCTTTTATTTAATATGCACGATACGGTCTTAGGTATAGACCAGCCCCGTTTTTTACCATTGACCATATTATCGGTTTTTTGAAATTTTTCCTCGGAGAACGTCTTTTTAGTCTAATATTACCACCATGTTTCTTCATGGTTGATCCTTTTTTATTCCTACCCCTCCTTTTTCCACCTCCTACCGCTGTTTTAGCCTTCATACCTGCTGTTACCGCTAAAGCTGCTGCTTTTTCTGCAATACTAGCGTCACTAGACTTTACTCGTTGCCAAGCTATATTCGCTAGCTTTTTATCAGCTATTGACCTATTCTTTGAATCGGTAAACGTGGAATATGCGATATCGTGTTCTTTACAAGCCTGATCTAACTTATTTATGCCTGGATCGCCTCTTTCCAGTCGTGTTTTCAATTTAGTTCCTGGTCCGCAATACTGATAACCTCCCGGTATGTGAAATTCGTATGGTAAAGCGTCTATTGCTCTATTTACGACAGATCCTACTGGAATACGATTTAAAGCTTTACTTAACAGAGAAACCGCTGTGGATGTGATACCGCCTCCTTTCCGTATAGTGTCTTGATATGGACTGGTGTAATGAAACGCCATGATTGTCTTTTATATTCGAAAAGCGTAACCTATGTGTTACCTCTATGACAGGTTGCACATAAATGATGTAATTTATGGTGTTATTTAATTAAATATCAAAAGTACCCCAATCTGTTGATCTAAACTTTTGTGTATTATGATTAAAAAAGTATTTATAAAGAATTTCTTGTTTAATCCATGCACTTCTCATTTTTTCATCAATAGGTTTATGTTGTCCGGCTGCAATATAATTATGCATATCAAATAATAAATTACCTATTACTTTAACAAGAAAATTAACAGTTACAGCGTTATCAGCATAATCAGGGTCTGCAACATTTGTTAATCGTTTGTTATCACAATTCCACCATTTTTTTCCAGTTGGCTCTAATTGTATTATCTGTTCATAAGTAACAGCATCACCAGGCTTTTCACCAATACCTAAATTTGTCAATGACTTTCCTTTACCATCCCAAACACTATTGTTTTCTTCAAGTAAAGTAAACTTTTTATTTCCCTGTACAAATACATCTCCTTGACGTGTTACTACTTGGTTTTGTTTCACAAAACCGGAGGTTTCTTGTTTTAAAGTTTCCTTCATTTGACCCACCGTTGCACCATCTGATGGTGCAAAACCATCTTTTACATTCGCTAAACAATTACCAAGACAGTCAATAACTCCTACATCACGTGTAATACAATGATCTTTGATGTATTTTAAATTTACAGCATCATTTTCATTTTTTGGATAACCTATATCGTTAATAACGAATTTATAAAAAGAAAACCCATCTTTTGTCTTTTCAGGTATTATAGAATGTAAATAGCGTCTATTTATGCTGTCTTTTTCATCTACAGGGTCTGCTACGTTGGATATACGCCGATTTTCAGCATTATACGTTTTTCCATTAAATTTTAACGTATTCTTTAATTCCGATGATAAATAACCTCTGTTTATTGCATCAGCGTTTTGATTTGGCTTACCAACGTTGGAACTTCTATGATTACCCGCGTTATATGTGTTTTTATCTAATTTCAGTGTTGGTACTATCCCTTTTTTTAATACTTTTAAATTTATTGCATCATTTTCATCTGTGGGATCATTAATGTTTTTTAACCGTTTATTACTAATATCATAATCTCCATCAGGTGTTTGTGGTAATCCAACACCTCTTTTTAAAGTATTAAAGTAATATAATCCATCTGATGAATACCGTCCGAACTTGTCAACACTCATGGTGCAACTGAATAACATTCTAGAGTGTAACCCATTTTTATAATATTAGTCCCGATTTCTAACCCATATCAGTTTTTATACAAATTCTTAGTCTTCATCAGTTACATTTGCATCATTCCCGGGACATTTAAAATATTTTAAATCTGCACTAATTAATGATCTGTCTGCTTCATTTCTAAATACATGATTTTTATGAATAAATTCCTCACCAGACAATTTTCTAAATCCGCTAAATGAATTTGGATCTGCAATTAATATATTTTGATAATCATTTACATCCATTAATTTAAATCTTTTGGTATTATAAATAAACTCTTGATTTGCACTATCATATTGTAATGTTTGTCCTACAGTTGCAGCATCCTTTGGATCTGTTCCTTGTGCCAAATTACCTATTTTCTTATTTTTCGCATTGAAAGTACTACCTTTTGGTTTGTCTAATATTAAAGATTGTTTTACTACAACACAATCGTAATCATCGATACCTGGAAATATGTCAATTATTCTTCTATTTGTACCCAACCAACTTCTATGATAATTGTTTGGATTAGTATGTAAAACTTGTGATAAAATCGGAACATCATGAGCATCTGTAGCTAATTGCACATTTGATAATTTCATGTCTTTGCAATCCCAAACATTATTTTTTTGTTCAAGTAAAATAAACTTTTCATTTCCTTGTACAAACACATCACCCGACCGTGATACTACTTGATCCTGTTTTACAAATCCAGATGTTTCTTGCTTTAAAGTTTCCTTCATTTGACCCACTGTTGCACCATCTGATGGTGCCGAACCATCTTTAACATTCGCTAAACAATTACCTAGACAATCAATAACTCCTACATCACGTGTAATACAATGATCTTTTATATATTTTAAATTTACAGCATCATTTTCATTTTTCGGATAACCTATATCGTTAATAACAAATTTATAAAAAGAAAAACCATCTTTTGTCTTTTCAGGTATTAATGAATGTAAATAGCGTCTATTTACGCTGTCTTTTGCATCTTTAGGGTCATCTACGTTGGATATACGTTTATTTTCAGCAGTATACGTTTTTCCATTGAATTTTAACGTATTTTTTAATTCTGATGATAAATAACCTTTGTTTATTGCATCAGCGTTTTGATTTGGCTTACCAACATTGACAATTCTATGATTACCTGCGTCATATGTGTTTTTCTGTAGTCTTAATGTTGGTGATATCTTTTCTTTTAATACTTTTAAATTTATTGCATCGTTTTCATCTGTGGGATCTTTTATGTTTTTTAACCTTTTATTAGTTATATCATAATCCCCATCAGGTGTTTGTGGTAAACCAGCTCCTCTTTTTAAATTATTTGCGTAATATAACCCATCCGAGGAGTAACGTCCGAACTTGTCGACACTCATGGTGCAACTGAATAGTAATCTAGTGAGTAACGCCTTTTTTATGAGATTACCCCACGGTTTCGGAGTTCATCCACTAAAGCCACCCATTCGTTTTCCAATCCAGTATGACCCGCTTCTTTAGCTTCATGTATTAGTTTCATTCTATCCACCAATTTATTGATATTATTGTAATAAATCACATTTGTGTTATATAGTTTCTTCATTAAACCTGTACCCGTAACAGACTTACTTCTTTTTCTTCTTTCCTGAGCACTTACATCTAAAGTGGATGCCATAAATCTTCGTTTTACAGGTTTTCTTTGTGTTAACGGCATTGTTTGTCTTCTAGTTGGTATTAACTTGGATACAAATTCTCTATATTTTAAAGACTTAGATCTAAATGGAAGTTGGTCAGGTAAATACATTCTCCTATATGCATTTGTCTGTTCCAAAATATTTTTATATGCTTCCATGTCTTTTTCTTTCACTAACGATACTGAAGGCTTATTTTCAAATAATAATTCAAATAATCCTTTTGTACCCTTATACCTTTGATCACCAATGACAATATTATCATGTTCGTCAACGTTTAACGGGCTATTACCTATCATTAAACCATCTTCTGTTAATCTCGCTCCATAACTATGGTAATTCTTATTAGGAATTGTTCCGAGTAACATTTTTACCATGTATTTCCTTCCTAAAGGTCCTTTGTTATGAATGTTTTCACCCAACAAGCTTATGTTTGACGGACCTTCCCTTGCTTCTTCTTCTTTTTCCTCTTCACTAGCAGTTGATACATCTTCATGTCCTCTTTTAGCTTTTACTTCATATAATTCTCTTATACCACTATAGTCTGGTGATTCTAGCTCTCTTTCAGGTTCTTCACCGGTAAAACCACTATATGTAGAGGATTCCAGGTCTTCATCACTAAAATCTTCTGATTTTACATCTTCTCTTTCAAACTTTGTAATAGGTGCAATTGCATCTCCTTCCAAAACGGGTTTAGCAAATTTTTTGTTTAATTGTTTCAAGGGTTCAGTAATAGGTTTAAAAGTAGATTTAAGAAATTTCTCCCTTTCGCTAATACCTAATTTTAATGCTCTGTTTTTATCTCGAATAGAATCACTAAGTGATTTTATTTCCTTTATTAACTTTTCTTGGTTAACCATGTTTGTAGCAAGACGTGTTGTACAACAATGAATGTTTTACATCATGATCAGTGTATTAGTATAAATTTATCAAATCCTATCCTGTATCGACCATTGTTTAGCGGTTGTTCCTTTATAATTGTTAAAAACCCATACTTTTCAGCCCAAGCCTTTCCACACAACTCTTTAAATCGTTCAACTGGCATATCCGCACTTACATGGTCATAATATATGTGTTTTAGGTTGGTTTCATCCTGTTTAAATACAATTAACATGTTTGCATTGTCTCTAATGAGCTGTTTCGGTATTTTGCTGTAAGTTTGACCAATATAAATGCTATCTATGTTGTTATGTCGACCCATGGCGAAGTAATTCCTTATTGTATTTTGATTTTCACAAGATACATCGTCAAATATGAATACTGAGAATGGTTTAGCCTCTTGCGGTTGCATGACACTCTCGCTCGCGTTAAATTTAAAATATTTAACTTCAGGTACATTATTGAGTATTTGTTCCAATAACTGATATTTCGGTTGTTGTAGTGACTTTGAAAATACATATAAATTATTAAAACGTAAGCCTTTAGGGTTTGTAATCAAATTGAATACTACATTTGTTTTTCCACAATTGGAAGGACCGGTAACCAGACAACGCACCGTGTTTGGTAACAAAACACCGTGTTTCCCAGTATTGAATTGAGAACCATCCACTGTGAGTTCATCTATATTATTAATAGTAAAATTGTCTTTTTGCGGTATTATCTCCATCCTTTGTAATGGTTCAACCCAAAATGATGCTCTATCATTATATTAGATCCTTTTTAGGTATCCAAGAATCTTCCGTCTTATTAAATCCTAACCATCGTACTTTAACCTTATCTTTTTTGCGTTGCAACACTTTTTCTACTAGATATACATCACCTACTGTTGATTTTAACATTTCATGTCCATAAAACCCTCCTTCAAGCAATTGTCCTTTATTATCTTTTAAAATGTAAGTTTCCGGTACTGTAGGTTGCACCTTAAATACAGTAAAACCTCATTTGTCCAGTTTGGAAGATATCTTTTACTGAATACACCTTTGTATTTGCTTATTCGCACTTTATCACCAACATTAAACCTCTTAGGCTTTAGTTTTTCAACTTTTGGTTTGGTATTCATTTTTATACGTTTTAATACAAGTTTTTCATTTTTATTAGTCACCTGGCTTGGTTTCATACCGATAGTTCTATGAAACTTGTTATTGTAATCGCTTATAAGTTTTGGTAACATATCAAGCCAAACGTGTGATCCTCTGTTGGAAAACATCTTATACATCGCACCTTTTAAAGTTCTGTTAAATCTTTCAATTATTGATGCTTTTACCTCTGAATTGGTTGAGTAATGGTTAATGTTGTGTTTTTTCATTAAATTTGCAAATTCCTTATTAAAATATTCTTTTCCATCATCAGTTTGTAAATGTTTTATAGTATGTTTGTCTCTTTGTATAGCTGTTTCCATTGCTTTTGTAACACTTTTGCCACTTTTATCTTTTAGTGGTAAAGCATCTGCCATTTTTGAAAAACAATTAATAATAGTCAATATGTATTTAAATCCTCTATTTTGTTTACTATAAGGAATCATTTCGATTAAATCCGCTTGATATAAATCATTTATTCCTTTTATCACTGTATTTCTTCGTGGAAACTTTCTTCTTGCAGGTTTATGAAGCTCGTTGACAATTTCTTGCTTCAAGTTCTTCATATTGCAGGTTTGAATGTTTCATGTATCACATGTATAATAACAATGAATGTTGTCTTAAATATTAACATCATTTATATAGGTCAAGGTCATCCAAACTTGTGTAAAAAAATGGGGAACACGGCGTTGGACTTGCCGTGTTTCCCATTTTTTTACGGAATGAAAAAGGAATAAGGTCGAAGTTGTAGAAGGACGAAGAATAGGTTAGTTGATAGGGTTAATAGAGTAGTGGCCAAAAGGGAGTGTGTGAATTTTGTCTTCCATAATGTGGCGTTTGTCATCCTTAGAAGAAAGTGCTTTTTTTACTTCTGTCACACTGAAAACTTGATGTTTTTCGCTTCGGATTGTGTTAAATTTGGCTTTCAAGGTAGTATCTTCAAATAAACACTTTTTGTATTGATCAAAATTAATGTGTTTTTTCAAATAATTTGTTTTCACACCCTTGGCCTTCTTTGTAGTTGATGGTTCTTGTTGTTCGCCTTTATACACATTGAAGGAATATAATTTCGACATTAGTGCAACAATTTCTTCCATTACTTGTCCATTACATTCATCTTTAAATTTGCCTAAAACTTTTTTATTATTTTCGTTGAAGTTTGGATGATTTTGTGGGTAGTCTGAAAAATCAAAGTCATTCCTGTGTACGAACGTTTTTAAATCTTCGTACATGTCTTGAGTCTTTATCCAATAGATAAAAGCGTCAGTATCCATGTATGCTACTCCTATATTGTCACGACCATAGTAGTCAACCATCTTGTTATAATGGAAATCGTACATATGGGTTTTTGAAATATCCAATATGCACATTCCTGCGTATAACGGGCGGTCCATAACAACTTTTGTTTTCTTCATGCTTACTGCCACAAGGTTTTCATTTATTATCATTGTTGATCCAAAATTCGGTTTCTGTACAAGTTTTTCCAATTTTGCAGGGTCTGAAACTAATTCTACAATTTTGTGTTTCCTCTTGTTCTCCAATGTTTTGCCAAATATAGCGTTGTTCATTAATTTAAAAAAGTCCTTTTGAAATGCTGATGTTGCTCTAGCTCTTCTTGCGGTGTTTCCATCGATGTAGGATTTTAGCCAGCATGATTGAGAAAATTGTAATACTCGGTGAATTTTTGTTATTTTCAGTCCTAACTCCAACGCTTGTTGTACAACCCAATAGTGCGCCACATAACGATTTTTGTTGTTTAATGTCATCATTAATTTGGGCCATCTTCCTGTCGGTGATACTTCAGTTTTAGCCAACAGTGGCAAGTCGTAATGATGATCGTGTAGTGTTTCAGGGTACTCAAAATCACAGTCAAAAATATATCCGGTGTCACCTTCTTTGGGAATATCCATAATATTTTCAATTGAATCTGGGTTTATCCATTTGAAGTCTCCGTGAGGTAGCGGTTTAGACATGGCCCAACCATACAAATTATTTGCATCAAAATAGCCAAGAAAAATTGAATCTTTTGTTTGGTCGTAGTTTGGCAAAAATTTATTATTTGCTTTCACATGACGAGTAACAGCTTGGGTTAAACCTCCGCGTACACCGGATTCAATCATTAACACCATATCGATATCCGTAAGCAGTTCAAGGCGACACTTGGTAGATTTCAACATAGCCTGCCAGGCCAAACCGGGAGAAGTAAAAGAATGTAGCGGGTCCAGTCCATAGGCATCAAAACAGGTGTTGCGAAATTCTTCCATTATATCGCAAAGAAGCGTCACATCCAATTTCATATAAAAATCGGAATATTGTCCGAGATTTTGCATGTCCAATTCATCCCACACATTGCAGGCATGTTCGTAGTCTTCGATAGTGATTTCACTTCCAGTCAATTTACTGGTGAATGCTTCCCTCGGCGGTAGTCTTCTTTCTTCGTAACGTTCCGAGCTGTCGATGTAGTCATAGGGGAAAACCCCTTTCCGTAGAACCAAATCCATCTTGTCCTGCGGGACAATTTTACTTGTTTCCTTTAGATCGTGTCTCCTTAGGTTATCGGTCAGTTTGCTAAGACTGGATGGCATAAATCTAAATGAATCAACAAATCGAAGTTTGATTTTTTTGTCAACAGTTTTTGAAAAACTAATAAATTTTTCTGTTGTTTCTGCCAACACCTCTATTTTCCTATCGTCTCTACCCAATTCCGGAATGATGAAGTGTGAATCATAGCCACTAAGGTTGTGTAAAACTACAGGAATAAATTTGGGTAGTTTGTAATTTACATTGCATCTGTTACAAGCCGCACCTCTATACTGTCCAGTTAAATGGTCATGGTCTCTAACTTTATAATTATCATCTGTAAATTGGTTTTTGCACAAATAACAAATTCTTGCCAAGTCATGTTGTTCCTCCTCTTCATAATCCAGTGGTATCATCGGCTCTTTAACACCATACATAGTTTGCACTTTAAGAGCGACTAGCTGAGTACCCGTTCTTCGCACGGGGTGTGTTTGCAGATTATTAACAGAAATATAAAAATCCTTTCACGAATTCAATATGTCACCTTCATTTGGTTTATTTTAACATATCTAGATATCATAACATATTTTATGCTTAATAGCTTCTTGGTAAATTTGTCAAAATCTTGTTATATTCATTTCCCTTTTGGGTTAGAACTTAGAAGTTATGTCTTTGTCTTTAATGTTTTTTTGCAGTTTTGCTAAACAATAATATTCGTTATTAACTTTATAGTTCTAAAGTACACCTTACCACTACTCATAGACGATTAAAGAAAACTCAGACTTGTCAAGAATATTAAAACTTTGTGACAATAGCTGTACTAATTCCAATGTACCCCTGTACCCCACCTCTATTTTTCTTGTTCTACCCTTAAGAGTCATCTTCACCCCTATGCCAGTAGCCCATTGTTGCGCAGTCGGCAATGTTAATCATACGGCTTTTAATGCAAAATATGGTATTTGATTCCCCTGTTTCGGACGCCGTTTTTAGACAGATTTTTTTTAAAATTGGTAAGTGTTTAGTTGAATAGTTATATAAGGTCCCTCATACCTCGAAATTTTGAAAAATTAACAAATATTACTTTCTGTGACGTCGCAAAGTAACTCGATTTTCCTTAGTAATATTTAAAAATTTAGTAAAATTTTCGAAATTTCGAGGTATGAGGGACATAATATAACTATGCAACTAAACACTTACCAAGTTTAAAGAAAAACGGTTGAAAAACGGCGTCCAAAACAGGGGAATCAAATATCATGTTTTTCATTAAAAGCCGTATAGTTAACATTGCCGACTGCCCAACAATGGGCTACTGGCCCAGGGGTGAAGATGACTCTTAAAAGACATGTACAACTTTTAATCCAAATTAAAAACTAATTAAAATTACAATAAACCACCCTAGTAAAACAACGCATCGCCCGTCAGTAATGTAGGCACTGCACCAGTGTAGATATGTTTATTTTTAAGTAGATATTAGGTCTACTTAATTATTTTTTTACTTTAGATTTACTTTCTTACCTAAAAACATTCCCATTTATTGCCAATTTATACAGAACCAAATAAATAGAGACACCCCATGTTAAAATATCGATAAACATATTAAAATAAAGCGCTGATCTGGGATTAATTCTTATTGCCAAGGGAATCGCTCTTTCTACCTTCTAAATGTCAAAATGAGCAGATTTGTTTGCAAAAAATAAAAACTACAACAAACATCTGAAAAATTGTTCTAGCCAAGAAATCTAGAATGAGAAGGAGGTAGGTGACATCAACAAAAACAATAACAAAATCAATGGCGTCAAAGGTGCAGCACTTAAAATATTCAAAGCAAACCACCCATGTGTCAAGATAAACAACAAGACATCAACGGTGCAGGAGATACTTTAAAATGCTTCAATCAGCTGTTGGTGTCACCTACCTTGGTTTGTTCTAGATACATTGGTTCTAGCCATCTAATTCCATTTCACCAATCAGCATGATCCTTGAATGAAAATAATTAATTATCAGTGTTTCGTCAGCAGCATCCTCACACATTCTAGTACTGCCCCGTCTATACTCGCATTATTCGGAAGATCGAGAAATTTATTATCCTTGTTAGTTTTAACTACATATTTTGTTTTATGAAATACACCTCTTTTTGTCAGAACGTGTCATGAAAGCTAAATTGGGAACTAAAATTAGTTTACAATGATAATAAGAAATATTTTCAGATTGAAGGAACAAAACTCGTTCTGTAATACTTAGCATAAATTATTTTAATATTCAAATTAAGAACCAAGAACTTAGTTGATTTTACTCGCTGTATTTTGGCTAGTGAAAGGTAAAAGGGTTAGACATAAATGAGTCTGTATTTAAAATTTTAAGTGTTGCAATCTGTGGTAAAAATGACAAACTGTCTAATCCAGCTGTTTAAAAAGCATAGATAAGATGATAGAATTAAATGTTCCCATAAGATTAACATTGAATATTTCTTTTACCATGAGGCAGAGCCTTTTTGACGAAAGTTGCTTTAGAGCAGCTAAATTGTTTCTAATTGCACCATTTAACACTGATAAAAATTTTCATATCATTTACTAAAGCCCTTGTCGTGTGAAAAGAGATCAAAGATTGGTATTTTAGCACAACTTGGCTACTTTGACGTACAATGGGGCAAAGCCCTGGGGTCGCTGAGGAAATTTAAGTTGTAATGAACCTTCACACCACACTTGTCTATAACAGGAAAAAAATTTAGACCATCACGTAAAATCGTTTTCCCGTGAAAAGAGGACAAAATAGGGCCCATGAGCGTTACAGACACAGTGAATGACAGACAGAGAGAGAGAAAGACAGAGGGAAGGAAATTTAGATGACGTCGATTTTGGATTCTGTGATACATAAAAAGAAAAAATAACCAAAAATTTCAAGATTCTAAGCAATGTACAGACAAAACTCTAATTTTATTAATATAGATTTCATATAATTTATCCACAAAAATTTTTGCTGCGTTTTCACCTCGGTATAAAACAGGTAACGATGAAAGTCCATAATTTTGTAGTTGTTCTTCAGTCAAGGTGGATTTTAAAATCAAACAAAAACTATTTGCTTTATGCTCTTGATATTTCGTCCTTCTGTCGATCTCTCCGTTCGCTATATCTTCTGGTATGAGTATAGATTCGAAATCTGCATACACCACTACTGGAACTCTGTACTGATGAGAAATTTTTTCAAATTTTACTATTGATCGGTTGGCAGAAGGCAAACAAACTTTTACTTCATAGTTGTTATCACACAATTTTTTATGTTCAGTCAACCACTCTGATCCTCCATGGGTCAAATCTTTCCAAATAAAACAAAAACATCTTTTACAAACTGTTATTGGTCCATTCCTTTTTGTCAACTGCTTTTGAACCAAACAAACAAAATTTTTAATGTAAACATAATGCGAAACTTCTCCTTGAGTAATTAACAACAAATCTGTATGATCTCGGCGTTCGGTCTTTGTCACTCTCAAGGGGTAAACATTATTGCTATCATCCAGTCCAAAAATATTTACACTTACAGCAGGATTTTGTTTTTCAAATTTACAAACATCTTTAATATTTACAGGGTATGACAGTCCTTGAAAATTATATCTATTATTGACATTTTGATAGTACCTACTCACTCTACATGGACGCTGTTCTGGCAAAATATATTTACACAACATAGCATATCTGAAACATTCATTATCTACATTTTGCACATTTATACAGGATTTAGTAGCTTGAATTTTTTTGGGTAGAGCAATATAGCTGCTACCCCTCATGCCGTATCCGTGTTTTTGAACTCTTAAATCAAGTCCTTCAATTGAAGTTAACCACCATCCGGATCCTCTACGTTCATGTTCTTGTAATTTAGTAATCAATTCTTGCAAACAATCAGAAATAATATTATTTACATCGGATGCTAACATGAGAGTGTGATTTTTTGTTACGAATCCTCTCAATGTGGTTTCTCCATCTGTGTTAGTAAACAACGCGTCCAAAACCAATCCAAATTTAATAAAGTTTAGTCTTGTCAATTCTTCTTCCAAAGTCTGTTCAATTAATAATTTTGCTTCGTTTAAAAAATTATCCAACTCGAGGCGTTCATTTTTAATTTTAAAATGTACTACCTTTTGACCAGGCAAAGCTGTAGTACGTAGAGGTCTTGTTCCATTTCCATCTGCTTCCTCTTCCATGTCCATTTCCGTGTCCGTGTCCGTGTCCGTGTCCGTGTCCGTATCCATGGCCGCTGTAGTTCTTCCTACTCCTGATGGTCCAGCACCTCCAAACTGGATAACGCTGGGCCTTCTCCGCTGCATCCGTTGTAGGTAAGTATCCCACTCGTCTAGCCTTCGATGGTGTTCGGCTAAAAATTGGTCAAGCGAGTCCAAGTCTCCCTCGCTGACTTGCACATCTGCCGTCTCCTCCGCTTCGTGCAATTCTTGATGGATTTGAAGAATTACTTCATCTGGGAAAAATTCCCCACAAATATGGCAAAGAAGCATTTTTAACACTTTTTACCATAAGCGCGTTTAGGATGTTTACTCAACGAAAGTTTATCCAATAATGAGAGGCTGGGTTGGCCAACCTTCTTTTATAACGGGTGGGGGGTGAACTTGAAAAACTCCTTCTGCGCATGCGCAGAACAAAATGTAAAAATACATAATTCTTCTGGCAACTAACATCCTATTCATTGGGGCGGGGGCGCAGGGGCGGGGGCGGGGGCGCAGGGGCGGGGGCGGGGGCGCAGGGGGGGGGGGCGGGGCGCAGGGGCGGGGGGCGGGGGTGGAGGGGGTCCACCCTCAGGGGGTGGTTCAAGGTCACCAACTACACTTCTACTCTAAGTCTGGGTGTCTTAGAAAAAGTAAAAAGTAAAATTTTCTAAGTGTTGGCTCAAACCTGGAGGTACTTCATTTACATCTACTAAATTATCTACTAAAACTTTAAAAAATAAATCCCCGCCTGGGGCATTTAGGTTGCCATCGCTGTAGCCTCCGATGAGACCCAACTATGGACAACAGCAGACTTGTATGTTAGTAATACCTAACCATTAGGAATTTTAAAAACTACTATATTTAGGTCAAGGTCATGAAAAAACTTTAAAAAAATAAAGCCCCACCTGGGGCATCTAGGTTGTCATCGCTGAAGCCACCGAAGAGACCCAACTATGACAACAGCAAACATCCAATGTTGTCTGACCTTCACCACGCAAGAGTTTTAAGCATTTACTGCATTGCTAACAAATAACTTTTTCAATAGCTAACAAAAGTCATTTACATAATTTTGAGAGAGGTTGAGGACAGCCCTAGTGGCTTACGTCCTCGGTCCGAGTGCAGAGGCCGCCGCAAATTGGCCACAGCTGTGGTCTGCATGCCAGCGTACAAACGGACCGGTTCCCAACCCAGCCGCAATAGTGCATGCCTGAGAGGACCCATGCTAACGTTGGTATAAAATAATTTTACACGGGGGCCTACTCCCGTTCCCTAACTTTAATATTTAAGTTTAGCAATGCATTAAATTTTATAAGTCGTTACTAGGTCAAGGCCACACGAACATTAAAAAAATTTCGACCCCCGTACATCCATGGCGAACCACGAATGTTCGGGGGCCTTGGGGACTAAAAACACAAATAGCTAACAAAGATTCATTTACATAATTTTGAGTTTCCAGAAGGGAAACAAACTGAGGACACCCTAGTGGCTTACGTCCTCGGTCCGAGTGCAGAGGCCGCCACAACCTTTTGCTTGCCAGCGTACAAACGAACATGCTCCCAAAACCCCAGCCGCAACCTGTTGCATGCCTGAGAGGAGCCTACCAATAGTTAAAAGTGACTTTACACGGGGGCCTACTCCCGTTCCCTATCTTTAAAATTTAATTTGAGCTGTGAAAAAAGCTCAAGGGGGAGTGCTAAAACAAGCGTATACACATTAAATAAATATAAAACATATAACATAAAGACAAACAAGACATAGGACACATATGGTACAAGTAAAACACTCAAATATAAAACAATCCCCAATACCCAAACGCAAGCGCAATATCTTATAACTAATACAAGTCTTAAAACTAATACAAGCCTTAAAACTAATACAAGACTTAAAATTACATTAGACTTCGCTAAACAGTGAAGGCGCCTTTCAGTGTTTAGTGAGGCCCATGGCGGTCCGTCCCGATCGTTCACGTTCAACGCGCGGGAGCGGACTGCGAGCCGGCTGTGGCCGGGCTGCCTTATATCCCCACCGGGGGGGGGGGGGGGGGGGGGTTCACTTCTCGCCTGGAGCAAGAAACTTTTTGGTCAAGGTCAAAAATTTTTCCGAAAAAAAAATAGTTCGGGGGGGGGGTTCACTTCTCGTCTGGAGCAAGAAACTTTTGGTCAAGGTCAAAATTTTTTCCGAAAAAAAGTTCGGGGGGGGGGTTCACTTCTCGTCTGGAGCAAGAAACTTTTGGTCAAGGTCAAAATTTTTTCCGAAAAAAAAAGTTCGGGGGGGGGGGTTCACTTCTCGTCTGGAGCAAGAAACTTTTGGTCAAGGTCAAAATTTTTTCCGAAAAAAAAAGTTCGGGGGGGGGAGGGGGGGTTCACTTCTCGTCTGGAGCAAGAAACTTTTGGTCAAGGTCAAAATTTTTTCCGAAAAAAAAGTTCGGGGGGGGGGTTCACTTCTCGTCTGGAGCAAGAAACTTTTGGTCAAGGTCAAAATTTTTTCCGAAAAAAAAAGTTCGGGGGGGGGGTTCACTTCTCGTCTGGAGCAAGAAACTTTTGGTCAAGGTCAAAATTTTTTCCGAAAAAAAAAGTTCGGGGGGGGGGGTTCACTTCTCGTCTGGAGCAAGAAACTTTTGGTCAAGGTCAAAATTTTTTCCGAAAAAAAAAGTTCCGGGGGGGGGTTCACTTCTCGTCTGGAGCAAAAAACTTTTGGTCAAGGTCAAAATTTTTTCCGAAAAAAAAGTTCGGGGGGGGGGTTCACTTCTCGTCTGGAGCAAGAAACTTTTTGGTCAAGGTCAAAAGTTTTTCCGAAAAAAAAGTTCGGGGGGGGGCTCGCCAAAGTTTTCGCCGGGGGGGGGGGTTCAAGTGGGTCAAGGTCACCCACAACACTTCTACTCTAAGTGTTGGCTATACCCCCACCACAACTGAGTCCCTAGGCTGCACAACACCGCTCGGCCAGTATGTCTCCGGCTTCCATGCGGTGCGTCTCGCTGTTCTCCAACTCTCTATATGTAAGTATTTTTACAAGTTTTAAATCTAGGTCACTTCACTTTAACTCTGGGACAATATCGACTTGTGGTATTTTAGTGTTTTCACTCAAGGTCATCACACTTTAACTCTGAGACTGCATCAACTTGTATTATTTATGTGTTTTGACTCAAGGTTACCACACTTAAACTTTGGGGTGGTATCAACTTGTAGTATTTCTATGTTTTGACTCAAGGTCATCACACTTTAACTCTGGGGCAATATCGACTTGTAGTACTTCAGTATTTTAACTCAAGGTCACCAAACTTTAACTCTGAGACTGCAGCAACTTGTATTATTTCTGTGTTTTGACTCAAGGTCATCACACTTTAACTCTGGGATGATTTTGACTTATAGTATTTCAGTGTTTTGACTTAAGGTCGTCACACTTTAACTCTGGAGCGGGATCGACTTGTAGTATTTCTGTGTTTTGACTCAAGGTCACCACACTTTAACTCTGGGACGGGATCGACTTGTAGTATTTCTGTGTTTTCACTCAAGGTCATCACACTTTAACTCTGGGGTGATTTCAACTTATAGTATTTCAGTGTTTTGACTCAAGGTCACCACACTTTAACTCTGGGACGGTATCAACTTGTAGTATTTCTATGTTTTTACTCAAGGTCATCACACTTTAACATGTAACTTTAAGGTAGCACCGAAACGGTGCTACCCGGCTTGACATTTTCAAGTTTCCCAAGATCATCACAATTTCCCCCACCACTTCCCATATACCTAGAGTACACAGAGCCGGACAGTCAGTCGCTCGGTGACTGTCGTAGGGTGTGCATCGGTGTCGGCACTCTGTTGTTCGGTTTTCAAGGTCACATTCATGGCAAATTGGGAGACCTGGCTCGGTTCAATGACCTCTGAGGAGTGACACATGATGGTTTAGGCAGAGTCACGTCGCAAACTCCAGCTTGACTTGGCACTTTTGCTGTTTCTAGTCGCATATTCGCTCCAAGTCATCAAGGTCACGAGGACTCTGACTGAAACTCGGAGCGAAGTGTGAGAAACGGCAAAAGTGCCAAAAAATTTTAAGTTTCGGCGTGACCTTGACCTTCATGGTGACGATGACGTCATATTGATGATGTAATGGGTGGTGACGTCATCGGCACTTCATTTCTGTGACGTCATGGGTGTGACGTCATAGTGATGACGTCATTGACGGTGACGTCATCGATGATGCAATCGATGACGTCATCGGTGACGTCATCGGTGATGACGTCATCATGACTCAGCACATTCCTCAGGGGTCATTGAACTGTCCCAGGTCTCTCAATTTCCCACTACTCGAGTTCAATTGTTTTAAACAAATAATGATGTTCTATTGTTGTAAAAGACTTAAAGAAATGTTTTTTCTTCATTTATTACACTAAATTTTAAATTTAAAAATGCAAATTTTTTACATCATTTTGACGTTAATACTTGATCTAATATTTTACTTTGACATCACTTTGACGACTTTGATCACTTTTTGACGTCAAATTGACAACATGTGCTATGTGGGGTGGTTTAAATGCAGTTTGCCGAACTTATGGAATTCCGAAGCCGACCTTAAAAAGGCACATACAGGGAACTAACCCAAGTAGCAAAACAATATTGTAACAATATTAAAACAATATTGTTTAATATTGCCGACAACATTGTTAAGAAAATAATCAGAAAACATTGAAAAAATATTGTTTTAATATTGATTAATGTTGAGACAATGTTGTAAAACATTATTGTCAAAATATTGAAACAATATTGTTTAAATATTGATTAATGTTGAGACAATGTTGTAAAACATTATTGTCAAAATATTGAAACAATATTGTGTAAATATTGATTTATATTTTTTGGACAATATTGTTGTCAAAATATAGAAACAATATTTTTAAAATATTGATTTATATTTTTTGGAAAATATTGTTTGTTAACCCTTTTAGGGCCGACAAAAAATGTAAAAATACTAACACAAAAAATGCCTTAAGGCTAGACTTTAAGTTATCTCCACGAAAATTTCACCACATGTCGTATATGTTTAGGTTTTGTTGGTTATGAGATGTTTTGTTTCGGTTTGAAATACTGTATAACCAAATAATGCCGTATGACATTTTGTCAAATGGTTCGTTGCTATAGAGCGGCATTGTTGTATAATCGTCGTGTTTTGTTGGTTATGTGATGTTTTCTTTAGTTTGAAACAATCAAATACAGTAATGGTTTAGTAACTTTGTTAGATATAATTTTTATTTGATTGTAATATAATAAATGTAATTTGTTAAATATTTCCTCATGATACAAAAATGTTTTGTTTATGACATGAAATATTTCTAATTCTTATCTAAGGAAACCCTAGTTAAGGCCTAACGTATTTGCGACGACATAAATATAGGCCTTCACGGGAAATGCATTTACACAAGAGAACTTGAGAATCAACTGGCCTAATAGTGTAACATATCCTCCCTCAGTATGAAGCGGCGTGGCGTAGTTGGTAAGGGCGCGGCACCGTAGTCTGAGGGTCCCGGGTTCAAATCCCACCTGTGGCCGAGCCATTTTTGATGTTTTTAAAACGTTTTTATTTGTCAACTGAAAGTACTGTATGTTCAAACTATTAAAAAATATATATTTTTTTATTTGTTTTGCTATTGGGGTTTTGAGCAATATTTTATTTTCCTTTTGCTAATATTTTCTCAATATTGTCAGATAATGTTGAACAATATTGTCAGACAATATTGTTACAATGTTGAACAATATTGCCACAATATTGTTTAGACAATGTATTTTGTTGCGTGAAAACATTGTAACTATATTGTTAAAATATTGTTCAATATTGACCAAATATTTATCAATGTTGAAAAAATATTGTCGACAATATTGAGACAATATTGTTTTGCTACTTGGGAAAGTCTATGCAAATTATGACTCTAAAAAGCTTGGCCACTCTCAAGAATTACCAAAAGAACTAGAAGACCAGTTGTAACAACATGTTTTAAAGTTATTATTTTCCATAGAGAACATTCAATATTTGAAAGGAGCTATCCTTGTTTTTACCTGCGGCATTTAGTCCTATGACATAATGTAATTTGTAGATAACATTGACAACTTACATATCATTTTCATAGCACATTCTATGTTTAACGATTTTACAAATTTTAATATATGATATAAATCGTATGATAAATACGAGTGTTTTTCGAATACTGAATAATTTTACTTATTACACTATCCCTATGTATAATTTTTTTATACAAATAAACATGTTTTAGAATACTTATAACATCTATATATATAATTCTGTAAGCGATATTTCTTGAGCGAAATTGTGAGCGTCATACAGATCGCAGAAAGATGGGAGGGGTCTCAAATTAAAGGCCTCGGTCCCATGCACGAGGGAAAACTATCGGCGTGTCCATAATGTTAACAGGAAATGAGAAATCACGTAAAACGTCCTCCATAAGAATAGCATGGGGATTTTAAAAACGTCTGCTTTGTATACATTAAAACATATGTTATGGTTTAATTTAAAAATGAGACACAGATGATCACATTGAGTGAAGATAACATAATAATTCACACCAAGAGAAGCAATCTATATAATAATTCTGTAAGCGAAATTTCTTGGGCAAAATTGTGAGCGTTTTATTTTGCAAATCGCAGGAAGATGGTGGGAGTTTCAAATTAAAGGTTTCGGTCCCATAAAGCGTATCCAAAAAGTTACAAGGAAATGAGTAATATAGTCAAACGTCCTTCTTAAGACTAGCATGGGGATTCGAAAAATGTCTTCTTTGTGTGCATTGAAACATATGTTTTGGTTTTATTTTAAAACGAGAGACAGATGATAAAATTTAGTAAAGAACTATTCATACCCAAATGACAAAAATTAACCCTAGAGTGGTAATCAAGTGGTAATACTATGATAAGACGTTTTGTTGCTTTGAGCTATTAAAAATTCTACTAGGAGAGTTAACCTTACATACTATTACAAATTGACCGCTGATTTTACTGTTGTTACTATAATTTAAATTGTAAAAGAAAACTAAGCGTGTATGCAAATCATAAAATGCTTTCTGATCGTTGATAGAGATGCAATGGGCGATGAATTGTAGTTTGAGAAACACCTACATTATTTCCATTGTTTTGGTTTTATTTTAAGACGAAATGTGTCAAATGATCATATTGAATGACGATGGCACATTAATTGATACTTAAAGTGTATCAGTCAGTGAAGTTTTGGTATTCTGTTAGATGAATTTTCCGAGAAACCTTTTAGTCATTTCATAGATTGTAGGATTATAGAAGACGAGTTAAAATCAAAGACGTTTGTCCTACATACTAGAGGGAAATGCAGCAGGTAAAAAACTTTACAACAAAATGGGAAATATATAAGAATGCTTATTTTCTGAAAGGTTCTCCTTAAAGATTCTCCATGTAGTGATTTTAAAAAAATCTGCTTTGTTTACACAAAATTAAGAGTTTTGATTAGGAGGGATGAATATTCACAGCAAGTGAAGATGCACTTTGAGGTGCTGTGTTTAAATTTTGTGACTAAAACATAAAAAAATAAAAAAAAACTGACAGGAGCTAAAAAATCAATTTTTTCATTGCCGCTTTTCTATGTTAGATTAAAAAGCCGTCACAGCTCAATTAAGGGACTACGATTTCTTTCAAAACTTATTTTCCATAGATCGATATGAGTTTAAAAACAGACAAAACAGAGCATTTACAAACGGGTGACCTAATAGTACAGGATTGATAAGAGTACTTGGGGGCGAATGGTCTGTTCAAACGGTATTGTTAAAATATTATATGTACCTCAAATTAAAATTAAATTTTCTGGAAACCTTCGTTGTGGAAGAAATGGTAATACGCTATGGTTCATGCTATTTTAATTTTATGATTAGGGGCTTTTGCCCCTATGAGCCACTAGTACTATAATAATTTTTTTGACAATAAATATAATTTCAATAATTATGTTGTGTTTTTATTGCAAAATAAGGGTTAATTTTACAATAGGTACAATTAAGGAAACTGGTACAATTATTGGAAACAGGTGGTACAATTTAGGGGTACATGGTACAATTATGGCAATTTTTTAAAACCAAAAAAACAATTTTTTCCTATTATATTTTTTAACGAAATTACTTAAAACTTTTATAGAACATAGATGTCATTAAGTACTACAAGACCATCCTAAATTTGATTTTTTCAATACTTCCGGTTTTCTGAAAATTGACTTTATGCTTAGGTGGTACAATATTGGCGCACTTCCCCCTATAGTGTTTAATAAGTGTAAATATTAATGAAACTGAAATTATTAGCCATTACCTAACATGAAAAAGAGCTTATCACCAAATTATTTTAACTACAGAATATTTCAGAAAATACGAATGCTTTATAGAGAAATTTCAAGTTCGTCACACTGCAAATGTGTGACGAACTTCACTGTTTTTCATTGCTGCAAATGTGTTAGTCGTAACACAAAATCAACACCGCCAATAAACTGAGTATTAATAATTTACCCAGACTTGAATATTTATTGTTGTTGTTTCTTACAATTACTTATTGGAACTTTGCCAATAACACAAGCAACCTATGGCAGGAATTCAAATAAAGCTAGCTGGCAGGGTTTGGAGTACAATATTTCAAAACTTCAGATTTGTCATTGTTGCATTAGGGCAATGTGTTTGTAACCCTACAAAACTTTACTATCAATTCCAGATCATTAATTAGTAATTCAAGATTTGGGCTATAATTTAATGAGGCTGAGAAATGAATCAGCTGCTATTTGTCAGTAACAAAGCTACACCTCATTTGATCCATTACGTACATATCGGTGCGTCAGGGTTTCAAGAAATGAAATGAAACTATTGTTGTGCAACTGAATTTAATTGCTGCACCATGTGATATAAAATAGTTACAGTTGGTTGCACGAGACGTGAGACAGCCCGCCAGAATTTGTGGTACATATGGGCAGGTTGGCTCCATCTCTTGGAATATGCTATAGATTAATCATTATAATGATATACAGTTAAAGCATTACTAAAGTCTTCATTTCAAATTCAGACTGTTAAACTGCTCATGTGTAGCACAAATCCTATCGGGCTGTCTCACGTCTCGTGCAACCAACTGTAACAATTGTAAACGGCTGCTAAACTTACTGACACAAGATGAACTCCGTGTTACTGTATAGGCTCCATTGAACTACAGCAAATTAGTACTGAGTGTTGAATTGTCAAACTAATAATGCATGTATCAGGTACAACACAAGGCACGTACCTGCGATGAGCAGACTTGACGGAGCCGTACCGGAAGTGCTTCTCAACCCGGAAGAGGTAGATCCAGCACTCCGGGATGGGGATGCGGATGGCCACGTCCTCGCAGGGGATCTGACCCAGCTTCCGGCTGGAAAACCCGGGGACCAGCACATTCGCTCGCAGATCCACCTGGTGGGCAGGAGAATGGGCGATAATGTTTACGAAAATTACGCTCTCATGACAGGTTATTTTAGGAAAAATACTTTTAAGAAGAGAAAAATTTCATTTTAGGAGAAGAAAAATAACAAGTAATATCGTGCACTTTTTTATTACAACTGGTTATGTTTTGGAATATTTTGGACAGAAAGCTGTATTTACTCAGACTTTAAATTCCCTGCTTAAAGGAAAAGTGTTAAATAAAATTTTTTATAATAATGTTTTGAATGAGTTTATAGCTCGATGCAAACAATAATTAAAATGTTTAATAAAATCAAATTCACGTTACAAAGTACACGTGTTTGGAAAATCCAACTTTACATATCAGATTAGGCCTGTTTTTCCCCAGGGAAGTCTCTCAGTTGGTTTTCTTAGAACCACTAGCGGTTCAAGTTTTAATTTAAAAAATCTTACTTTTTTATCACTTACTGTATTTTTATTTTTCTCGATGAGTTTTCATTGGTATCCACTAAATAAAATCCACTACGTACGCGAAAGAGTGTAAAAAGGTCTCTGGGAATCGAATTCAAGAATGACGAAAAATAACTTTAGTCCCTTAATGTACAAAACTCATATGCCTACTTCTTTAGTGCAAGAGATCAACTATTCCAACTACCAATCAGTTTATATCAACCATGTTAGTGCTTCGTTCGTAATAATGTTTAGTTCGTGATAGTATTTAGTATTAGTGATTAGTTCGTGTTAGTGCACGGTCACACGAGCGTTTTTTACGCGGTAAAATAGTAACTTTTTCAGGCTGCTTGAATTTATAATTCAATTATAATTATTATAAAAGCTACGGCAGGAAAACACACTTCGTGTGGCATACCCCCTTACATTTCATGCTGCTTATATTTCTCGGGTGTTTTCATGATGAGGTCGTGCTTGAAAAAAACACTCGTGTGGACGTAGCCTTAGTGTTTGGTTCGTGTTAGTGTTAGTGTTGATCGGTTTGTCAGTGTCCTGACCTTGTTGCCCGTGATGCACATGGTGACCCTCAGCTGCAGCGGCAGCTCCCGGTTGCGTGGCGGCCGCACCCGGAACCTCATCAGCTCGATGTAGCACGCGTCCGGCGGCTTGAATCTAAACATTAGATTAGTCACAATACGAATTCCTTCAAACTCACTGGAATAGAAGTTATTTTCAAACATGTGATGTATTTTTTTAAGTGATTTTAACTCTTCTATTACCAAAAATGAAATGTATATATTTTTTGTCTGGAAAGCGGTTTTTAGTTTCCTCAACCAGTTAAATACGTTGCCTTCAAGATTAAAATCATTATTTTATTAACTTCTTTAAATGTTTGGAAATGGTTATCCAAATTGAGAATGCTTATTTAACAGTGACTATAACAATTTTAACAAGGTCGTTGGAACATAGCTTATAGTAATTAATAAGACAGGTGGATTTGCCTCATAGGACCATTCTCATTTCCTCCAAAGTCAAATAAAAAAAAGCAAGGCCCATTTGAATTTACTTATCAATACGGTATTTTTACAGCAAGTCTTCAGCTAGCATTTGATGCCCTACAATGTGAAACCCTTAAGAGCCATTATAATGGATTGTTAAATTCATTAAAGTCTGTAGATACAGGTGAATAGAATGAAGAATGAGTTCTTTCAGTCATCCACATCCCTCCACCACAAAAACCATACCAAGTGTTTCTAATATGTTATCAGTGACCACTTTGACGATGACACTGAGTTGCAGTAGATAATTTTCCAGTCTAATTTTCAAGTAGATTTTCTAAGTCAAAACTCACTTGATTGTCCTGGTCCTCTCGTACTCGTCCTGTTGCACGCAGCTGTGGAACTCCACCGCCTCCAGACGGATCCACTCCTCGGTGACGACGGGGATGATGTCGTGGCGGCCCACCACCTCCTTGCCTTGCCGCACCAGGTCGTTCACACCCAGCTCCACGTCCGGCATACCTGAAACATACAATGTCACTAGTGCCCTCTCCTCGGTGATGACGGGGATGATGTCGTGGCGGCCCACCACCTCCTTGCCTTGCCGCACCAGGTCGTTCACACCCAGCTCTACGTCCGGCATACCTGAAACATACAATATCACTAGTATCCTCTCCTCGGTGACGACGGGGATGATGTCGTGGCGGCCCACCACCTCCTTGCCTTGCCGCACCAGGTCGTTCACACCCAGCTCCACGTCCGGCATACCTGTAACATACATGTCACTAGTGCCCTCTCCTCGGTGACGACGGGGATGATGTCGTGGCGGCCCACCACCTCCTTGCCTTGCCGCACCAGGTCGTTCACACCCAGCTCCACGTCCGGCATACCTGTAACATACATGTCACTAGTGCCCTCTCCTCGGTGACGACGGGGATGATGTCGTGGCGGCCCACCACCTCCTTGCCTTGCCGCACCAGGTCGTTCACACCCAGCTCCACGTCCGGCATACCTGAAACATACATGTCACTAGTGCCCTCTCCTCGGTGATGACGGGGATGATGTCGTGGCGGCCCACCACCTCCTTGCCTTGCCGCACCAGGTCGTTCACACCCAGCTCCACGTCCGGCATACCTGAAACATACAATGTCACTAGTGCCCTCTCCTCAGTGATGACGGGGATGATGTCGTGGCGGCCCACCACCTCCTTGCCTTGCCGCACCAGGTCGTTCACACCCAGCTCCACGTCCGGCATACCTGAAACATACAATGTCACTAGTGCCCTCTCCTCGGTGATGACGGGGATGATGTCGTGGCGGCCCACCACCTCCTTGCCTTGCCGCACCAGGTCGTTCACACCCAGCTTCACGTCCGGCATACCTGAAACATACAATGTCACTAGTGCCCTCTCCTCGGTGACGACGGGGATGATGTCGTGGCGGCCCACCACCTCCTTGCCTTGTCGCACCAGGTCGTTCACACCCAGCTCCACGTCCGGCATACCTGAAACATACAATGTCACTAGTGCCCTCTCCTCAGTGATGACGGGGATGATGTCGTGGCGGCCCACCACCTCCTTGCCTTGCCGCACCAGGTCGTTCACACCCAGCTCCACGTCCGGCATACCTGGAGTATCATAAGTGAGTGAGCTCAGTGAAACGTCAGAGTTAAATTTTATGTGGGGGAGAAATAGTCGAAAGTGGCACTGGAGACAAATATTAACTAATAAAGTCCTGTTAAAAAAATTAACTTGAATAATATTCCAC
The DNA here is from genome assembly GCA_030545055.2 of Neoaliturus tenellus. Classification (NCBI taxonomy): domain Eukaryota; kingdom Metazoa; phylum Arthropoda; class Insecta; order Hemiptera; family Cicadellidae; genus Neoaliturus; species Neoaliturus tenellus. Next base: position 87,310,902 of record CM061537.1, read on the forward strand.
AAAACTAACATTGCAAGTTTGTAAAGCTGTGGAAAGTCAATAAGGTCAATGTTATCATATCCAGTAAAAGTTATTAATTTATAACTCGTTTAAATTATTAATTTAATTTAACTCGTTTAAATTAAAAGTTATTAATTTAAAGTTCGTTTATTAATTAAAAAATTCATTGATTCTTATCTACTTATCAAATTGTGTCAATTAAAGTGGCCGTAAAGAGTGATAAAATATATCAATGGAAAAGTTCTTATAAATGAAAAGAACGTCTTACGTTCACACAATCCAAAAACTTTCAATTTGTCAATTTAAAATTTAAAATATGCGTTTTGAAATTGGTTGTTAATTCTAAAACTTAAAATCCTTAAAGTTGTTAGTACCAGTTTTACCAGTTGGCATACACAGTAAATTTTCAAATGTTATGTAGTAAACTGTATGAAATAAATAGTATTGTAAATATCAAACCAGATAACTGAGTAGTCTAGATTAAGTTTGATAAGTGTAAACACTTTCAAAATATTACACTTACAAATTTATTTGCAGGTAGTAAGGTAGCCAGTCATACATCGTAAAATATTCCTTTTTAGTTAGGATGGAAAAATTATTTTATTAATATTGAAAATACATAGGCCTACGTAGGACTACAGAATAATGAAATCTGGCAAAGACCGTCAAAGCTTCGTGAGAACAAGATAATAGGATTATAAAAACCACACTCTTGCAATGTTGTAACTCTGAAAGGCTCTCTGTAAATTTTATTTACTACACGTTGTTGGCCCACAATGTATCTATTCGTTTTGAAAAATCTGTTTAAAATTAGGTCTTATTAAATTAGCATTTTTAGTACTAGTCGATAATTTGGAGCATACACAGTAAGAAACTTTTAAAATGTGATAGAAATAATTTTTATTTTTACAGACTAAAAGAATGACTTTGACTTCCACTACAATGACTGACCATGCTCAGTAGTTTTTTTCTCTAGACATATGCCTTCTACACCATTACATGAAATAAAATACTTGAGGATGAACCAAACGTCGTTTTTCAAGAGTAGGTCTAAAACAAATAAGGTAACATGTGGTGTGCAATATTTAATTATCCTCGATTGTGAGTTTGTCTAAGAGCAATGTTCCTCGAACTTTTAAAATTCACCCGTAAATTTCTTTCGGGACACCTACATTAGCTCTAGAAGATATTCTAGTAAAGATAGCATATAAAATCTCAACCCAATAGGATGGGTTGACACAACACAGTTTCAACCCTTCACCTGAGAGGAAGCCGAGAAAGAAGAGTCGGACCCTGGCGATCTGTTTGACGATTCCTCCACTCTTGTTCTGGTCCACCCACAGCTCGTCCACCGCCGTGATCTGCACCTGCAGGGCACACATCACACTCCAGGTCCACTGTTATTTATGTACAACCAACTTAGGCAAAGTTTAATTACCAGTTTCATACCACCAACAAAGTCGGTGCTTAAAAGCTATTTCTGAATATCTGCATATAACTTGCACTTAGTTAAGGCAAAGTTAAAAGTGATTTCTGAATATCTCCATAGAACGTGCACAGGTCTAGTCCTATTTCATATGTGCCAAAGAAATTTTATTTTGTACAGTGCACTCTTCCTACAGTTGTCATCTTTTTTAATGATTTTTCCAATGTATAGCGTTCGGTGTGTTTATAGAGTACCCATCTTAACAGAAGGGCAGTTACAATCCCTTAAAGTTCGTTATTTCGACATTTGATCAACAATGCTAAGGAATTAATCGATTCACAAGTTTAACAGATGTAAAGAATAAACAAGCATTTATACAGGGTGTCCAGCTTCGACTGTCCGAAACTTTTCCATGTTGTTTAGCAAGCCAAAATAAACAAAAAAGTTGATATAAACATATGTCCTAAAATGCTTCGTTAACCCGCTAGTCGCCATTTTGTTTTTTACACTTAATAATTTTTATTTCCATAACGGATGAATGGATTGAGTTCATATTTGGCATGGACCCTTACTACAACAATGGTTATCAAAAGAAAAACTAAACATTTTTTCCGTCACAAAATTTCAAAATGGCGGCCATTTTAAATTTTTAACCTCAAATATCTCAAAAACGGTAAATTTTATCAAAACTTTACAAGACACAAAAAAGCTGCAAAATTAAATTATCTAACCAATAATACCAAGTTTGTAATGGTCTAACATCAATTAATTAAGTTATTGAGATTATTGTGTATAAAATCATTGATTTTCCATTATAATGCATGCAAATTTAGGTTAATTTAGAAGAAAGATCTCAATAACTTAATTAATTGTTGTCAGATCATTACACACTTGGTATTATTTGGTTAGATAATTTAGTTTTGCAGTTTTTTGTGTCTTGAAAAGTTTTTATAAAATTTACCATTTTTGAGATATTTGAGGTTAAAAATTTAAAATGGCCGCCATTTTGAAAATATGCGATGGAAAAAAATTATTTTTTTTTCTTTTGATAACCATTTTTGCAGTAAAGGTCCATGCCAAATATGAACTCAATCCATTTATCCGTTATGCAAATAAAAATTATTAAGTGTAAAAAACAAAATGGTGGCTAGCGGGTTAACGAAGCATTTTAGGACATATGTTTATACCACCTTTTTTGTTTATTTTGGCTTGCTGAACAACATGGAAAAGTTTCGGACAGTCGAAGCTGGACACCCTGTATACTAAAGAGATTATTATGTTAAACCATAGAGGTTAACCACACTGGTTAAACGAACTACATTAAAAAAGCGTAAACACTAAAAATTATAATATGTTTATGATGTTTAAGTTTTTATTAAAATGCAAAAAATATTACTCGATTTCAAGCAACTTGTATGCTGGTTATACCCTTTTTTATTAAAAAGGTCTTTTGAAATTGTTGGCAAAGTCAAACCTGTGATGAATCTTACAGTTTGTAGCGTATCGTCAAACACTCAAACAGTCAGCCAGAGAAAAATTTACATGAGACTTGTTTTGACTTTTTCAGACTATCAAAGAAAAGAATAACTTAAACTTCATGACTCAAAGCTAAGTACAAACAAAACTGTAATTTTATTGTTAAATCATTGAAAACGTCAATGTTTTTCGTGAACTAACTTTTATTGTAAATCTTCACAAAAATTAAATATGATATTTTAGAAAACTAGCAGTTATTTTAAAATTGTTTTGTTTTACTTGAACAATTAAAAGTAGCACTGTATTGCAATACATACTTTGTGAATGAAAGTATTATTAGTTATATTTCATTTTAAATTACAAGTTTAGTGAAGAAGTTTGTTTTACACAATATAAAACATGACTGGGATACTTTAATTAATCCCATGTGACTCCTTGAACAAAAATTTAATGTGAGACTTAACGAACGGTTATGATATTAAGATACTCCGGAACATATTATTTTCCACCTCCTCCAGGTGCCTCTTTACCTCCTCCATCTTGTAGTTGAGTGCGCGGTCGCGGTGCGCGGGCAGTCGGAACAGCGCCTCCTCGATACACACGCTGAACTGCTTCATGTCCTCGTAGTTCTGCGACCCGATCTTGAACAGCTGAGAGATCTGGCGGCAAACGGGAAAAACGCTGTTAACGCTTACTTCATTTTAAATTTTATGGAAATTTAACTTTTCTCTTTAGTTTTTAATTCCTCCACCTTCCAGAGGAAGGCGATATTCTTAGGCTAACTACGAAAATTCAAAATAATAAATCTATCACTATTATGAATTAAAAAATTACAGCTTACTTCAAGTTAGCTAACTAAAACTTCAAAACGTAATTTGTTTATAATAATTAATACATATCATATTTTACCATCAAAGCTAAAACAATGTCATTGAATACAAATGTTGTACATCCAAAACGATAAAATAACTGATGTTATTTATAAATTGCAGTACAAATCATATTTTGAAATCTCTTTCAGATTTTTTTAAAATTGTAATATTAAATTACGATTAATTACAGTATAACTAATTAATTTACTATATGCAATTTACTTCACTGACTGATTTGCAAGCAAAGCTCATCTTCTAAAAGTGAAAACTTATAAAACAGAAGGCTATGAAATATTTACATTAAATATATTTTTCAGGATTCCTTTAAAGATTTTGATGATGAAGATTCTAGATTAATAAGTTTTCATTTATGATATAAAAAACAGTCTTTTTAGGGTTGGAATGGCCTACTATTTGTTAACCAACCTATTTACTTTTTTTGACAACTTATAAATATTGTAAGTTTTATTATATTGGTTTGTCAAATACAGTGAAACAACCATATGTTGCCACATCTTCAAAAAGTCTTCTCATTCTCTAAAAAGCCCGAATTAAATTTCGCAAATGCAAATCTTAATTATTTCTAAAAAAATATGAATACGAAAAATTTATGACGAAGATGCAGACAGGGTTGATCATAGAGAGCCTTCAAACCTCAAACGCAATTCAACTATACCACTTATATTGCGGGAAGTGCAGTGAAGGCGTTCTAACAATTTGTATATTACAGTATCGTATGGGCATTGGGCAAGGCCCGATAAATAGCACATAACATGATCACATAAATTGTATGAATAATTACATAAATTAAAATATAATAGCTATATAAATAATATTATTTTGCATAAAAATCACGTTATCAATTTTATTCATCGAGATTAATTAGTGCAGTCTCACATTTCAAAATGTACGGTATTATAGAACTATTATTTAAACAGTAAAATATTTCAGTAAAACAGTAACCATATTAATGTAAAATGGGTTCTACGAAACTAAGAATATCGACTCAAAACATGAATTTCAAAGTACAGTATAAACTTTAAATATTAAAAAAAGTTGCATAGCCTACTCTTAGCAAATTTAAATAAGGTGTTCATTTAATTTTGCTACTTATTAAGATTAGGGAACAATTGTTTTTTTGTAAAACAACATTTCATAAAATAATTATAATAAAACAAAAAATAATTGTCATGAGGAGCCGTTACAAAAAGTGACGTTTACAAATCTACAAAAAGTGACGTCATAAAAATGATTTGATACGCTGAGAATATGATTGATAAATACATCCAAATTACGTCACCAACAACAAGGTCGTAAATGACGTCATGTGATGATTGATCCCCGATTTAGCCTGTCAAACCGGTTTAATGACGTCACTTCCTGTAAACCGTTACAGTCCCACCGTTACGTAGGAGCCACAATTCCTCACTACCGTCGTAGTACGTCAAAGTTAAACATCAAAACTATTAAAATTTTATCTTTAAATAAAATATTTGTTAAAAGAGGAAAGTTTATGCGATGAGGTCAAACCTGCGGCGCATGCTCCACCGGCAGCCCCAGCTTCTTGAGGTCGCTGCCGAACTCCTTGCACCCCTCGTAGTCGCCCTGGATCGCGTACGCGGCGAACTTGCTCAGCTTGTTGGTGATGCGCTCCGCCTTGGTCACCTGGCCGGGCCGCACCCCCGGCCGCTCCTTGTAGAAGATGAACTGCAGCTTCACCGTGAAGATCTTCCCGTACACGTCGTACTGCTGGGCCCCTGCGGCAGCGTTGGCGACAGGTCAGAGGAGCAAGGGGGAGTGGGGCTAGCAAGGGTTGCAATTAAGTGCAAGTGCATATTCTGCCATTTTACTAAAATAATGAAGCGTAGACGTCTGTAAATTAATAAAAGTAATTGTCTCCCTTGTGCCAAAGGTTAAGGTTTTTATAAAGTAGACTGTTACTTAAAAAAAAAAAAAAAAAAAAAAAAAAAAAAAAAAAAAAAAAAAACTACCAGGAAGACCGAGTTTTTGCTCTGTAAAGTTATTAAGTAACGCTTTACTTTCTTTGACCGAGATCGTTATCTCCGCTCACTCACCCTTTTCCTTTTTAAGACGAGCTCGTTCGCTTTGCTCACTCGCTAGGGCAGTGGGTATTAATTTGTTGAACTACCGGTTACAGATGTAGTACATTGGTTTGTATCTATAAATTTTTGTATCAAGAATCAGCAGAGTTTTGTTCAATTTAGTAGATTTATGCAGTTTTACCTACAATAAATCTCCGTAACCATAACATGGAAACTTTGAATGGCTCTAGGACGAAAACTGAATTTTTCCCACTTATGAGACCTATTCCAATTTGAATCCTAGAGGCAATACCCCCTATATAAAAAAATAAATAAATAACATACTTGGACAGAAAAAACTACCGTGTAAACAGTACTTGTTTTGTTGTATAAAATTATCTGTCCAACACCAGTGATGCATTCTAGGTTGTTGTAATACAATTAATTGTCAGAATTTTGAGTTTTTCGCCTTGTAATTTTTGTATTACAAGAATTTAAACACCAATAGTGTTATAGTATTTATATTTTAAGTGCATATAGCATTTAATCTATGTCATCTGCATGACATTACTGATGTAAGCGGAACTCTCTTATGGTGCAAGCTTTTGGCCTTGAATTGTTTGTAAGCAATGTTAAGGCAAAAGAAATTGCTTGTGTAGTGTGGTTGTGGTAGGACCAAATGTGTCGAGTTTATATACCTATGTCCGATACGGAGTAGCACGGCTGCAGCGGCAATTCCTGGAACGGATCCTTCTCGTCCTTGTTGTTGAACAACTGCAGCACAGGGTTCTCCCCTTGGAACACCAACTTCATGAACACCTTCTTCCAGAACCTGGGTACAGAGATTCACTCAGTTTTGTCATGAGTACTGTTCTTTTTGCCAATATTTCCAGTAAAAAGATTTTACTTTTACTGAAAGAAACAATCAATTTAATTCCAAGCTTCTTATATTTCATTCAGGAATAATTTATTATAATTTAAAAACTTTTAAGACAAATGGCAAATTTAAAATTAAAGTTTCAAAGAGGAATCAAGTAAAAGTCTAAGTTGTATAATCATTGAAACAAGAGATTTAATGGCATTAAACATCAATAATAGTAAAAAATAAAAATAAAAATACTTAAGTGAAAAACACCTTTTGACAGTTGAGACTTCTACTGGGCCGATATAAGTGGGGGTTGCACCAAAAACAAATGTTTTCTGTCCTTTATTAGCAAGTTTTATATACAACTCGAAGATATTTACGTTAAATTGGTAAAAAATGAAAAAATAAACATTCTTTATAGGGGAAAATTGAACTTTTCAATCCTTTGGACAGTTCTTCTGAGACTTCCACGTCTGATTTGCATGCAATTTGTACCAAATTAAAGGTAAACTTTTATATATAAGCTGATTTGGTTTACTTTAAAGTTATCTTAATTTCTTAAGGCACAAAAGTTGACATTTCCAAACCTTTGCAATGAATTTATTTTACAGACCTTCAATCAATTCAATTCAATTCAATTTCAATCAGTTCAATTGTAGAAACACGAGGTATTTTGTCTCAAAACAGTAGAAGAGCAAACTCTCAAGAAGAATTTGGTTTATTATGGCCAGTTCCTTAAAACGTTTGCCATTGTATTACTATTTAAATGAAAATAAATATACTTAATTATTTAAAATGCCCCCCGTTGGAGCAGACCTGCATACCCAGCTAATTTCCTACGGGATTTTGACGTTTCCCATAAACACCATTGGGGTAAGTGTGTAGGTTTGCCACATATGAGTTTTATAAGTAAATCATACTCTTCCTAGTATATTATTAATATGGGATTTGAGTTCAAGCAAATCTTACAAAATATAATGTTCTTATTTGAAAGCTTAGTTCAAGCTGGATTGAATAGCGAAATTTTACATCGAATTGAGTAAAGGACTAAAAATTATCAAAATGCAAATAAGAAAACTTTTTGAAGAGCTGTAACTTTTGTATTGAAGGGAAACAAGGCAATCAAAAATTATGATCAGAACATTCCTTATAATTTTCTAACGCTAGTCGAAAACTCTTCCCATTTCCCCCTCGGTGCACCCACCTTTGGCCGGTGATCTTCTTCTTGTTGGGCTGCCTCAGCTGCATTTCCCAGCCCGGGCCGTCGTACTGTATCCTTGGGAACGGCTCCAGCGGCTGCGACACGTCCTCATCGAACAGAGGAGTGGGAGGTGTCTCCTGGGAGTCCGTCCGCTCCAACTGCTTGTCCTCTCCCAGGGGCAGTGCCGCCGCTGCCACATAGTATGCAATTAGAAACGTTTCAGCAACTCACAAATACATGGCCCACAACCTGCTCTCGTGTGCATCACAACTAAAAACTCATCTGACTTGAGCCAAACAAAATATTTTAAATTTTATGTTTAGGGTTCAACCAAGCAAACACATTTGATTACTTTAAAAATACACATAAAACAGAAAAATACTTGATAGTTCTGAGTAAAAAAAAAATTGCTTGTAGTTACCATGAAACATTTCTATATACAACTTGGCTGTTTCTAAATCAAAATCAACCCTGTTCTAAATCTCACTTTTTTGACAATGCTCCTTACTAATTTTTATTTAGATAAAAACACAAACAAACACAATAAATTTAGTTTATAACACAACTGTTTAGCAAAAAACTAAAACGTTGTTTTTTTATTGATATAAGAAATATCCCCATTATCACTGTTAAGGTTATTCTATGGTCTTCTTAGTGTCCAAAATGATAAGCAATCCATGTCTAAAAAGGTTATTAAATAAATATCAATATCAACATAAACTAACTTGAGAATCTCTTCTATAACGTTAAGCAAAGACTAAAATAGCATTTGTTACTACAACAAGTTCAATGGTACTAAAAATGGATTTAGGGCTACGATCTAATTTGGAAAATAAGCCACCATGGAATTGTAAATGAGTAAATTTTTTCCACATTTACTCGTCTCACTTCGCATGTTTTTGACATTTTTTTAAACTTTTGTTGAGATTTTTTGGGTTTACTTTTCTTATCCCTATCACCATTTATCACTTGCTGGACGACTCACGTTGTGCGAAGATGGCCTCGGTGACTTGTGCGGGTATCTCCTGACTTTTGTCGAAGGGATTGAACCTTGGGCTGGAGTCCTGGAAGGCGGTGACGGGGCTCTTGGGTGGGGGCGCCAGGGCAGGCGCGACGCCCCCGAACTCGGTAGAGGCGCCCAGCTCGCCCGCCTTGGGCCTGGGGGAGAAATGTCACGGAGTTACAAACAAACAATATAACCACTAAAAAAAACAATGCACGGTGTGAAGTAAACAGTATAGTCATAGACAATCAATCACCATAAATTTTACTGTTGATTTTTTTGTACTGGGTGTTAAAAAACACTTTACACCTTTAAAAATGTGTATAAATTTATTTCGAGAACTTGCGGTGGTGAATGTAAACTAGTTTTGGGACATTTACACAACATTTTTCAGTTCCAAAACTCACCGATGCGAGCGCTAGTAGCAATTGCACGAAAATAGCAACATTCGCTGAAATGGAGCGTGTTAGTGGTGTCTTTTAGTTTTAAAAATTAAATTTAAACCAAACTTTTGCAACAGTCACAAAATGTAGTCCACTTTGGTGACTTTTAGCACTGTTGGTAAAAAAATGACGCTGAAGTATAAAAAAGATTTTTTTAAGAAAAAGCACCAGGCTAGGACGATTACGAGGTCCATGAAGTCAGTCGCTAACGTAACTGATAACTGATAGGTTTACTAGCGCTAGTTATTTCAAGAGAAGGTAAAACTAATAGTCTACTTGTTTTGATAAGGTGAATAAAAACTTCCATTAAGTTGCAAAATACAACTGTTAACAACATCTTTTAGAAGTTTGAGTAAAACCATAGGTTACAATTTGGATATGAATAAAGAACAATGCTTGTTGAATAAAAGCAAAATAACCTATTTCATGCGGTAAACTTAATTCCTGAACATCTTCAATAACTTCCAGAATCACTTTCGAATATTTATGAGTAAACATTTAAAGGAGGTAATAATTATTATTAACAATAATTATTATTGTTCATTGTAAAAGTATGTGTTTACCTTTTCAAATCATGTTAATTTTTTTGCCTTCAACTGAATAGATGAAACTAATAAACCCATGTTTGTATCATTCACTCAAGAACTCTAGACATATTTTTATTGATGACTTTCATGAAAAATTCATGAAATGCACGTTTGTTTGAGAGGTTTGCGAGGGTGCTACCACTACTATCGGATAGTCCCTCACTTGATGAATATGCTGAACTCCTTGTCGTCGGAGTCGGCGGACTCCCCCCGGCTGAACCTGGCCGGCGTGCTCTGCGGCGGGGGTGGCGGCTCCTGCGTGGCCAGGAACGAGTCGAAGCTGTCGTCCGCGCCGAACCCGAGCGAGGCGTCTCCTGAACGAGAAGCGCACAGTAGTCAATCATAAACCACATCCAAAGACATAGACGATGGGCATAGTAGAATCATTGTTAAGGCAAACTTAAGCTAAATATAGTGAGTCCCAATTACCGCAATACTCGTAAAGTCATAGCTGTAAAGTTAAGCATGAAGCAGAACGAAAAAATACAGACATCATAAACTGGTTCTTGTTGTTGTTTATCATGAAATGAACCAACTTGTTTACCTCAGCAAACTTATTGCATTGATATCAATTGAATGCCGAAATCCAAGTAATTGCTTTTATTTAGGTAGCTCTTCACAACTATTTTGCTAACAAATTGTCCAAACAAAGCAGTTATCATCCACTGCTGGTAAAGCACGTGAGGCATTTATTTTATAAGCGGCATGAGGCCTACTTATATATTTTTTTACTTTTAGTATCGCCTCTCTTACGTTTTACATATAATCATATCAATTACTCTAAAATAGTATCATACTGTATGATTGCTTTATACAGTATTGATGACAAATTAAACCTACATGGTACAAACGGTAACCATTACCTAGCCTTCCTTTCCTAGATTTATCCCAGTTATGAGTCATGTAATGCTGTTTTCTGCTTTAATTCAATAATTTATTTTACAACTAACACCCAGTATAAAATAATATCATTATTTTTTCTGCTCACCTTCTACTTTAGGTGCTCCAAAAGGTGACGAACTGAAAGGGTCTGCAGCAAAGGGATCTGCTGCAACGTTTGCGTTCTTGTCTTCCATTCCAACACTCTCAAATTTAGCCGCAAAAGCGTCAAAATCATCTACAGGTTTGGAAGCAGATATACTGGAATCTCCAAAAATATTGAAAGGTTGCGAAGGAGCGACAGGTGTAGTGTGGAGCACTGGCTCTTGGGGTGCGAACAAATCAGTAGTTTGGGGTTGGAAGGATAAAGAATCTGTGTTATTTAAAAACAGGTCGTTTGTTTGACTTGGTGGAGCACCAAATGCAGAAAATTCAATAGCTGCAGGTGGCTTTTCTATTACTGAAATATTCATTTCTGAATCGAATCCTGACGCTAGACTAGAGATCTCTTCCATTTTCGGCTGATCGAAGGGCGAAGCGAATGGCGTTTCTTGGCGGATTTCCTCAAACAGTGAGTTTGAGACAACCGGTTCTGGTGGGTTTTCTTCTTTAACTTCTGAAATCGTGTCGGATAGATCATGCGTTGGTTCTCTTGAAACTGGTTGAGAATCGAAATCAGAGGAGAAAGCAGAAGATGGGGCTGTATCCGAAGTGAAGACTGTGGAGTCATTTTCTAAAACATCAGTAGATTCCGGCGAAGGTTTCGTAACATTTGAATCGAACTTGGGATGTTGTGTAGGTATTATTTCTAACGCAGGTTGAGAGCTAAAAAAGTCATTTTGCTCCCTGGACTTAGTTTCTGAGGATATAGTTTCACTTGCGGAAGTCATGACAGGTGGTGGTCGCTCAGGTTCATTGAAGTCAAACATGTTTTGACTAACTGGCTGTACTGGCTGTGGCGGTGGGGGGACAACTGGTGGAGGCTTAGGTCGTTCTGGGGGTAACTTGGGTGGAGGTGGTTTGGGAGGTGGTCCAGCATTCATAGGAGGCACAGGCGGTTTAGCTGGGGGAACAACCGGCGTGACAGGAGGTACAGACGTTAGTGCTGTAGGCACCACAGGAATCACAGTAGGCACTGACGTTGGGACTGGGGCGATGGGCACCATGTGTGCAGGGGAGGTCGTGGAAGGTGCGAAGTCGTCCATATCTCCTAAAAGATTTACTTCTTGAACTGCCGGCTGCTGAGGTTCTTTATGTACCTCGTCTACTCCCAGTAGGTCACCAAACATATCCGGCGTGGGACTAGGTGAGTTTAAATCTCGCATCGGAGTCGGGCTAGGGGTTCTTGTGGCTTGTAGTCTGTCTAATAAGTGTGATGATGTTGCTTCCATTGCTCCTGTTACACTTAATATTAGATCTTTAGTCTCCTTTGAAGGTGGGATGCCGGGTCTTGGTGGAGGTGGTCGTCTTGGGGGTGCTCCTTTTGGCGTATTTGTACCAGATCCTTCCCTACTGCTTGAAATTTCTAATGGATCTATACCAAACAAATTTACATTCTCATTTACAAAAGTCGAGGTGTGGTCTATCGAAGATCTAGCGGAACTGTAAGTTGGAGCAGGTGGAAGCGGTGGTTGAGCGTTATCAACGAAACCACCAAAGAAATCATTTGCTGCCCCATTGGTCGTGTTGGTAGCAGCGGGGGCTGCAAATATATTTTCATAGTTTTGTGTACTTTGAGCCTTAACTACATCAGGTGCTGGGGAACTAAAAAAATCAGAAGCTGCACTATCGCTTTCAGCAGTAAAAGCGAATGGGTTTGTGTTTGCTGAAGCTGCATTGTTGAGCGTGCTCATGAATGGATTTTCAACCTGAGATGCGGAAAAATCCATCGTGTTGGAAAGGAACGGATTGAAACTAGAACTGTTGGAAGACACCTGGGTGTCCCCTGCATTGAGGTCGTCCATTAAAAATGGATTCGCCATGGTTTTGGTTTAGCTTAAAACCAGTATTAATTTATTAATTCAGATTCCAAAAGTTTGAGCTCAGTTTTACCAGGGACTAAATTATCAACACAAGACGTATCAAACGGGTCGATATCTCCTCCGATATCAAAAGATATTTTACTGGTTGCTGACTGTGGCGTAAGTGGTTTCTCGTCAATAGGAAGATCTTCAGTGTGGTCTATAAAGTTTTTATGTTCTAAAGGCTGTTCTTCTTTTTGTGGCGAGTCTCTTGGATTAAAGTCGGGATCTGTATAGCTTCTCTTTATAGATGTACCAGAGTCTGAACTTATTAGTTCACTCTCTAACAGCTTAAGTTCTGCTTTACCTGGCAACACGTTATTTACAATTGATGTATCAAAAGGATCAGAATAAATAATATTATCAATATCTTCTTCAATTTTCTTAGGCACAACCGGTGTGTGAAGCTTGCATGTAATTTCTGTTTCTTCACATAAAATATCTGGTTGTAGTTTTTCTGGTGATTGGATAGTTGACTTCAAAGGCAATGCACTCGGTGGTTTAGGAGGCAAGGGGTTTATTAAATTGGTTTTAACTGTACTAGAATTATTGTTCGTATTTGGATCTTGTCTAGGATCAAAATCGGGATCGGAAAGAGAACGTTTTAAACTGTTTTCGTTAACCAATTCACTTTCAATCAACTTTAGCTCTGCTTTACCTGGAGCGTGAGTAGCAAAAGACGTGTCGAATGGATCTGAATAATTGGTTTCACTTTCACAGCTAGGCCTATTATTTCCCTCTTCGGGGATGGCGTAGTACGGAGTTAGAGGCTTACTAACTTTTGAATTTTCTTCTTGGTTGACTGCAAGTAAATCAGTTTCTGGCTGAAGTGTTTCAATATTAAAGGCTACAACTTTAGGTATTGACAATCTTTTTTCACCTACAGGTAACTGATCTGGTCTTGAAGGCTTTGCTGACTTTGGTGGTGAATCTGCTCGTGGATCGAAATCTTCGTCGTCTTCGATTTGTGGAATTACTCCTTCTTCTAAGAGTTCCTTTTCTAGAAACTTTAATTCTGTTTTACCCGGAGCTACTAGTTCTTCAACAACCGATGTATCGAAAGGATCGGAATATGTCAAATCGTCACTTCCTTCTTTTGGTGCTATTGGTTCGATTGGGCAGTCTCCGATTTTAGAAAGATCAGTTGTACTTCCACCGAGTAAATCACGATGTTTTAAACTCAGCGGCCTCTGATCTTCCTCAAGAAAGTTATGTTCGTTTGCAGAATCGTTTAACCGTACACTCGGTATGGATTCTAAAACCTTCGATACAATTGGCTTAGGTACTTCAACGTCTTTTGATAAAATTTCCTCTTCAATTAGCTTAAGTTCATACTTTCCAGGCAACACATTAGCAGCAAATGATGTATCAAAAGGATCGGCGTCGTCATTGACTGCATCGTCAAATTCATCGCTTTTAAAATCTCCAGTGCTGATTGGCACTTCTACTACTTTCTTATGTACAGATTCTTGAGCTAATGCAGCAAATTCATCGTCCAAATCGTCTGCAAGATCAACATTAGGAGTGGTAGCCTGGTTTGTCTGAGCTACAGCGTCAAACTCCTCAACAACAGATTTCGAAAGTTGTTGATCATTGGCAGATGCACTGAGTGAATTTTTTCTTTCTACAAGCGGACTCGGTGGTGCTAGTACAGTTGCTAAATTTATCGATAAGTCAATTTCATCCGTAACAAACTCTGGTTCTTCGTCAAGAATTGATTTTGGAGGAGGCTCACTGATAACAGGCTCAGCCTCTGATGTTGGCTCTCCCTCATCAAAGCTTCCTAGTAAAAGATCCTGTTTCTTTGGTCTTTTTCTTTTCTTTGGTAGGGCTTCAGGTACCGGAATCGGTTTATCTACTTTTCCAGTTAAAACCTCTACAGCACACCCTAAACTTACTAGATTTTTCTTTTTCGGATCAACCTTTATGACCTGGTCTACGATCGATGTATCGAAGGGATCAGGGCCAGTCTCCTCTTCAGTTGGACTGTCAGGGATGTAAGCTAGCTTAACGTCTCCACTTGCTACAACATCTACGTAAGATGTGTCAAATATATCCTCATCCTGTTCACTTTCCTCTTCTTCTTCTTCCTCCTCTACAGCCGGTTGGAGTTCTTCGTTACTTTTTTCTTTTGCCTGTTCTTCAGTCTGCCCCTCTTCTTGTTCTTCTCCAGCAACAGAGCCTTCAAAATTTGCCCACTTTTTAGATTTGCTTTCTGAACTTGATTGTGTCTGTTGGCCGTCTGTGTTTGATGGTCCCGGAGGTTTCCGTTGAAAGAAACTTGAAGATTTTATTCGATCTAAGTCCCCTTGTGTTTTCTTAAGGATATCATCTACACCAGCTGTAAGTGCTTGGAACTTTTTCCACTCTTCACTCTTTTCAGACGAAGCTCCTTCACCTGCATCAGATGCTTCTCCGACTTCTTGTTTATATTGGTGTTCTCTTCTATATTGTTCTAGTTCTTCTGGATCAAAAAGGTCTTCCTCCTTATGCTTTCCCTTTTTGCCCTTCTTTTTCTTTTTTAGTACTTTGATTTTCAGCATATTCTACATCTACTTCAAGGATACATCTGGAACAAAAAATATCATTATAGCTCTTTAGTAACTGATTGATTTCATAACTTTTATGTCGATAACTGGTTTTGAATATAGTTTCTGGAAATGAATAAAGAATATGTTGGCACGCCGTGTAAAGTTAAAAAAAAATATTTCCAAACCACCTTTTCCTTTTATTTTTTATAAAGCCACGTCCGCACGGACCGAACATTCGTGGCGAACCTGTTCGACGAACACAAAATCAAAAAACATTCCTAACAAACAATTAGGGGCCATATCATTTTCGTTTTAAAAAGTTAGCAACGTACAAACAAAAGTTCGGAACAACTTTGTTCAGCCAGTGCGGACGCGGCTTACAACACTCTGGAAATTAATAAAACTATAGAAATACAACACTAGCCAGTAAAACTAATTTTATTAAACTAGGCCTCTTAGTTGGAAACTGCGATTGTTTTATAATCTCTTTAATACTGTTAAGAAATTGTTTAGAGTTTTAGTTTTCTACTTCATAAAATATAAGGTGGAATCCCCAAATATCCAGTAAATCGATACATTTTATGGAAAGATATTTACATAACAGTTTGTGTTGATTAAATTTGCAATTCAAATCATAATCCATCAAACCCAACCAAGTCCTCATTTGTCAATAATATTCT
The DNA here is from genome assembly GCA_030545055.2 of Neoaliturus tenellus. Lineage (NCBI taxonomy): Eukaryota > Metazoa > Arthropoda > Insecta > Hemiptera > Cicadellidae > Neoaliturus > Neoaliturus tenellus. The sequence goes on from CM061537.1 coordinate 87,326,928, forward strand.
CTGTTATCAGTATACGCCAGAGTCAAATACTACTCATTCAAATATCAGAGAAAACCCATAACCATAGGCTATAGAGGAATTTGGAATTTACGTTCCTCTTTGTTAAAAAATTTTCAATAAGAAATGGTTTTGGGAAATTCCTTCAGATGCTCACCACACAGGACTTCCAAATTTCTATCTAATCTTGTATATTAAAATAATTTGTATCTAAAATCATTTCCGAGTCCGTCCAGTGTCGGACCGATTTGCATGGTTTATATTTTAAATCAAAGGTATTCACATTTATATGACGCTAAAAATCTTAGTGTTATACAGTTTATGTTTTTATACCTACGTAATTAAATTAATTGGCTGAGTTTTCCAAAATTTCACAAACGGTTTTCACTTGTCATTCCGTTGTATGCCTAGTTGAACTAAGAGAAACAGAAATGCTACTGACATACATTTAAGATATGAATATAAAATAATCTTTCTTTTTAGCAAAAATTAACAAAACAAAACTATAGAATACTTTTTTTAATTAAATTTTATTTACAACACCCAAAGTGACCGTAATACACTGATCATCCACAATAGATGTTGTATTTGTGTCAACTACAGTTTCAATCGAATCTCCACTGTCCAATAGCAGTTGAGGGCCGGCGCAGACAGCCCTCTTGTGCATTTGGACTGTAATCAAACCCGCTGTAACAGGAAGCATTGTGAGCATTATGTAACCTGTGCAAACTTTTACCAGTTCTCCAAAGTATTGCGAACAATTTTGATGGTTCGATGCCTGAGCGAGTTTGGCTTCAGCCTAAAATCAATAATTTCTCAATACGCTAAAGGTTTTTATCCTCCTCAGACCTAAATTTTTGGAATTTTTTGCACTAATAGCCGTGTTTTGTACACTGGGATGTACATGTTTTTTAAGAGTTTTTATATTCACTTTTAATTAATACCAAAGTATAAGGGACTGTTTGTACACTCCATTGTACATTTGAGAACAAGTCTGAACAGTGCTGCAACCTGTTGGCTTAGTTAGGATATAATAGGACGACCTTGAGTTGACAGTATTTTGTCATTCATCAAAAGGTGCATGACACGCTCAGCATTTCGCTATTTTCTGCATAGTTAAGGTAAGTTTTCTTAATAAACTTAAATGCAGGATGCTAGTTCAATGTTAGATTAATGTTGCTATGCAGTTGTTTTTAATGTAAACCTTGGCTACATATTTTATTTTTTGGGTTAAATTTTTGTGTACAGACTGTACATAATATATAAATACTGTACATTTAGACTGATCGATTTTAAACAGTTTGATTTAAGCGCCCGCTATATATTTTAGTATGATAACTAAAAATACTTTTTTTACTATTTTTCAGTTTTTGATATGGACGACTGCATTGGTGATGATTTTTTTTTTTTTTTTTTTTTTTTTTTTTTGAGGGAGAGGCGGAAAAATGCATTACGCACACAGGTGGCCAGCCTGTAGTGTGGGGCTCCCCTAAAAAACGGGTTTACCCACTAAAAAACCTCCTCTACTCTTTAGGAATCTAACCTGGAATTGTTTATCACATTACGTCAGGCTAGGCCTAAATTTGGCTTACGCCCGTCGGGCTCGCTCCTTATCCAGCCGCTCTATCAAGGGATCTGGGCCACTTCGCGGTCCAGATCGGTTTTCTTTTCCAGGAGGATGCCCCGGACGAACTGTGACAAACAATCCCAGTTGCCCTCATCCTCCAAAATCTTTTGGCAGACCGAGTCCACCGAAAATGCACCAAATATTTGTGTGGCCTCCAGGCGGGGCCCTTCCCAACGGGGACAGCGGAAGAATGTGTGTTCCGCATCGTCGGGAACACCCGGGCAATAAATGCAGTCCGGTGAACCGGTCTTTCCCATCCGGTTCAGGTACGAACGAAAATAGCCGTGACCTGTCAAAAATTGGGTCAGGTAGTAGTCCACCTCCCCATGCCGCCGTTCCACCCATGGTTGGACCTGCTTGATAAGTCGCGCAGTCCATCGTCCTCGGGTGTCGTGCTCCCAGCTGTGTTGCCACTGCTGGAAGGTTCGGGAGCGCTCTTCTGTTCTTGTTGTGTCCTTGCCGATCTCGCCACGTCTCTGATAAATCGCTTTCCTCTCCCCTGCCAAGAGCTTGACAGGGATGACTCCGGCGACCACCAGGACGGCAGGCTCGGACACTGTCCGGTAGGCGGAACACACCCGGAGCGCAGCTTGACGCTGAACCCGGGCGAGTCGCAACCTGTAGCACTCCTTATCTAGAGCGCCTGCCCACACCTCTGCCCCGTAAAGGAGCACGGACTGGACCGCGGACATCAACAGACGTCTTCTGCTGGATCGGGGACCCCCGACATTGGCCATCAGCCTACTAAGGTGAGTAACTACCTTAGCGGCCTTGTCCGCCGTACGGAAGATCTGATCCCTCCAGCTTAACTTGGTGTCCACCATAACCCCAAGGTATTTGGCGGCACGAGTTGATGTGACCACCTCCCTTCCCACTCGAAATGGGACGACGGTGTCGATCCTCTTCTTCGTGAGAATCACGATCTCCGTCTTACTAAGAGTAAGCGAGAGACCGTGATCGGACATCCAGTTGTTGACAACCCGCATAACTCGGTTCAACTTTAGTTGGGCCAGCTCAACGTTGCGTGCAGCAATGAGAGCTGCGACGTCATCGGCGTACCCAACCAAAGTGGTTTCCTCAGGCATCTCGTACCTCAGGAGGCTGTCATAGGCAACGTTCCAGAGATCCGGGCCGAGTATTGAACCTTGTGCGGCACCAGAAGTGACTTCCATCCAGGGACGTATTTAAGTATTTGCCGCCTCTAGGCAGCGGAATTTTCCGCCGGCCCCCCCCCTCCCCCAAACTTGTCAGCGCACTCCCCGACCTCACTTGCCGTGTCAGCTGATTTTGTAGAAAAGTAATAAGTAATTGCATTCTGAAATGCATCAACAAACATATTGTCCGGAGATGACTTGTTGGCCAGTGAGGGGGTTGCGGGGCGAGGGGGAAGATGAAGCATGCCATTGGCCAAAACAATTTGCTTTTTGTTTTTGGTTTTTTTTATTCCACCATGTTAGGCCTAAACTATCAACAAAACCAAAAACATACAGCTTCCCTACGATGTTTTCTTTTTTTTTTGCATTCAGCTGTCTCTCACTACATTGAATTAGGCTAGCTGGTTTGTCAACAAAGACAATTGTTTACTTTTTTTAGCAAAAGTTTTTCAGGTAGAATAGTACAACCCAAGGCAATTAGAATCCTACCTAGGATTCTAATTGCCTTGGTACAACCTAAGTTTGTTTTTATTCCTTAGTTAACCAAATGACCGGTAGGTTTCGAATGTAAATATCCCCTCGCCCCCCAACCCCCTCAGTGGCCAACAAGTCATCTCCCGACAATACTACTTTTTGAGCATTTTTTAACACGTTGAGTGCGGAAAATCCATATATGGGGTCATCAAAAATGCGAAAAATTTTTTTTTGTTTAATCACTAGGTAATTGCTTGTATGTTGCTAAAAAGTCGTCAGAAGTTGTCTATTCATCTATTTTCTGTCAAATATCATGACGTCATTTCCGGTACGTAAATTAACGTAGTCCGCCATTGGTGCCGGGGATCGTCACTTAAAACTCTCATCGAAATGATTTTTATCATCAGAATACACGTTCTCCACCGATTACTCTTAATTACCTGCTAAACTGCGCAAATAACACAAAAAGTAACAATAGAAAACACTGTGAAGCCCAATCACTTCGTTCACGACGCGCCCCGGGGGAACCGGCAAACGATCGTCTACGAACCGGGAAAATGGACTGCACCAATAAACGGCGAGCACTTATAACCTCTCCCGGCAGTGGCTAAAGCCCAAACTAAACAAATGAACCAATGTTACACGATTCGAGAGTGCTACGTAATATTACGCAGGCCGCTGCAAGTGCCACTGCTCTCCCCCCCCCCCCCACCCCAAAATGGCGGACCGGAAAACGAACTACGCCGTTGTGAGCACAGGGACTGGCACAACAGGCGGTGAGCGAATCAGCCTCTTCCAGCAATGGCTAAGCCCACAGTGAACCAATATGTTTCGGGTAGGAGAGCTACGTTAATTAACGTAGCCCGCACTCAACGTGTTAAGAGTGTATTTGTTTCGCAGTTTTCATTCAAAAAGTGGATTGGCTTATGCAAAAAGTCATTGGATACATGCTGGAATGCGCAACATTGTTGTAACCAATCAGAAGTCATAATTGCGTTTTACAGCGCGAAAACGGTACACGAAAACGTACATACACAAGGGCTCTTAACTATTGTTATTGAACATTAAATAAACTGGAAAGACGTGTTAAGATAAGATGTCTTTGAAAAATAAAATATTTGTATTTACAAAACGGGTTTATTTACAAAAAACTAAATGAGTAAAACGGAAAAGTAAGTACTTTCACCTAAAATAATAATATGAAATGTGGTTTTGTTGCAGTTACTTCACACTTTTCTACTTGATTTTAATCTAGCAAATGAGTCAATAATTGTAGATAAGTCCATTGAGTATTACTGGAAATTCATACTTGGAGACAACCATTTAAATTAAACACTTTAACTCACAATTATGCGTTACAAGTTGGTATAAAACACAATTGAAGTATAGTCTACATACTACATACCACAATGTTTCCATTGGCAATTGGCATTGGCGACTGACGCTGCCACTGCCAACGAAGTAAGCATAGAAAAGTCGCGTACGGCGTACGAGGTAAACACGGGGAGGTAGAGCGGAAGCCCACGCCCGCGACCGCGAGCATAGAAAAAGGAAACGATTTTGTTTCCTTTTTCTGTGAAGCGAGCGACGACGCGACATTACGTTCGCCAGACTAATAGGAAAAAGACGGCACGGAAAACTCAGTACAGCAGTGTAGTGAATGAATGATTTACTTTTAGTTTTTAAATCTCCGGTCTACCTGAGGCCGAACGACCCGACGTTACCGAATGCCGCCTCGCGGCCGTAGCGCTAGGCGAGTTTGATGGCTGCAGATGTTTACGGGAATCGTGTTTTAAAATTAACTAATTATGATAGGGATTGACTCTTAACTTTTTCTAAAAGTATTAAGAAGGATCTCGTCTTTTCTGGTTTTAGAATTTTTAATCAAATTTCTAATTTCAGCTATAACTATAATCTAAAATCACCAGTTATTCTATATTTTTAACTGGAGTTTTCCATTAGTTTTAATGAAACTACCAAAGTGAGATTAACAAAGTGTAACAAAGGAAATTTAGCACCGTAATTCTTCTTTAATGGACACCTTAGTTATAGCTATAGGCTTCATTTAGCAGAAGATAACAGGATTCTAAAAAAACACTTGCATTTGCATCGAGAAAAACAGTTGATTTTAGACAGTTATAACAGAAATTTGAAATTTTATTTAAAAATTCTAAAACCAGAGAACACGAGATCCTTCTTTCTACTTTTAGAAAAAGTTAAGAGCCGATCTTTATCTCAATGATTTAATTTTAAAACATTCCCGTAAACCTCTGCATCTATAAAACTCGCCTAGCGCTATGATCGCGGCCGCGAGGCGGCATTCGGGCCCGACATTCGCCTTAACGTTAAGGTGCTCTTGAATAATTTTATACTTAATGGAAGTATTTTAAATAGCCGAATTGTCGTTCTCAAAATTATTTGCTGAACATTTTTTTTAATTACTAAAGAAGGCATGCAACATATTTTGAATTACATTTAAAGACTATAACTACAATATTTAAAATTATTTCTTCCCCAAATTTTGCCGCCCCCTAAAATTTGCCGCCCTAGGCGCGCGCCTAGTCCGCCTATTCGGAAATATATCCCTGCTTCCATCGTCCGCGTTCCGTCCCTCGTGTCATAGATCAGGCTTCGAGAGCGTAGATAATCCTCGATGAGCCGCAACAGATATGCAGGAATACGAAAGGTGTTGCGAAGCGCATCCAACATATCGACCCACCTCGCCGAGTTGAAGGCATTCTTGACATCAAGCGTAACAAGAAGCACTACTCGGTGGGAGAAATGGTTGTGGCTTTCGGCTCTCTCCACAGCTCTCTGAACTTCGGTGACAGCGTCGATCGTTGACCGTCCCTTTCTGAAGCCGTACTGACGGGGGCATAAGTCCCCGGCAGCTTCCACGGCAGAAGTCAGGCGGGAACGGATCAGCTTCTCGAACAGCTTCCCAGCCGTGTCCAACATGCAGAGAGGCCTGTGGGACGACGGCAGTTCGGGATCACCTTTGCCCTTGCTGATCAGTACAAGCCTGGCTGTTTTCCAGGGAGCCGGAAACACCCCTTCTACCAAACAGGCATTGTACATTCTCAACAACAAGTCAGCGTTGATTGAAAATACTTTCTTTAAAGCCTCACTGGGAATCCCGTCCAGGCCAGGAGCCTTGTTGCTCTTCAGGGAGAAAACGGAGGTTTCCAGCTCCTCGAAAGTGAAGAGTGGAACGTCCTCTACCCGTCCGAAGTCAACCGGCGGTCGCTGTGGATGTTCAGGAAACAATGCAGCGACGATCCTCCCCATGGTGGCGCCCCCCATGATGGAAGGTGGAGAGCGGGCGCCGAGTTTCTGTGTTACAAGTTTGTAACCCAGGCCCCACGGGTCGGAGTCAACGTCGTCACGAAGTCTCCTCCAGCTATTCGCCTTGCTCCTGTTTATCGCCTGGCGGAGAGATTTTCTCGCAGCTTTATAGGCCTCCGACTTACGAACTCTGTCTGCGGGAATTCTCGCTCTTGTGGCGGCTCGTCTAGTTCTTAAACATGTTCTTCTGAGTTCCGCAATCTCTTCAGTCCACCAGTAAACGGGTTGTTTGTCGCGTCGGGGTTTCCTTCGCGGCATAGAATGGTCGCAGGCCGAGACGATCAGTTCCATCGTGGATGTTACTAGTGCCTCGGCCCCAGCCTCACCAGGATTCCCCTGCGCTCCCCGAGAGATGACTTCGGTGAACTTGACCACGTCCAGTTTGTTGGTGTTCCACCGGCGTGGCCCTTCCCGAGATGCGGAAACTCGACGATTTGCCTGATCATGCAGGTCAAAAACGATGTATTGGTGGTCGCTACCCGTGTAGTCCTCCACAACCCTCCAGCCAGAGATCCTCGGAAGGAGCGACTCAGACGCAAAGGTGACGTCGGGGATCGTGCCTCTCTGCCCGGGGCGCCGAAAAGTAGGTGTGTCGCCCTGGTTGAGGACGACAAGACCGGCCCTGGCGATGAAATCCAGGATGTATTTCCCCCGGGAACTGGTAGAGGGCATTCCCCACTCGACGGCCCTGGCGTTGAAATCGCCACCAACGACGACATGCCCGGTGGTGCCGAGAACGCACTCCTCTAGGCTATCTATCTTGTCGCGGAAGTCCTGGACGGCCTCGTTGGGTGTGAGGTAGCAACTGAAGATAGTCACGTCCCTACACCGAACCCAGACGAATCCTCGGCCGCGCCCGTGACTCCGCACCAAAACATCTCGTGTATTACGTGCCCAAAATGCAGCAGTACCGAGGCTGTCCGAGATCCAAATGTTTGGGTCTCTGTCCCGATACTGTTCACTGATAAGGAGCGCGTCAGCACCAAGTTCTCGGGCGAGCTGATCTAGAAGGTTATCAGCTCCCCAGGATCTATGAAGGTTGGCCAATGGAACTGCATTGGTGATGATGAAACCTGAAACGGCAAGACTGATAAATAGTCTGAGTTAAATAATGTAAGAGCTGTAATATTGGATTGAGAATACAATTTAAAATTAATACTACCAATATTTTATAATTTTTATATTTGTGAGGCCTTTCGACATCAAGGATGTCATCGTCAGACATCACATAGTTTGTGAAATGTCTGACAATGATATCCTTGATGTCGAAAGGCCTCACAAATATAAAAATTATAAAATATTGGTGGTATTAATTTTAAATTGTATAGTCTGAGTTAGTTTACTTTCGTTAAAAGAAAATGGTTTTCAATGACATTCAGTTAAAACATTTTATTTGTTATACTTATTACTATTTTATATATAATACTTTTTATTTTAGAAACTATTTTCAATTATAAAATAGAAAGTAAGAATCCAGTCAAAAAACTAAAAGACTGACGAAAAAGTTTTAGACTGAATATATGTTTTTAACCCTTTCAGAACCGAATTATATTTTTTTGGAAAAATCATAATTTGTTTATATAAACCTTTTCAATTACATCATTTAAACATGTTTTGAGCATTTTTTTATTTTTTTAAATTTTTTTGTGCAATTTACAGCCATGTCCTCTGGAGAGGACACCGGGCAAATATGTTAGTAAAAAATGGATTTAAAAATATTTATATATTTTTATTCCTAATACAATACACAATTTATACATAAAAAACAGTATAAACACAGTTAATATTAGGTCAGAAAGTAAAACAAATACAAAACTTGTTAAATAAAAATAAAAAAAATTCCAAATTTGACGCCATTTGTGTTTTTTTTTTTTGCTTTTTTAGTTTCTAATAAAATTTTGGAATGAGACCATTGAAAACGCTTGGCAAAAACCACAAATATTTACTCATTACATTGAACACAACCAAATAATTTTCATTCAAATTTTCATGTTAACATTTTTGAAATGTTTACATGAAATCACTCATTTTCATCACTCATCACTCGAATCACTCATTTTCACTCATTTAACCAAACTAATTCACGATAACTATCATTTTTACTCAACCGATATAACTTAGCAGCTGACATAGGTTAGATTAGTTTTTATTTGCATCACAACATTCACAACTCACCATGGAGTAACAATATTCCAGACTACAATATTTACCCGCTGTCCTCTCCACAGGACATACAAAAACAAAAAAATCTAGCAAATTTATTTATGTTATTTGAGCCATAATACTTTTATAGATCTATTCCTACATTACTAAAGTATTATATAATATACCAACATTTCATAAAATTTCAATTTATAAATATGTATATAAAAAAATAACACCCATGTCATGCTGTAAAATCAACTATGCTATGGAACACGTGACTATCTTCAGTAATTTTTACTTAGTTCTAATAATATCCAACAGAATGCGCTAAAGTCGCTATTTTTATGCTGCCTATATGTCCCGTTGGCAGGACAACGGGTTTTAGAGCATCCAAAAATGACCAGAATTGTGCAATAAATTTATAAATGTCATGTCCTCCACAGAGGACAGTGGTCATGAAAGGGTTAAGAGACTGATTTTCAACATCGTCGAATTTGAATAGTTTTTACGTTATACAGTACTACATTTACATTGTATATCTTATAGTAAAAAAATGGAAAAAACATACTTTTAATACTAGTTTTATTGCATTATTTTACCAAAAAAAAATCAATAATCATGAAATAAAATTTTCAGCCACTTGACTTAACAGAGTCCATTTGTACACCATAGTGTACAACTGATAACACAGTTGATAACAATGATAAAAATAAAATATTTGTGGAAGTGTGTTTTGTTATATAAGATTAACAACATTTAACATGTAAAAATTTTTCCTTAATTTTTTTTCTTAGGTCAGGACTTAATTGAGTCAAAATGTTGTGTACACTATACAAACCGCCAGGTCTGAGGAGGAATTGGAACATATCCTACAGTTTTCAATAGATTTGCAAATTTTTTTGTGCCATGGGATAGGGTTTGGCTTATAGTTGTTTCTGCCAAAATTTAATGAAAATCTAATGTAAGAGGCTGAAGTACTCATCATCTTGGGTTTTTATTCCCAAAAGACTAATGTTAAATTTGAAACGTCCGCTAGGCCTACTCCTTTAATATTGGTCGAAAAACATTCATCTATATGTCATTTTAAAGTAAATTTTAATACCTATGGGACTATGAATTTTAATTGTGTTGAGCATTTTAAACATCAGTTAATATTCAGTGTAAATAAGTGTATTTTTACTTGATTACTGATAATCACAATATTGGATTGGCCGTTTTAAAATTGATTTAGAACGAAAAGTAAATTTTTTGGCATTGATATGTGATAGTCCAAACTAAACTGCTCGATTTTGAGCAGCAAGTACACTAGTATTAAATAATCCAAAGAAAAATTATTTATGCCGAGTCATAATTGATGAATTTTATAAATTAAAGTTCAATTGGGCCATGTTTAATAGAAAACTTCTTCCATACGTGCATGTTACATTATTAAAACCTGTATCAAAACTCACAAGACCATAATATATTGGATTTGCTACAGTAATTTACTACCCACACTGTGGGTCGTTGAAACTTTAAAATGTTTATCATAAATTTAGTACTTGCCTCTTTTTAATGCTATATCGTCTTTGTTATTGTGACAGTTCATAAAAACGCTTCCTAGTGTTACTATACTAGGATTAGCAATAAATATTTTCTTTATAATAGAAATTTTTGTTGTACATAGAAAATCCAACAAAAAGCAATTCAAAACTATCTTTAAAAATAAAAATAAACACTACTGCGATTCTCGATTATAATTAATTATTGAACAATATCAAAGTAATGAATATAATACCATGTAAAACTCCTACTATTCCTGTAAAGTTTCTAAACATACATTTCAATTTATAATGTTATTTTTGTTTCAGGATACATGTTGGGGATGATCTTTAATTGTTTACTGAACGTAGACAAACAGAAAATTAGATTATTAATTTTCACATAGTAAGTAATTTATTTATTATGGTTATTAATTGATTGATTCGCAGGTAATGGAACCAGAATAACAAAACAGACTACGTTAGGCAGAGCCCAAATCGGAAAAACGACATCGCAGAGTTATCTGTTCTAAAGTACCGTACCGGTATTGGTATTCTTACCTTTTCGGGTGAAATGTTAATCTAAACTGAAAACTCCGCTATACCCCGTTCAAAATTAATGAGGGGTCAAAAGATAGAATTTTATTTCCCACCACAAGGAAAATTCAAAATTCCCTTAATACCTTCCTGTTTTCCCCTACTTTCTTCACAATCAGATGTTGTTTTAATTTCACCCTCTAAAATTGAGAGGAGAAATAAATTAACCCTGATTATCGTGTTACTTCGTTCAGTTGTCTTTGCCGCGCTTCTTTTTACATATCAAACGTCGAAATAAGAATGTTTGTTTACTAAAAATCTAAATATCTTCCTCTCTTTTTCTCTGCTTGTTTTCATCGTAATAGATATCCAGGCACACCACTAGAAAGGTAGTCCTGTGGATGAGCAGAATCACATTGCAATTCCCATCGGCCACGAGAGCTAGGCCCTACAGGCTTTCAAAGTTTCAAAGTTAATCTTATGGAAGAAGGGTAATTGATTTAATCATTATATTTTGGCAGCTGTTGTAACAAGAAGAACGTTTAAGTACCAGGTTAACCAAGCCTTGCTCGTTGGTTTTAATTCACTTTTGTTATAGTGTCATGGTAATCAAGCTATTAAATCTACACCATACTCTTCACAGATAACAGCTGTAAAAAACTACTTGAAATCAATGTTCTCTTATTTTTGTATACTTTTAATTGTTATTTCATTACCAAAATAGCAACCCATAAGACCAATGTCAAAAACAACGATTTTTAAACTTAAATTTAGAGTAAATTCTATTTTCCTGGGATTGAGGCTGTTTCTAAACTTATTTTTGGGCCAAAACACTCTTAAATGCAAAGTTTATGCAAAATATACCCCGCTAGATTTCGAGATCGTGGAACATACATCCCTTCAGACATTGCTCGTATTATAGTAGGATTTAATTGACGTTTAAATAAGTGAATTGGGTTGGCGATCACTAGTTGGCATAACATGACTAGTGATATAGTGATATGTTAATCCTCACATATCTGACCAAGACCAAGACGGGACTGGGCCAAAACGTCGGATTTCGTAAGGAGAAAATAAAAATAATTTCTTAGGTAGTAAAACAGATTTTCAGTATTGTAATACAACTTTATTGTACCTATAAAACATTAATGTAACCTTAAGGATATTTATAATAACTGGAAAATTACAATTAAAAAAAATTGGGCGTAAAATAAGTCTTTCACGTTTCGACAGCTCAGCAGCGACGGGAGCGTGGTAATCACAGATTGACAGTCGGACACTAGGTCAGATATCTGGAGTAAGTTATCGGGAGGTCGGATAAACGATTTTCTATTTAGACACTAAACAGCTGCAATTATTCCCAGTGATTATGATTGGTTGAATTCTTGGAAGGGGGGAACGGGAAAGAATAGGGAATTGAAATCTGCGTTTCGACAGCACCTTTATTTTTATCGGGGTTTAATGTTAACATCACTATTAAATCACTATTTTGAGACAGGGACCTCACATGCAATGTATACAGGAATGAGAGATGAGTATAGGATGATTGTGGCGCGATCTTGGTATAGTAGGATTCACGAAAATAGTCCGATGAGAGTCGGTGCATTGTTGCCAGATTTATTCTAAAACACATTTTTAAACTGTATTACACATGGTAAACATAACCACAAATGACAACATTGCAGGGCGAGAGGGGGTGAGGGGGGATACAGCTGTTAAAATTTCCATCGGACTATTTTCGTGCATCTTACTATAGTCTTCTTACTGACTAAGGCCAACATTCTCCTAAGACAGGACTGTTAATTAATAGCCCAGCAGCCAATTTTATCTAGGGACCTACAGTTTAACCAATCCTATACTCTTATACGAGCAATGTTTGCTTGTTTGCTTGCTTGCTTGCTTGCACAATTATCTCAAAAACGGCTCCGACGATTTCCTTTAAATTTTGGAATAAACTTAGTTTTACCTTAAAAATACGGTTGAGATGGGTCTCGCCCCCAGGGAAAATCTAATTTTGCTAAAAATTAAAGTTTAAAATTACAAAATTTTAACATTGGGCTTATGGGTTGCCATGTTGGCAACGAATTAACAACATATATAAACAAGAAGTACATTCAGAACTTCAAAAAGAAATGTAACAGCTGTTTATGTACTGCATATTAAATGTCAATAAAGTTTATTCTGATATTTAAATTTACTAATATTTCACCGAGCAACGCTCGGTCCTCCTGGTACTGTATACAGAACCGAATAAGTAGGGACATCACATGAAAAAAAATTTGTTTTGCCCCCGAAAACCAGAGTAAAATAAAGTGCTGATGCTAGAATTACTTCTCCTTATTGTCACAGGAAGCGCTCTTTCTACCTCACAAATAAATGTCAAAATGAGTGTATTTGTTTCAAAAAAATCAAAACAATAACAAACGTCTGCAAAATTATTCTGGCCATCTATTTCCATTGAACCCATCAGCATGATCCTTGTTGCTATGGTTGTTTATAGACTTTCTTGTAAAGTTTCGATATATTTGAGATACGAATATATTGTACTTTTGTTACAAAAAAAGTATCAGGTTGAAGTAAACTATGTAACATTTATTTTGCCGCTTTAGGTGAATAGTTTTTTCTAATCAGCATAAAGATTAATGGTTTGTGTAAATTTTTTTCTTTGATGCAATTGTTTGCATTTATTTGTTCAGATATTAATATGTTTATGTTTTATCTACAGTACCTGGTTGGAATCGATTTTTCCTGTGGTTGAGGCTCTTTCTAGACTTATTTTTGGGCCAAAACACTCTTATATGCAACGTTTAAGCAAAATGTACCCGATAGATTTAATCATAAGGTTTTCACACTCTTAATCCATTCAATTGTGTCAATTGTTTTATCGTCACCAATAAATAAATGGTCTGTGAAATATAAATTTAATACACAACTTAAACTACCTAATATCACTTTGTGCCTCAAATTACTCTGACGTTCTTGTGTTTAATATCGCAGGACTCGGCAGACTTCATTGTTGGGAGACAGTAAAGACCACTCTAAGATTGAATCAAGTCAGAGAATTCCTTGAAACAGTGATGTCTCATTCAGGGTTCATTAATGCCGCCATTTTGGGACTTGTTGGATCCTTCTACTTGGCAAATTTACTTACAAGAACTATTGAAAAAAATTGTTTTTACACTGAAAACTAACACTCTATCATATCATATAAAATACTAACGCATACAACAAAATATATTAGTGTTAAGACCATTAATTTTAAGAATATTTCGCTGATTTTTTATTGTCTAACAAATTTGTATAATCTTGTGAACTATTATAATCCTAGGTGTTTTGGATCCAAGTTAGGAAGTATATACTGAGATAATCAGTGAATTAAATCATTTTCGTTGAGAAAATGAAAAAAAAATTTATTATTCATGTAGAGATGGCAGAATAATGATGGATAGTGGTTTTGCTTCGTAATTTAGGAATGGATATTATTTTTATTGAAACTCGGATATAATTAGAAGGTGAAATCGATAACACCAAGTGTTCGTGAGGTGTGATTGACACTCATCCCAGAAAATCGATGCGTTGACTCGGAAAGGGCATTGGAAACCCCACACTACCACTATCAAATGTATCAAATATCACTGTACGTACCTTGGCCTACTCATTACATTGTTTTCCACTGTAAATAGCATATTTCCCACATTTGAAAGGCAATTTACCCAAACCTCCCGAGACCACGAAACTTAAAAACCCCAAGTATCACTTGGTATTTTGTGGGTCACTTATATATGTTCTCAACGAACTGAACGACTTACTGTTTCACGCACTCCGCGACTGATTAAATCTTGTTAACACAATTACCGATTAAAATAGTCGGATTTAAATGTCTATACACCTACGGTATAAAATGTCTGAACCGAGTGGGATCGTAGGCGTTCGGGTTTGTTCGGGCGGGCTCGGGTGCTCGGTCGATGTCTCCCTGTCGGGCACCGGGAGAACTATAGTTATTGATTCCGTCACCAGGGGGTGTCGGCTCGTACCCAGTCTCCCCTCCCCACCAACTACCACGACTATGACGTCACCTACCCCCACCCACCGTTGGTTAATTGGTTCGTGGTATAGAATGTACCTGTATATTGTATCGGATCATGTTACAGTGACGTCACTCTACTGACTGATGGCAAACGTAGGGGACTTGATGCTACTTCCGTGCGTTGTTATATGGAACTATTAGTGCAGCTATTTTCGCAATGACCTCAGACAAAAAGTCATCAGCTCCAAACTAGGTCAAGCATCTCTTACGGTGCCAAAGATCTTTAGATTGCTTCGAGTATTACCAAAGTAAACTCTTTAAATTCATCCTTTACTTCTAATTTATTTTTCTTAATCGGGAAAAGGTTCTTTGTTCTGAGAACCAAATTGTATATTAAAAATCAATTTACCAGTCTCAATTTATTTAAATACATATGTTTTACAATAAAGAATGTCGTTGGATCTTTAAGAGTTTTAAATCTCCAAAAGCGTTTTTAACCAACTATTCAGATTATTACAAACCACGTAACAAAATTTAGTAAAACGTTAGTTAAAAATATATAATTAACCAATTAACTATGATGGGGTATTGAATTGAATTCACTTATGATTACTATTACATATAATGCAAGGAATCTAAAATAAATTAGATTCCTTGATATAATGTATTACGAGAACTGTAAAATTAAACAGGAGTACACCTTGAAAATGTTAATTTTTAATGTGGGCCTTTAATTATTTTACTTCGACTTTGAAATACAAAGGGAATAGTTTAAGAAAACCAAATGAATTATATGGTAAAAAAATACAACGCGAGTTATTGTTGTATTTGAATATACTCTGTTGGAATGTTCCAGCTCTTAAATCACGTCTGTTTCTTAATATTGAATTTAGCCCACGATCATGAACTTGTACACGCTAATTAACACATCTACAAGCATTTACTATAATTATTGTTTCTACACAAAACTACAACTGAAAAGTTTACTATTGCATTTTGTAACAAGTTTTTACTCTTAGTTTTTTTTATCGCTATATTTGAAGGTGCTTTTAAATTTATTTATATATCATATATCTACTTATTTTTTAACATACTAATGAGTAAATTTCATTTCATTAAAATTACAATCTTAAAACCAGTTTTTATGCTTTTTATGTCAACGGGTTCCAATGAAGATGTTCCGTCCATCATTTTGTGTGCTTAATACAATTGATTAAGAAAAGACATCGATCAAACTGAGGCAAAATTGTTTTAAATATGACCCAAAAACCACCATCCAACACGTTTGCTCCATATTTCATAAAATCAAACGGAATTGCTTATACATTCATTGGTTTTTTAAACAAATTTCTGGTTAGCTCTAATAAAGATTCTGGTACATATTTGTTACCTATAATGTAACAAATATATCATTCACTCATTGCTTAAAATATCATTCACTGCTTAAAAATTATCACACCATGCGGTATTGAATATTTGGCTTCATTATTCAATTAAAACTTTGAGTAAATCAATCTATATTTGTACATGAACTATACTTGAACTATTAACTATTAACTAACAACTATTAACTGTTGTACGGTACATGAACTATTAACTTGCTCAGTCAAAACTGTGTTTGAGACAATATTTCTTACCAGTGACAATATTCTGTGTTTCTCTTTCGTAAAATTCATAATATATTTTTATTTTACAAAACGTTTGTTATCATTAAATAAAAGTTACAATTATTCATTTAATCGTTTACTAATTTTTAAAGTCAGTTTCAGTCAAACCTCAACCAAGATAGAAAATTTACCTATAAAATAATGAAAGGTAATAAAATATTCGTGGAGTGAACTTTATTCAGTTTATCTCGAGATATTCGTGTGAGCATGAACTTCCTCCCATGGCCGGACGAGTCACGCAGACCAAATAACAGTCACTGCCACGCCGACGCGACACGACGTCTCGCTACTGTGTTTGATGTGGCAAAAAACAGAGCGCCTTCTGTCAGTGCATATGCAATTCCATCCCGGTATCAAGATTGCGTTTGTTCTATGAAGGGGCTACTGAATTTTCATCCACGCGCAAATTGATTTGTATCGAAACTAGAAACCTACCACACGTAATTTTTTCCTCAAAGTTCATTAGCTTATTGGTTATAGGATAAAAGTTTTTATACGCAATTGTAGGCCTACTCATAGTAAATAAACTTTATATAATATAGTGAATAAAATTGTAAACATCAGCTATAAAATAAGTATTTTAACGGTCTCAAAATATCTGCAACTTTTTACATTACGTCCTTGCTAATTTTACTTTATCTTATACAGCGTAAAAGGGGAAAACTTTCAAGAATTCAGAAGGTTATTGCCAACATCGCAAAAAAAGTTCGTAGTAAGTAAGTTTATTACTTGCTCTTTTTAGGAACAACCACTTCAATCTGAACTTTATAATCAGTTGATGCATGATTGCCTTTTATACTTTCAATTGATCAGTGAGTGGAAAAAAGGGAAAATGTAATATTTTAGGTTTTCAAACCAAAATAGCAGTTTTCTAGAAAAAATAAACATGTCAGCGAGTGTAACAATGGAACAGCTATAGCACCCTATATTCATTAAATCATTAAATCACTAAATCATTGAGACAGGGACCTCACATCGTGGGTATTTTAACCTGAATATGAATGAGAGATGAGTGTATAGGATGATTGTGGCGTTATCTTGTAGTCTTGTTACTGACTAAGGCCGACATTCTCCTTGGGCAGGACTGTTAATTAATAGCCCAACAGCCAATATTATCTAGGGACCTACAGTTTAACGTGGGATCCGAACCACAATTTCAACCTTATATACGAATTGAGGATGGTCTTTATGGATGAACTAGTATTCACCGGTGCGGACGTTAATCCCCACCAGGGAATATCGCGTCCAAAAGCCATCGCTTATAACCATTCACAATTCGTGACCTCCAAAAGTAGCTGGATTACAGGACGTCGCCACCGTCCCAGTCTGAGTAAACGTGGTCTGATGACTTAGCTTAGCCCAAGGAGTTATCTACCAGTAGCTATTTTCTTTATATGCTCAAGGGTTAGCTACCCTGCTGGGGACGACTTACCTTTGTTGCTTATGTTAGGTCGGATCGTGCATGTCTTCTATATGTGTTGTGTGACGTGTTTCTATATGTGTGTATTATTGAATTAATTATATCATGATTTAGCTTGTTATATTATATTTTATTTTTTTAATAGGCCTAAAGCCATAAAAATTAAAGTAAAAAACTTGCATTCTTTTTATTGTAAAAAGAAAATAAATTTTTAAATTCAATAAAAAATATAAGAACAGGAAAGGTTGCACTGTTTTAAAATGATACAAAGTTGTTAAAATTAGTTAAAATGCAATTATATACATTTAGTTATTAATAAAGTATTGGGTACGTAATGAAAAAACTATATTAAAAAATCATAATGTAATAAGTCGATAACTCAGTTATAAAACAAGGAGGTCGCACTGTATCAAAATTATAAGAAGTTTTAAAAACAAGTAAAAACGGCATTCTTATTTGTGACATTTAGTTATTAATAAAATATTTGAAATCTATTTAAACAAATATACATAAAAATTATCAAAATTATGCACAAATCGTAAAAAGTTTTACTCAGTTATAGCACGGGAATGGTCGCACTATATTAAAGTGATAAAATGACCTTAAGAGTAGCACGTGTTTAGCCGAAGTGATCAGTTCATCAGTAATGAGCGAGGGTTGAGGTCTTGGATAGGAAAGCAGTATTTGACAGGCCACGCACTAAAAAATTGTGACAATAAAAAACGCTTGCATCAAAAGATCAAATGCAACCGCCCGAGTGTTAAAGTTGACCAATTTTCATATGTTTGTCGTTTTACGAGTTAAAAAAAAAAAAAAAAAAAAAAAAAAACAAGTATAGCACACCGAAAAACATATAATTCAATAGCCGCGTGAGACCTAAAAAGTACATCATCAATGATCACAAGTTCTAAAAATAGTCGTTTTCCGAAAAGTATACACCTTTTCTGTTCAAGCACTTAAGTTTTTCTTGATTACTTGACCCCAAAGAACAATTTTAAACAGAGTGTGCTACTCTGGTATATTAATGACCCACAGAGCCCCCTAGCAAATATGGACTAACGTTAAAAGTACAGTATAAATTTTTATTTTATTTTTAGAAACAAAAAACACTAACAAACTGAGGGACACTGAAAACATTTTTCTCTTAAAACTTTTAATTCAGCTAGTATGTAAAGGGATGGCTATTAAATTAATTAATTAATTGTGAAAAACTATATTTTTAATAAATTATTATAAAAAATCAACTATCAATCCATAGTCAATGATCAATACTGTTGTTTGTCTTTAAAAAAAAACTCATACAAAACTTACTCTTACTTTTACTCTGTGTGTATGTATGTAGAATAGAGATTTTGGAACGTCGAAAGTGGAAGGTGTCTGTGTGTTGCTATGTGAAAATAGTGAAAGTTTAGCTTTTCCAAACTAATGAAGACATTTCGATCAAGATTAACAATTAAATTGAGTGTACTAACCGTTTAGCTGGATACACAAAGTGAAAAAAGTGTAGATCGTTTCTTATTCAACTGCCTGTTTAGGTTATAGGCTAGTTTACCTGAGCTAATAATATTTTCAATATGGAGGGCATAGGAGCTGAAGTCAGCCAAAAGATAAGGGTAAATTATTTTATTGATACATAATCTAACTCGAATAAGTTACTCTTCCTGAGAAATGTATCTTATAAGTTTCATTGCTTCATAGAGGGTTTGCCAATGAGACCTCTTAGTTTATCTAGCTCAGCCTTGGAGGTCCCAAAACAAGGGAAGATTTTGCTATGGTATTTTAAGACCTGGATGAGTATAACTGGTTTTTGTGTCACTAGACAAAGTATTAACAAAGGTATTGTTATCTGTAAATAAACTACTGTATTCTATATCAAGTTCCCCAGAGACTAGCAGCCTCTATTTGGACTTGGAAGACTTGTGCTGCTAGGCCTATCTTGTCCACACAGGTAGTCCTAGGCTAGACTAACGGGGAGTCTGTTAGGCCAATACCTATGACAGTCACATTGGTGAAATAGGCCTAAGGTAGGCCCACCACATGGTGGAAAAAGGTTGGTGTGTAGGCTACATACAAATGTTTCCAGTAGGCCTTTCCCTGCCAGCAATCATGATGTCACCTTTGGGCTAAAACGGTCATTTTGAACATTGGTTCTTTTGTAGCTAACCGGCACAACAGAACACTGCTTGGGCCACTTTTATCGACCTAAGCAAAGCTTTCGATTGCGTCAACCACGGCATCTTGCTCAAAAAACTTGAGGACTATGGCATTTGTGGAAGTGAGCTCAACCTTTTCAAAACCTATCTTTCTGACCGAAGGCAGGCTGTGTGCGGTGCGTTGGTAATCTCTGGACCTCTACTCTTACCTCGAACCTGGGAGTCCCACAGGGCTCTACCCTTGGGCCCCTCCTGTTCCTCATTGCCATAAATGACCTGCCTCACAACATTGACTGCATCTCATACTTATATGCAGATGACACCACATTTCTTAATATTGATAAGAATATCTCAGATTTATAAGTTATTGTTGCCAATGATGTTGAAAAAGCCACTGATTGGTTCTCTGCTAACTCCTTCCTTGTAAATGTGGAGAAAACACAGTCTGTAATTTTCACCTTAAATCAGATTCCTAACCAGTGCCGTCCTTAGGGTGGAGCGAGTGGAGCGGCCGCTCCAGGCCTCGCGCTGAGGAGGGCCTCGCGCGCCGCGAGGCCTTGCCCTCTAAAAAGTTAGTTGCGTAAACGTTTAGGTTGAATAAAAATAATACAGGCGTAATAATAAACAGATACATACCTAAAATATCGGTTTAATTACCAGCCCAATATGTTCAATAATTGTGATTTAAAAACCTACGAACGCGATTCTTATTCGTACGTAATAGTAGCGATCAAAAGGATGCAAACGCAAAACATCGTTTGATAGCGGCGGCCGGCGGGCGGGGTGACGGGACCAAGCCTCGCGGCCGCCGAGCCATGCTTGCAGATGCCACAACCATGCATGACCGACTTTGCCTGTCTCTAGTTGTTTTTCAACTGTTTGTCTGTATGTGAATTTTTAATTGATCCATTATGTCTTTGAAGCTATTTAAGGTACGGAATTAAAACTAAACTTGGCACAACTGTTAAGTGCGTTAAGATACAAATGCAAATGAATTTGGACATTTATAACATTTAAGTTATGGTTGCAAAATGGCGGCCATTTAAAATTTTCAAAGCTAAATATCTTAAAAACTGCAAACAAAAAAGTTTAAACTAAGTTCTGGTTTGTAATGATCAAACGAGAAACAAAGGATTAATCTAAGTTTTTACATTTTTTTTACATAAAGATTTACACAGGCCTAAGATTACGAGTGAAACCCATGTTTTCTCAAAATAAGATTTTAATTTCTCCACTACCCATTAGTATTTTTACTCCAGTAATTAAATCATGCAATTCTTTGTAGGCTAAGTTTGCAAAAGTTTGTAATATTTAAAGCTTTTAAAAATATTTAACTTTGAACATTTTTAATTACGGCCATCTTGAAACTTGAACCAGTAAATGTTAGAAATGTAGAAATTCACTTGCATTTGTGACTTAATACAGGGTGTCTCTGAACTCTCTTCCTTTTCAGGTATTATTCCTGGACCAAAGACAAGCCAAAATCAAAATATCATATTAAAAAATTCCAAAACACCATAGTTACTTGTACAGCCGCTTTTGAAGGATAATTTTTAATTGAAGAACGGCTTGACGTAAAACGTGGAAATTCGGTACACAGCTTTTTGAAGTAAAGACCTAGCTAGAAAAAACAATCAAACTTTTTATACTTCATGTTTTCAAAATGGTGGTCAATTAAAATCTTTAACCTTAAATTACATAAAAACTAGGACCTACATTAGGTATCAAAGTTATTCAGTTATTCTGCATATAAGTATGTTCTTATGTGTTTTTTCCAAAATTTAATTTAAAATCCAACGATGTAAAAATCATAAAAATTGTTCATAAATAAGCGAGATAGAGCAATATAACTGAGGCTAGTCACGGTCGGACCGCTTGCCCGGGAGCAGTTTTGGTATGAAATCCATTGTTGAACTGGCGCCGCAACCGCGCTTTTTGCGCGGCAACCCCCTCATATGCGTAACTATTTGTATTAAAATCACTAAATTTTAAATATGATATTTTGGCTTGTCTTTGGTCCAGGAATAATACCTGAAAAGGAGGTTAGAGATGGTAGAGGGCTAGAGAGTAGAGTTCAGGGCGACCCTATAATTAATGGTTGTGCCAAGTTTCATTTCTGTGACTCAAATAATTTCAAAGATATAGGGGTCTAATGGATTGAGTACATATATAGACAGTCGGAAAACGTCTAGACATAACTTGGACACATGCTGTCGTATGTTCCATACCCCCACAACCCCCAGCAATCACAGTTAAATAAGGCCTCGCAAAAATATTTTGCTCCAGGCCTCGCATTTCCTAAGGACGGCTCTATTCCGAACAACTTAAATGTAACCCCTCATGTTAAATTTTTGGGTGTCACTGTTGACCAACATCTTACCTGGACCCCCCATATTCAGCAAATCTGCATCAGACTCAGCAGACTCATTTTCCTGTTTAGAAAATTGAAAGATGCCCTGCCTGTTAACCACCTGAAAAATGTTTATTTTGCACTCTTTCAATCTTTTTTTAGTTATGGCATCATCCTCTGAGGAAATAGCTCTCATATCAATGATGTATTAGTTTTGCAAAAGAAGGTAGGCCTAATTAGAATAATGGCAAATGCTGACTACATTGCACACTGTAAACCTTTGTTAGATTTGAAATTTTAACTGTTATCAATTTATATTTTTTATATTTTTTTTTTAATTAATATTTTTAATGTGATTGTAACAAGTTTTAAGGAGCAAGAGTCTTTTAGATTAAGAGGTGAATCACACTCCATAAATACTAGAAACAAAAACAAATTTGAAATACCTTTTGCCAGACTAGAGAAAACCAAAAAAAGTCACTATATCATGGGAAAAAAATTTCTTAAAACCCTACCCTCAACCTTACTACAACTTCCGTACAACTGTTTCAAAGCTAAAATGTATAAATGGCTGGTAAAAAATCCACTCTATAAAGTACTGTAATAGATTTTTTTATCTCCCTGCTATTGATTGACCTCCATTTCCCCACTCTGTTGCCTTCTTATCTGTGATAGGCCCTATATATTTTAACGTAATTTATATTTTAGTCAATTTATTTATTGTTGTCATGCTCACACATTTATTTATTTTCAATGTAGTTTAATTTTGTACCTAAACCTGTTATCAATTGCATGAAGAAAACCCATCAAAGACTGACAATCTTGCTGCTGCATTAACATTTTTTTGACGTTTCCATACATTATTTAATGTTTTACGGAAATAAATTTCTGATTCTGATTCACTATTTTGCTTTAGGCTAACTTGATTAACGTAATGAACAATAATTTTAACACACTTAAAATACACAAAATTGTTATCTGCATACAGGTAACTTAAAACCTCGATCACAAACATAAACTTATAGGTAGGCCTAGGCCTAAGTTTGATCGACCTTTCATGAAAATTACAAGTTTCATCTTTAGGTGAGTCAGTGGCGTAGTGGTTAGTGCGTGACTTTGGGACCATGGCAGCAATGTCGTGGGTCCAAATCCGCGTTTTGACAGTGACTTTTATCAGTACAATTCACCTTGAACTGTAGCGGCTGAGCGGCTCACCCTCTTACTTTGCCTAATACGATCCACACACAGATCACACACACACATTAATAGTCAATGTGGATTGGGCAAAGTAAGGCAAACAGAAGTCTGCCAACCTCTTTAGTAAAAATTTCAAAAATAATTTATTTAGCTTTAACAAAATAACTCAATCTCTCGCTTAGCAATCCGCTTGTACGCGTACTAGCCTATCAAAAGTAGGTTATATTAGTAAATAAACCTGATCATAATGTATATCGTCAGATTCTGGTCAAACAAGGATCTAAATGATGGTAGGTAGCTCTTATGGGCTAGTGTTTTGAACTTTTTGAACACGTTTTTGTGCCCTAGCAAAATAACCCAATTTCAGTGTTTTTTTTTTTATCCCATTCCCACGTGTGGTGTTACCATACGTCCTCTTTTCCCCGGACATGTCCTCGTCTTAGGGCATAAGAACCTGTCTGGGCGGATTTTTGAGAATCAGTCCATTTATTTGGCTTTTTGTAGCCTAACAACAAATTGAATAGGCTATCTGTATTTATGTTTCTACCAACCCCTACAAAGGTTTTGTATATTGTTACTTTGTCCAAATTGTTATTAAATTGCAATTTATATTGTTTAAAATGTTCAATCAAGAGTAAAAACGGTTGCCTTTTAATGAAACCGTTTGTATGATATTCCTTTTGACGTCAGCGGCAGTAGCCAATGGACAAATTTTTGCGCGCTTCAGACGCGCTGTCGTCACGACTCAAAACGTTAATGGAGAATGGGGCCTTAGGCCTACCTACTTGTCTTATGGAGAGGTTTTTATTTTAGCTAATAGGCCTAAAGTAGGAGTATTACAGCTGCTGATGCTGAAGCTAGCTGCTGGATTAGGCTCAACTAAGTTACTAATTTATATTATCTTTTTTGGGCCTCACTCACCTTATATGACCTTCCGGGACTCGTCAAAATTGTTAAAAAAACAAATAACACTGTTTATCGTCCTGAAGTTGCAGCCGACCAAGTTTCGCGGGACCAAAAATACTAAATGTCCCGCTTCTTCAGGGCTTGCTATGACTTAACTTTTCCCGCATGTCGATTGCCTAACCATGACTGACGGTTCCAAAACAGCAGGGCCTGTGGGTTAGGGGGTCTTATTCACCTCTGATAAGCCATCCACGTTTCAGGCCTTAAGTTATCTCTTAACTGTTTTAGTTCACTTAGAATAATACTCTGGTGAAAAGTATATATGTCCATTGATGGTTGAGACAGCGGCTCCCTTTCATTCTCCATAAACATCGACCCTGCAATGTTTCTCCTCCTCCAGTCAGGCTCTTTATATAAAATTTGACTATCATCCTACCTCATTAAATGATCTGATTACATAATGTGATCACAAATACGAGAGCCATAAGTTTCTTCATTCTTTACTTTTTGATGTGTTCTTTAATAATAACTGTGATGGGTCTCGACCATTAGTAGACATACATCCTATTCACCAAAGTGTTATTAGAAGTGAACTAACACAGTTAAGAGATAAAACCCGGAAAGTGGATGGCTTATCAGAAGTGAATAGGACCCCTTCCCCCACGCGTCCAGCTGTTTTGGAACCGTCAGTGGTTACGCGGTCGGACCACATGCGGGAAAAGTTAAGTCTTGGCAATCCCTGAGCAAGTGGGAAGTTTTGTTCGGTCCCGCGAAACTTCGGCACAATAAACTGTGTTATGTGTTTAAGAGTTTTTTTTTCTTTTACAATTTTGACTAGTCCTAGAAGGTTATATAAGGTGAGTGAAGCCCAAAAAAGATAATATAAACTGCAACAACCTCACCGTTAATATACACTTCACCATTAAGATACACCTATAATCATGTCATTGAGAAGCAGAATTAGTTACTGATATACATATCTTCCAAGTAAATAATTTGTTACTAGTTTATTAAGTACTCTCTAGGTCATATTACTATTGGTCATCATATTACTGTAAGTTTAATTAAACAGAGCTTAAAAATGTCTTCACTAAGATTTATGGCATTTCATGCAAAATTATGGTTGGCCAACTTGTTTAACAATTTTGTTTAATTTAAATTTTTATTGTTCCAGTCTGCAATTAAAGCAAAATTCAAAGAAATTGGACTTCATGTTGGTAAGTCCCAGTGGGAAAAGCTATTTACTATCAGTTATACTGTACCTAATGTAAGTAGCCTACATGCTGAATTTAATCTAAGGTAGGCCTATTGGTGTGAATAAGTTTTAATCATCTTGCAAATAAAGCAATACAGTGGAGGCAAATTTATTTTGTGAGCCTACTAAACACATGTTTATTCCATGCACTTAGTTCCATGATACTAAATACAAGCACAGCAACCAGGTGTGCCAACTTTGAATAGGCTGTTGTTTGGCCTTGGCAAGGCTGACTACTCTACAGGCCAGAATGCTTGGAGAGATGACGCCACATTAGTAGTAGGCCAGCAGATAGGTGTTGCCAAAAGCAGGTAATTTACTTGATTTTCGCAGGGGGATGGTTAAAAGTTTGGATATGTAGCGGATTTCTAGGTAATTGAAATTGTGTTATTTTAGATCAGCTGGCCCACTACTACTGTGATGTCATCTCTCCAAGCGTTCCGGGCTGTAGTGTAGTCTCTGCCTTGGCCTAGGCCTATTTTAAACAGTTAGGCTAATCAGTATCGTCAGATGGCAAGTTGTACACTGTTGGCATTTATCTTTACTGTAATGATTTAAATCAATCAAGATGCTTCCCATTTTGGCCATTTGAATAACCCTCTGTAATAAAACACTACAAACTCAACCCTAGTAATTTACAGGCCTACCTTTGATGTGTGATCTTGCTCTATGAAACTCTAATTCAAAAATTTTATATTGGGCTATTTTCAGTATTTTTATTGATGCAATCATCGTTATTACAGTAGTTTTTCAGCACTATTTTAGCCTATAACTGACTGGAGTACTTTAAAAAAATTAACAGGCCCAACAAGTTATTCAGAATCGAATAAAACTGTTGCTGTAAAGAGTCCAAAATAAATCAAATATCTGTTTACTAATTCTTAAGAAATAAATAAACTTCTTTTATGTGCCTTTCTGTTTTTTGACTTTTTACTTATATATGCCTGCCTTTTCGGTTTTAAATGTCGATTTGTGATGAATTTGTCTTATCTCTAATTAATACGCCTATGAGTTAGTACCAATCACTTTCTGCCATAGACGAGGAGCTGCCAGATTACGTTATGGTAATGGTGGCTAACAAGCGGAGCAAGGAGCAGATGGACGAAGACCTCCAGCTGTTTCTGGGAAAGCACACGTCTCTGTTTACAACATGGCTGCACCAAGTGCTACAGAAACTCCAAGAAGTCACTGTCGCTAAGCTAGGTGAGATCAACATCCGATGAAGTGGAAAATATTATTTTTTCATATTGGTCTACAAAATAATATTTTAACTACCAGTAATTTCAACCTTGTCACATTTTCACTTTACAATAGCAATATTACAAATCAGTGTAGCATGCTTACATTATTTCAGCACTGCAGGGTGGGAAACTCTTCAATATCGGTTAATAATGCTTTGCCTGAAGTCAAATGCAATTTGATGCACTCTTTGACTCCATGGTGTGTTTTGAAAGTTGATGTAGCCTATTACTAGCATCAATAATTTTTATAAAATAATATAAGTAAAATGACGTTGAGTCTGTACTAACACTTATTAAAATCTAAGTGGCTTAAGATGCTATATTCAAATGTTAGTTGAAGTTCTACTAAAAGAATGAGTTTATTAAATTACAGCATTGTAAAAAAAGCTAAATTCTTCAAAAGTAAAGCAAAGTAGTTATTCGGAGTATCATAAAGTTAATTATTTATATTATAAAACCATTATTTCTATATTTTTTTATACATTTTCAGATTTTAACAAAAAGGATAACCCCCCAATGAACTCTACAATGAATGTGGAAGAGCTAATTGGCCTAGAATTGTATGAAAATCGTCAAAATATAGGTTACTTTCTTTTTTTTTTTATCACAAGGATGATTTACGTTTTGTTTTCATTAAGAGGAATAAAATTATTTTAATACTGTACCACTTTTCTTGATTAATATCAGGCAAGCACTAATTTAAGAGATGTTTAAAAAAACCATTGAATTACAGTAGAAGCTTGATAGGTTTACTTTTGAAAAACTGATTACTTGCTTCTCCCACAAGGCGCGATGAAGCACAATCTTTAATGTGTTGCCTCTTTACTTTTTTTTAAACCTCAATTTTTTAAGAAATAATTATTACATACATTCTCATATTGCTATTATTATTTTTATGCTATTTTCTTCTTTGTGCCTGAGATATGAGCACACTCTGCTTCAGGATGAGTGAGAGAGTTTCAGAACACAAAAGCAATATTTTCACACTGTTTATGTATTACTAGCCATTGGAGCACCTGCAACAAAATATTAACTGATTTACATGAACAGCTCCATAGAAATTTTATCATTGTTTAAAAATTTATGAATGAGGTGGGTCCGAAATCATAATTAAAAAATAAATAAGTTGGGTGGGCAGAGACTTGTCAGATCATGAAGAATATCCAACTGATACAATGTTGTAAAAAATGTTTTACACATTTTCAGTGTTTCAGTTAAACTTCTATGCGCAATAAATTTAGTGTTTTGAATTTTATATTTTGGCAGGTTTTTGGCTTTGTTTTTAGCGCGATTCCGTAAGTCTTGCCATATATTAAAAACTGCCTAACACCTACATATTCAAACACGAAATGTAGATAACAAAACATGCCTAGCTAATCCTAACGTTTTGGGAAACTTAATTAAAGTTTTCGTTTTTCAAGGGCCTTGGTTACCCAGGCGGCCAGATACAAATTCGCCAGAGGTTGGAGGGTCGACGAAAAGATACAAATTCGCCAGTTCTCGGAACTAACGCTCATCCCCTCGGGGAGCCCAGGAATGTGACCGGTCGAGCTCTTCCTCAATGGAGTTGAGTGTTGTTCCCTACTTGACCGAGTCCTAAGCTATATTGTTAAATTGTTTTCTCCCTGACAAATCGCATTAAAAATAATATGAGATTCTAATGAAAAAGAAAAAGTTAACTGAACACTTTATGTACATACAGGCCAATGTGAGATTGATTAGTCATTTAATTTCATATTATTAAGTAATAATCCTACATAATGAAAAATTTAAGTGTCTAGATATGAAAGGACTAAACGGATCCTGGCAATTTTTGTGTACATACTAATTACCCATGGCCCCTAAAATCTATCGATTTTCTTGAGATATTTAGAACACTCCCTTCGCTCGTTCTCTATAACTTACATCTTAACTCGTGGATTAAACACTTTCATAATACAATCATCGTATAAACTACTATTAATTTACTTGTAGGTGATGCTTGAGTAACATTAGCTTACAACATTCCCATGGCGTCATACCTACGTACGCAACCAACATCATCTATAACATAATATAATTAACTAATGATCAACTAGATTACTCAAAATTGTTTTTGAAGATTGTTTGTCGGAACGATGGTTTCCGATCATAGATTTTTCTCAAGGTGACGTTTGATTGGCCGATTTACCATTCCGTTTAAATATTGCCAGGATAGGTCGTCACCGCCGAATAAACACGTACTTGAACCGAGGTCACCTACTGTTTCACCGCGCCGAGGGGCTGCGGGCGGATTCCTGGAACTGGCGAATTAGAATCTTTTTGTCGACCCTCCAACCGCTGGCGAATTTGTATCCAGCCACCCAGGCAGGTCCTTGGCTGGATTATAACTCAAGGACCCTTGAAAACAAAAATCTATTTAAAGTTTTTTTGAAAACGTTGGGATTACTTAGGTGTGTTTTCTTGTTTGGCTTTCATGTTTGTGTTCTTATTTATTGTGTAGTTTTAAATGTATGATAACTCTCAAGGATTCACCGCTATAAGATAACAAAAAAATTGCAGGTGGTTACTGCCCAAAAATAAAATATAAAATATTCATACCCTTTTTAAAAACATGTATTTTAAAGAAAAAGGAAAGAATAAATTCAGTGTTAGGAAATGTATGTTGTTAACAGTATGATCTACACATGATCTTATGCCAGGTGGCATAAGATCATGTGTTAAAGGCTAAGTTAACGGTGTCGTTAACTTAGCTGTTAACCTTTAAACTTAGGAATGTGAAATTTTTTTGTAGGGTCCTCTACTTGGAAAAAAATTAACCCAATACATACATCTTTTGAAATACGAACAAATATTTCTTCAGTCAAAAACTGTATGTACCAGAAAAAGACTTATCCATTTGATTTAATCTCACCAACCCCACTAAATTACGATGAATCTCATTAATTTTATGCTGTGAACAAGTAACACTGGCCTAATTTGGATTTTTGGGTCTTTTTAACTTTTCACAAAATTACTTTCATGGTCATATATTTTCCAGAACTTTATTACCTATAAATTCAACCCGTGTATAATTTTTAAATTAAACAGTATAAATGTTAAAGGGTGTTTCCAGTGTACAGAATTTACTGACAATTGATAAAAAATAGTTTCTAGATTCATCAGAACTCAAAAGTAGAAGTAATTTAGTTTTGTAGTTTAACCTTCAATTATGATTGTTCATCCTGAAATATATATTATTTATTTTAAGAGATGCATTTTAAATATAATTTATTTTAATGAAATTAAAATACTTTCAAAGTTGCCACCTTTGCATGATGGCATGAGAATGACAATAGTCCTGTAGTACAATCAATATATGCCAATACATATTTTAAGAAATGAATTTATCACACAGCTTTTTAAATATTTTTAGGAGCTAAGCGGAAATCATTAGATGAAACAAAAAAGAAGAAGAAATCCAAGCAAGACGTGGAGCGAAAAGAAATTAAAAGGAAAATAAAAGAAGAACCAGAAGATGATAAAGAAGGTTCTCCCAAAGTAAAAACCAGTAGAAGGGATAGCAAAGACCGCTCTGACGTGGATAACGACCTTGAAAGTCAAACTCAAGATTCAAAGACGAGCAAAAAACCTAAAAGTACAATAAAATCATCTCAAAATGACAATAAAGAGATGAACCCAGTTCTTAAATCTAAGAAACAAAAAGAAAATTCATACGATTCTAGTCAAGATGAACGTCAGAAAAAGACTGAAGGTAAAGTCTGATAAATTATCATTGTATATAAGGTCTAAATTTGTATTTAGACTTTTATTTAGGCCTACAGTAGAAGCTCACTTAACCACCCCTCATTGGATCTCACTCTGGGGAGGATAACATAAGGTCAATTTAAAAAAACTATACTTGTAATTAGGGATGTGTCGATACCAAAATTTATCGATTCTCGATACCAATACAGATACCTGAAAAATATATTGTTGATACCGATACCATTGACATATAATAGGCCCTATCTGTGGGTAAAAAAATTCACTTGCTGATAATATTTTAAATAAAAAAATTTTTATACAAAATAAAATCTTTAAGGCTATCAAATAACATAAAAATATAAATACTCAAAATAAAAATAATACCCCCGTCGCAGCAGACCTGCGTACTCAGCGAATTTCCAAACGATCTTGAGATATTGTATTTTTCCCATTACAGGTAACACCATAGGAATGGGTATGTAGGTATACTTACTTACTTACTCCCAGGGCCATGCATATCTAAGAAGATATTTGGCCGCACCAACAAAGCCTCTCCATCTTGCTCTATCTTCTGCATCTTCCTCGGTTGCTCCTAGTTTCTCCATGTCTTTCTTTACTTGGCTCCACCATTTTTGTTTTGGCCTTCCTCTCGGTCGTCTTCCTTCAGGGTTTCTTAATAAGACTGATTTTAAATTATTGTGCTCCTCTCTTCGTAAAACATGTACAGCCCATCTAATCCTTCTACATTTAAATTCGCAAACCACATCTGGATCTCTGTAGAGTTCTTTCAACTCCCTGTTGTGTCTCCTCCTCCATTCTCCATCTTCATAAATTGGTCCATATATTTTCCTTAAAATCTTATTTTCAAATGTAATTAACTTCTTTTCTTCCTTTTTAATTAGTTTCCATGTTTCAGCTGCCATATAATAATACTGGGCTGATTATTGTCTTATAAATTCTAATTTTAGTGTTTTTTGACAATAATTTAGAGGACATAAGTTTGTTACAAGCGTAGAAGCATCTGTTTGCCAGATTTATAGATATATAGATATTACAGATATATAGATATATATATACATTTATATGAAAATGAACGAACGGTGTTTTTGGCTTCTGGAGACCTCAAAATGAAAAAGTAACATGGCCCCTGCTTAGGTCTTACCATGGCTACTACCGTAATAGCGTATTCCCTATAGGGAAATTCGCTAAAATAAAATGGTTAACAATACCTTTATCCTCCAACTAGTACTGTCCACATCCATACTTCAGATGATATCTCCTACCACTAATTTATGTATTATAATAACATTAACACTTAAAATTTAAAGTTCGATGACCTTAAACACTGATTCACCTAACACTAAAATAAACATTCACCACATTGCAAAATAAACTTTTCAAGTAGGCCAATATGGATAGTGACAGACTGTATCTGTATTTGAATTTAATACATTCCAGAGCGGAATTAATATAGAACAGAACAGCAGCTGGGTAGTAACAACCATTAATTGGGAAGTGTAGATAATTAGATATTGCTGATGCTCTATTTGACATTAACATCTCCTTTAATTAAAAAACATTCAAATGTTATTATTGGGTACTACCCACCTTCAGGTTTATGGCGATGTTTTGAAGGGATGCGGCGATTCTTGAGCCTTGTCAATTTGTAAAAAATACACAAACACACACGAACACGGACACATAAAAAACGAAAACACCTACAAAACACGCCAATCTACTCCCGACGTTTCGAGAAACTATAAAAAACGTTTCCCGTTTTTAAGGGTTCTTGAGTTGATTTAATCGAGCCGAGCGTCTGACCATGACTGACGGTGACTCATCGTTCCTGGCTTGGGGCGGGGGAGGGGGAGCAACGGTCCTATTCATTCCTTTCATTGATAACATAGGCCTTGTGTTATCAGTCAGCTGATTTACCTCTGCTTTCACTGACTCCAAATAAATAGGATTTATTTCAACAGATGGGCGTGAAATAGGCTGCTCCTCAAATGCCATAAACAATGATTCCGTGAGATTACGTTTTTTCCACTCAGATTCTTTAAGGTGGGTTTTCCTAGGCGCGGAAGCGGAGGGCGGAACGCGGAGAGCGGAGTCGGCTCTCCGCCCGTCGGTCTTCAGCTAGCCGAATTGTGTTTTCCTAGACGCGGACTTTAACTCTGGTGGAGAGCGGAACTGATGCTCAGTTGTATACTCACAGTCGTATAGTGAAGTCAACATGGACGCTGAAACCAGGCCTGCTGTGTTATTACAGTTGGAAGAGGATGAGGAGGAAGAAATGGAGGAGGATGAATTTTTGTTACTGCATTTCATCACTCCATATGACTTCTTTCTTGGCAACATTCTTATAGTTTTTTATGTTAAATTCCAAATCATTGAATCATTGGGTGGCCGTGAACCAACTCAATAAGTAGTTCATCATCGGAGGCAGTAAACTTACTAACACTCATGTTGCTTGGAAAGATACGAACGCAAAATCCACAAAAACCAATTTAAACCACTACAACAAGCACGTGCACCCACCTATTCCGCCAGCGGAGAGCCGACTACTCTGCTCTTGGAGCAGAGGAGGGCGGACAAGCGAGTTCCGCCCGGCCGACTCCGCTTATAGGAAAACAGAACCATTATTGTACGTATGAACAGAGGAGAGCCGACTCCGCTCTCCGCGTTCCGCCCTCCGCTTCCGCGCCTAGGAAAACCCACCTTTATATAAAATGACACTTTCATCCCATTTTATACTATGGCCCGTATCAACCACATGTTCACATATTTTGGAGCCATAAAGTTCTTTGTTTTTAACTTTTCTCATGTGTTCTGAGATTCGAATCTGTAATGGTCTAGACGTCTGCCCTATGTAATTTTGTCCACAGGAACATGGAATTTTGTAAACAACATTTTTGTTTTTTTGGGCCTCATTATTAGGCTTTATTTTAGTAACCTGACTTCTGATTGTTGATCCTGACTTAAAAACAGTTCTTATCTGATGTTTATCATTAATACGTCTTATTTTTTCTGAGAGATTTTTAACATATGGTATGCAAACAGTTGCAATTGGTTTTTGTCGTTCAACTACACTCAAACCATTATTAATTACATTTCCGTTGACCTTTTTTAATGCCTTATTAATAATTTTCCTCAGATACCCACTCATTTCTAAAGAATGTTTAATGTTTTCCAATTCCTTCTCAAATGCTATATCATTGCTGCAGATATTTCTAGCCCGCTTTATTAGTCCTACTGCCAGCCCAACTTTCACATGTTCGGGATGATTAGATGAAAAACTAAGATATCGCCCTGTCGCCGTAGGCTTCCTATATACAGAGGTCTCCCAACTATCTTTCAACTTATGAACCAATACGTCCAAGAATGGCAATTTATTATCTTCTTCAAGATCAAGAGTGAACTTAATAGTGTCATATTGGCTGTTTTATATAAAGAATCTGACTGGAAAAAACGTAATCTCACGGAATCATTGTTTATGGCATTTGAGGAGCAGCCTATTTCACGCCCATCTGTTGAAATAAATCATATTTATTTGGAGTCAGTGAAAGCAGAGGTAAATCAGCTGACTGATAACACAAGGCCTATGTTATCAATGAAAGGAATGAATAGGACCGTTGCTCCCCCTCCCCCGCCCCAAGCCAGGAACGATGAGTCACCGTCAGTCGTGGTCAGACGCTCGGCTCGATTAAATCAACTCAAGAACCCTTAAAAACGGGAAACGTTTTTTATAGTTTCTCGAAACGTCGGGAGTAGATTGGCGTGTTTTGTAGGTTTTTTCGTTTTTTATGTGTCCGTGTTCGTGTGTGTTTGTGTATTTTTTACAAATAGACAAGGCTCAAGAATCGCCGCATCCCTTCAAAACATCGCCATAAACCTGAAGGTGGGTAGTGCCCAATAATAACATTTGAATATTCACTACCCCGCCTAAAAACATGTCTTTTAAAGAAATAAAAAACATTCCTTTCACTTTGCATCAGGAGACGAAATAGCGTGAATAACTGAATACGGCACTGCAGACAATAACTGTAGTTTCGATATTGAATGATATTTTTTTTTTCTTTTAACACTTTATTCAAAAGTACATACTAATGTTTGTACATGAATGGCATCAGATTGTACATAGTTTTACTAAGTACAATGAAACTTAGGTCGTTAAATAAGGTCATCTTAAAAAATAAATAAATAAATAATAATAATAATAAAAATTCAAATTCTAAAATATAGAACATGTTTGAGAATGGCATCCAAATATACTTTTATTGAATAGAAAAAAATTCTTCCAAGGGATAAACAGGATTGTTAATTAGAAAGTTATTTAATTTTCTACGAAAAAGTTTTTGGTCATTTATAATTTTTATTTCCTGCGGTAGGCTATTATAAAATTTAATTCCTGCATAAGAGGGTTGTTTAGAAAATAAACTAGTTCTATGAGGCTTAAAAACAAAGTTATTTCTATTTCTTGTATTATGAGTGTGTATATCTTCTAATTTTAAATTGTCCTTTCCATTACACTTTACATAAATTATTGTTTGGGAGATATATAGACTAAATACTGTTAAAAGTTTCAATTCTATAAATTTATTTCTACACGATTCATTAGGTGTCATTTTTAACATGGCTCTAATTGCCTTTTTTTGGATAACCAAAATTTTGTTGAGGTTGTTTAGTGAAGTTCCTCCGTATAAGATTAGGCCAAACTGGATATGCGAATGGACATGCGCATAATAGAGAATGAGTAGGGTACTAAGTTCACAGTAATACGACATTTTTCTTATTGCGTACACTCCAGAGCTCACCTTGGCACAAACATGATCAACATGGTCGTTCCATGTTAGCTGTTCATCAATTATTAACCCCAAGAAAGTAGAACTATTTTTTCTTTCAATGATACTATTTTCAACAGTTATTGTAAAATTGCTTTCATCTATTTCATTTGAATAAGTGTTCTTAATTTGAAAAATTATGTAATTTGTTTTGTTTGCATTTAATAATAAATTTTTGCTGTGAAGAAAATCTACTGTGACTCTTAAAAGTTGTTCGGAGAAGTGATTTAGAGTTAAAAAATTTTCCTCTGAAAGTTTTAGAGTAGAGTCATCAGCATATAGAAAAACCTGATTGTTGGTGTTAATCTGGGAAAGTTTTTTACTAAGTCCTCTAAAATAACAGATGAACAGGAGTGGCCCTAATATCGATCCTTACGGCACAGAGTACTTAAGTTCTTTTAAACTTGATTTATAATTCATTATGGTGCCATTCTCAGTACATGTCAACTCAACATACTGCTTTCTCCCCCTAATAAAAGACTCTAACCACATGAGAGGTAAGCCATTTATTCCACAATTCTGCAGCTCTCTGATAAGTTTACCGTGACATACCCTATCGAACGCCTTAGTCAGATCCATGAGTACTGCAATTACTTTTTTCTTTTTATCAATGTCTTTTATTACACTTTCTATAAAATTTATAGCTGCTGTTATGACAGATCTACCACGTCTGAAACCGTGTTGTTCATCTTCTAATACTTTGTTGTTTTCAAAAAATTCAGTTAGTCTATAATACATGCATTTCTCAAAAATTTTCGATAGTGTTGGTTGGATAGAAATTGGCCGGTAATTTATCGTTTCTTTTGGATCTCCTTTTTTATATATTGGAATTACTTTTGATATTTTAAGTTGTTGTGGGAACACTCCTAAAATAAATGATGCATTTATTACATGAACTAGGGGTCTTGTTAAAAATTTAGAGGCTGATTTTATTACATTTACTGGTACCTCGTCATATCCACTTGACTTTTTATTTTTCAAATTACTAATTAATTTTGAAATTTCTTCTTCATTTACTGGTTTGTTGTAAAATTTTGGCAAAATCGGATCACATATGCTATCTGTTCCTTGGTAATTAATTGGTGTGGAATCTACCATGTTTATGTAATAGTTGTTAAAAATATCTGCTACTTTTTTAGGATTGGATTCTATATATTTCATCGCTTGACAAAGAAAGGCCCTACAAAACTCATATGTGAAATAAAAATCCATTGTTTAGCCCCTGAACTGTGAATTTAAGACAATAGGTTACATACCTCGTCTAACAGTTCATAATAATCGCATCCACGACAAGTTTCGCCGCTACAGCAGCATCCTCAGGTGTCAAATACAAAAATGTTCCGGATGAAACATTTTTGACTGTTAAACAAAGATTTTAAACATTTACGTAGGAATTCAACTTAAGCAAATAATGTTTTTTTACTATACCTACCATAGTAAATAGGCCTTATTGCCTTTAAACACAAAACTAACTTTGTGTTTGTCTACTGACTGGTATCGGTATCGACATTAGGCAATCGATTCCCAATACCGATACCAATGCCTAAGAATCGACACATCCCTATTTGTAATGGTCATAGAAAATACTCAAAATAATTATTAAGGTGATTAAGTTGTCAATGTCTTTTGATTAAGAACAATCACATCTTTGACATTGTCTCTTACTTTTCCAAACTAGATCTCATGCTTAACAATATCAATAGAGCCATACATGTTTATACTACTTATTTATCAAACATTTTAAACGTATTATTAAGAAATTATCAACGTTTTTAAATCTGAGTGTTTATTTTTGGATACACATTGGGAAATCAGCTACAACAGCCATGAATCTTTTGTGGAAGCAGGGGTGGTTGACCCTATGAGAGGTAAAATTGAGGATTATTAAGTGGGCTTCTAATACATAATTAAACTAGTCTACATGTTGCTTTGAACCAAGCAAAATGAACATGGAAATTAAATTTTTATGGTAACTGCCCAATGTTATCAGTAATTTTATAATTATTAGATAAAACTAAACTAACTTAAAACATTTTGCATATAATCTTTAAACCTTCAAAAACAACCAATCATTATTAAATTCTCTTAATCCTGTAATTACAACCGTAAAACAATATGAATTTTAGCCTAGTATTTTAATATGATGCAACATGTTTTTCACTGACTACATTTTACTAAAACATTTAACAATAGCAAATAAAGAAATTTTGACTTTGACTTTAATCAAATTATAGAATATTAAATATTAATAGAAATGTCTTGAAAAGTAATGAAAGCTAATATGAGTCATTGTCACCCTTGTAAAAACACTGAAAACATGCCTTCGTATTCCCCTGTTTCGGACGGTGGTTTGGGATATTTATTGGTGAAATTTATGTTTTAATATAGATTAATGTTCTAGGTCCCTCATACCTGATATATGAGAAAATATCAATGGTATAAGTAGGCCTACAAAAAAATCTTGAAATGAAGGAAAATCAAGTTACTTTGCGACGTCATAGAGAGTAATATTTGTTAAATTTTCAAAATTTTGAGGTATGAGGGACCTAATAAAACTATTTAACTTAACACTTACCAAGTTTAAAGAAAAGCGGTTAAAAAACAGCGTCCGAAACAGGGGAATAAAATACCATGTTTTGCATTAAATCTGTGTGGTTAATATTGCCAACTGTGCAACAATGGTCTGCTAGCCCAAAGGTGAAGATGACTCTTAAATAAATGGTCTAATCATACTAAGTAAACTTTTAATGAAATAGATCCAATACAGTAGAACGTTAATAATGGATTATTTGGGACCGGACCCCATCCGGATTTTCAGCTAGACCTGCTACGTGGCACCCCGCTACCCATTAGACGGTTATCATTACGGTCCTTACTTCTCATAAGATTTTTACCAAATACAGTAAAGCTAGCAGTATAATCGTTAAAGGTAGTCTGGTGGTCCCATTTAGCGGAAACCCATATTACATGCACTTTCAATGTCCAGCATCCCAGTTGACGGAAACAAACTTTTCAATCCATACCAACTGGACTTCCTCCTGGGACTCTTTCCAAGGTCGGAATCACTTTTTGATTGCTGACCCAACCATAGCAGTAAGTGGTATGGATCTTCCTCGGAAGCAGTGGACTGTTCTCAATCGGTTCCGCACTGGAGTGGAAAGATGTAATTGAATGGCTCCGCCGAAAAACGTTCTATGCGACAAAAACCTACTTTTGAGAAAAAGCGGAAAGAAGATTGATTTCTAAAATTTTATGTAATTTTTAGGTTGGAATTATTTTTGGCCAATAATTTTTTAAACTACATATATAACCTCGTATAGTAGTATTATACAACACTTTTACTCACCACAATCAGATTTTTAACTATTTTTATGCATTTTTAGGGGGTAAAAGGTTCCAATCGCCTGTCATTTAAAACGATTTTTCCCGGACTTATCCTCTGCCGCTAAAAATCATCGTGGAATGTAGGAGTACCAACATGAATTCAATAATGAATTGAATATAAAACACTTTTATTAGAATAATATTATAAAAAGATAACATTAAAGTCTTGGACAAAACGTTAATACTTCTTAAAACGTTTTCTTAACGTACTATATTATTGTTCAACATATTATATAGTAATAAAAATAGTTAAGTCCTAACAATATTTTTGTTAGAGAAAAAAATTAATTTTCAAAATTATTAGAAAACAATATTATAAAAAGATGACAATTTTAAACTTATACATAAGTATAAGAGTAGGAATCAACAGGTATCAGGTCTTAGCACTTAGAACGTTATTCCACTTACCGCTCCCGGTGGCAGTTTTCCTGGTACAGGCTTCTTGGTTTTAGATAAATATGGCAATCTGGCGTTTCTCCTTTCTTTTCTAATCGAATCTTTCCATTTCCCGACATTTAACTTCCTTTTTTTAACAAAATTAAGACGATTAATGTCGTTGGGTGACAGCAGCACAGCCGATGGAGGATCCATATTGCAGCTGATAGAACCTTATTCGCCAACAAACCCGCGAACCTCCGAAATTGGCGCCGGAATGGACAGCTAAAATCAGGGGTGCCAATATAAATATTTCCAACGCAAAATATCCCACGATGTAGGGGAGGTCTGTTAGAACCTTTTTCACTAAAAATCTCAAAATTTGTATTTTTGTCGCATAGAACGTTTTTCGGCGGAGCCATTCAATTATTGGAAATACAAATGGGGAATGACAGAAGACCAGTCATGCGGCTGTGGAGCGGAGTGCCAGACTATGACTCACATAGTCAATGAGTGCCCTTTGAGTGCTTTCCCGGAAGGGCTGATGGGCCTTCATTGTGCAAGTGAAGCTGGGCTGCAATAACTTAGCGCCCTGGATTTAGCTTTATAGAGAGATCATAAATGTTTATTTTAGTTTTATTTTAAATGTATTGAAGCAGGTGCTTTGCACTGCAGAACATCTTTTATTTATTTTATTATTATTATTTTTAAGATGGTAGCTGGCTATGACAGCCATACGATGTATATATAAGGGTGTTTCAGAACTCCCTACCAATATTTTAGGGCATTGTTCCTGGGTTAAAAACATATCTAAATGTCATATTTAAATTGTCTGGAAGTCTTAAGTTACTAACACAGCCGCCATTTTGTTTTTTACACATAATAATTTTTATTTCCGTAACGGATGGTTGTATTCAGATCATATTTGGTATAAATCTTTATCATACTAATGTACATTCCCAAGAAAAAAATTAATTTTTTACATTTTATATTTTCAAAATGGCGGCCATTTTAAATTTTCAAACTGAAATATCTCAAAATCGGTAAATTTAATCAAAATTTTACAAGACAAAAAAGTTGCAAATAAAATAACCTAACCAATGGTGCCAAGTTTGTAAGGATCTAACAACAAATAACGGAGTTATTGCGATTTTTCTCCAAAAAAAAAAAACGCGGATTTTGCATGGAATTTAATGCAAATAAGGCCATTTTAACAGGGAAATCAATGTTTTTATGAAGAAAAATCGCAATAACTCCGTTATTTGTTGTCGGATCCTTACAAACTTGGCACCATTGGTTAGTTAATTTAATTCGGCAACTTTTTTGTGTCTTGTAAAATTTTTATTAAATTTACCGATTTTGAGATATTTCAGTTTGAAAATTTAAAATGGCCGCCATTTTGAAGATATACAATGGAAAAAATTAATTTTTTTCTTGGGAATGTACATTGGTATAATAAAGAATTATATCAAATATGATCTAAATACAACCATCCGTTACGGAAATAAAAATTGTTATGTGTAAAAAACAAAATTGCGGCTATGTGAGTAACTTAAGACTTCCGGACAATTTAAATATGATATTTAGATATGTTTTTAACCCAGGAACAATTCCCTAAAATATTGGTAGGGAGTTCTGAAACACCCTGTATAATGTCCTGATTATAGATTAGACTATGTGTTGACTTTATCAACATTTAAATGCTGAAAGACATTCCAGGAAAAGACATCTCAGGCTATTTCAAATCAAATCAAAATCTCCTTTATTCAAAAATGTACAAGTACAATGAATAGAGTCAGTGAGAAGAGTTCTGATCTAATTTTAAAAAATAACAGGCAATGTTAAAAAATAAAATAAATAGCTGTGACAAGTTGTTTAAACCATTTAATTTTCTTGTGTGCATTCTTCCATCCAAAATATCTTTAGTACTTGTTCATAATATAGCTTGAACTATTTTTTTCAGATGGGAGAAGTAAATCGCTTAGTCAATCAAGTCCAGTAGAAGATTTGGATGAAGACTGTATAAATATACGCACTGATGGAGGTAAACAATAACTATAAACCTTTTTATTTGTGTAGGTTTTCTTAAGCACTTATCACAATTCTGTTTATTTAAATTGTGTATATTGAATTTTTCAACCTTTGATTATTTTTAGTGGTTATCCTCATACTTATTAGCTCATGTACATTATTTTAGGGGAGTTAGAAGCTGTAAATCATAATCATCCTTATCATATGGGACCCCTAAAAGTTAGTACTTTGAAACATTCAAATTTTAAAGAGCATCCTTTTTCTGTTTAATAATAGATCAATGATTTTTATTGGTAATTATTTAATTTTTTCTCAAGTATTTTTATTACCTTATATAAATTTAAGTACTTTTCCAATTAAATTTTTTTTTAGAACTGCTGGACACTGCAGAAGACATAAATGTTGAAGAGTCTCCAAAGAGGCATAAGGAAAAAGAAGATACCAACTCTAGAAGTAAATTAGACAAAAAGGATGAAATTAAGCCCAATCGCCAGAGCCCAACAAGAACTAAAGATAGGACCAAATCTGATCACGATATTCCTATTCAAGTCAGTGCAAAGGAAAAATCTTCTTCCCCTAAGAAACATTCTCCAAGTCCACTGAAAACGTCACCTAAGACTGATAAACTTATAGATGATAAAGTTATTGATGCCCGTGAACTACTTAATCGTAAAAAGGCTGCAAAGCAGTCAGATAATAGGACGAAGTCTAGATCTAGAAGTAGAGATAGGGATCGAAGTTTGTCACCAGCAAAAAAGAGGAGAGAGGAAGAAAGAGAACCAAGAAGTTACCGTGATGAAAGGGGTTCTCATAGGAGGTTGAGGGAGGAAGACAGGGAATCTGGTCGGAAACATTTCAGGGAAGAAGAAAGAGATCGAAGGGCACCTCGTGATCGAGATCTTAACATATTGAAACGAAGAGATGACTGGCCACGTAAACTGGAAAGTGATAAGGTAGAACAAAGGAAAGAACGCCGAAGAGAACCTAGCATTGAACCACCACCAAAACGTGTGATGCTGGATAGAACATTTAAGAGCAAAAGTGATGACTGGGGATCTACCCGGACTGCCAAGGCATCCGAAGTACGCAAAGTAGGGGGGGAATCTCCTAAGCGAAAAGATACTGAGGTAAGAGCAGGTATCATTTTAAACACTTTGTTTTTATAGTTATTTTGCAGGGGTGTATGGTGTCCCAAAAAGTATTGTATGATACATTTTGTTTTAAACAAAACGTCATACCTGGTCTGCTGTCTGTAAACCTCAACAATATCATTTACATTTTTATACGAAACTGCCTGTAATATAATCTAATTTGTTTTGCCATCCTATTTTACAATATATCTGAGTGTATATTTTAATATTTTTATACACCCTGTAACAAAATGTGCCAGCAGCCTTAATTGTAAACCCAAACTGATATAACCGAATACAAACAACTAATACCATCAATGACACCCAAGAATTAGAACAGTTTTGTTATTTTATATTGTAAAAGCTGATACAGCTAATCCAACTTAAAAAAAAAGTTGTATGAGTTGATAGCACATTAAACACATAATGATATTTCAACATATATGAGAAGCCTTCTGTAGATGAAATAGAAAGTTAGTTACAACTGCTACCTGAACCCATAAAAAAGGATTTTGGGTAATATAAATACAATTTTTATATAGTTAAGCCATTGTTGCTACATAAAGCACTGACCTAATTGTGTAGGCTATTTTTGGAGTTGCACAAAAATTCTGTAAATGTGATAACCATTCATTAATACTTTTTTTTAATTACGTGACAATTAGATTGTTAAACTTTTTTTCAATTGCTGTACTTTAACTGAAAATCCCCCTAATCACAAGGTGGTAAGTTTCCCGCTACATTATAAAAAATCAATTCAAGATGACGAGAGACACCAGAGAAGGTGACCAAAATCTCAATCTAGCCTTACATATTTTTACTTACTAATGTGATCATTTATACCCTAGTATGGTTTTGGCCCCTCTTATTGCCCTCTTAGGCATTTGGGACTTACATTTCCGCTGTTAACATCCTCCCAATTATTCTAGCCCACCATCTTGTTAACCTGCCACTAGTCTTCCCTTTCTTACTTTCTTTGAAGAAGTGTGCCTGGATCTCTTCTGAGGACATAGCACAGCCCGTCTTAACCATTCAACTGTTTACAAATGTTGTAGTATTGAAGTTTCCACATATTTTCTTTATTTCTTTGCCTAATCCTACTCTCAATAAATATTGTTTTTTCTTCATCTTTAAATATTACAGTTTTGTACAGAATATCTTATAAAAAGTCTTAATTGTTATTTACTCATTTGTTTAAGCATATTTTGCAAATCTTTCAATTGAAAAACAAACCATACGTACCTTATAGGAAAGAACTATTTTCATCAATCAGTGAAAATGTTTCTTTTTTTTCGTAAATCGTTTACAACTAAAAATATGACCACTGGAAACGGCAGGTGGTTTTATTTGTTATAATTGTTGTTTTCACGTAGGATGGCGTGCGGCGGCCAGGGTTGGTCTCGCGGGTAGTGCCCCGGCCCCCGGAGTCTGAGGAGGCCCCAGAGGTG
The DNA here is from genome assembly GCA_030545055.2 of Neoaliturus tenellus. Taxonomy (NCBI): domain Eukaryota; kingdom Metazoa; phylum Arthropoda; class Insecta; order Hemiptera; family Cicadellidae; genus Neoaliturus; species Neoaliturus tenellus. The sequence goes on from CM061537.1 coordinate 87,370,878, forward strand.
CCTGGGGGCGTGCCATCGGTCGTCAAGGTGACGCCTCGGCCCCGGCGACCCCCCTCGCAGCAGCCCAGCAGCACACTCATCATGAAGGCGATATCTGAGGCGAACAAGTCTCTGGCCAACGTGCCCCAGCGCCCAGACAGCACACAGGTGGGTGTGTCAGAGTAGTCTTTGTGATTTTTTTTTTGCATGTGGAAAAGTGGCAGTTAGGTGGAAATATTTTTTTAGATACTTGTGTATCTAAAAAAAACTAAGATTTTGTCAAATATGTCTTTTTATATTTTTTACTTTGCTTACCACCCTTCTTGCAATGAAGTCCACCTATTTTGAACTCATTTTGTAAAGAAATATTCAGATTTATTTGTTTCAAAACAGAATAAAACAAATAAACTTAAGGGGTTTTGTAAAATCATACATTCTTTGCTGTATTCTAAAAAAAATTACAAAATGTTGTTCAATTCAGTTGGTCAACTCGTATAAAATACGAAAACCTTAACTGGCTAAAGAATCAAGTTAAACTAGAACTTACAGTAAATTCCTGCTAATCCGAACTAATTGTGACCAGACCCCGTTCAGTTAAGCGAATTTTCGGAATAGGCAGAGTTCATAAATAATGATTTTGACTTGATTACTATCACCATTTTCTTTAACAGGGCATATTATCTAGGCTTTCAGTGGCGATTATACAGCGGAAAGTGTTTGCAATATTCCACATTAAATGATGGACTTAACAATTGGAACATACTGATAAAGTTTGACAACTATGATCGAACCGTAGAAGACCAACTTCAATAGCAGCAGATTCATTTCCAATGGCCGTAAATTCGGCGTAATATCTGTGACCACCACTATCCCCAGATTTAAATTAAGAAAACATTTTGGACCTTTTCCGTCCAACTACCAGCACTTTTTAGATTTGAAAAATTATTTTATTGCGAATTATGCGTTATTTAGGTGGTTTTGATAGAACTAAAATATGACAAACTAAAAAGAAAGATTGATTTAAAATTAAAATATATAGGAGAAAAGGTAAAATTTAAACACCACAAATGTAAGGAAATAAAAAGAACACAAATTTTAATGTAAAAACAGGAAACCAACCTTTAGTTAACAAAATGTCTTCCACAGTTACTCTGGATAAAAAGATTGGGAAACATGTTGGTTTGGGCCGAATCACTACTGTAACTTTTACTTGCATAAGTAGCTGTTCAGCGTTGTCCGTTACGATCCTTCTTACATGATTTAACTTTACCCGCAGTTTCATTTTCTTTGAACTCAGTGACAAGTATCAAACTTACTGATGATAACCAAATGATAGTCATAGTCATATTCAAATCTCTTTATTTATCATTCTGTACATCAGTGGTGTAGTGGTGCGGGAACGCGTGGGAACGGCGTTCCCACACTGGTTTTCAAGAACCCGGGAAAATAGCTATAATAATATATCTCTAAATATTAATTAAAAAATACACAAATTTAAAAAAAATGTATTTTTATTCCAATAATAAAATGCAATAATTTTGTAAACACGATTTTACTCTGTTTCCAAAGATAACTTCACTCTCGCTTGAACTTTGTATTGTGCACAGAGTACGGTATTTTAGTTCTCTGCTTTTACTTGAATAGAATATGTCATTTAAAAATTAGGTTATGTATGTTACTATTTTGGGGGTTAACGTACATAAAAGTAGTTGATAAATTAATTAATAACCTTTTCTAAAACAACCTTCTTTTGTGAAATAATAAAGTTAGTTAAATATAAAAATATACTAGTTTTTTATTTTGGTTTTTGCAAAATCATCCAAATTATTAAATAGTTTCTTGAATCCGCAGTGAATTCAGTTAGCTTGAAATACATAGCCTAATACGCTTAGCTATTACTATCGTACGCATTCAGGGAAATTTTATATTAATTTTCAGGGAATTTGACAAATATATTAAGCGTTCCCACATTGGAAAATTTGCCACTACAACACTGCTGTACATGTGGTACAATAAATAGCGTCAACATAGTTTTAACTATTATATCTTAAACTAACTAAAATGTTATTTGAGGTCCATCAATCACTTACATTCCCTTACATTTTAACTCAAAATTTGAATCAAAAGAAAATTAGATAACGAGACTTACCAATGTATGAGGCATATGACATACAAGTGTCTGGGCCAGTACAGTCCATGCACCAGGCAAAGCGCAGCAGTGACAGGTACAGACAACACAACCGATGGTTTTGGTCACTTTGACTAAAAAAAATAGGGATGGACGAGATTGGATTTTTAGTTCGAGACGAGACGAGACGAGAATTTTTGATTCTCATAAAATTTCGAGACGAGATCGAGACAAGATTTTTCTTCTCGTACATTACGAGAAATGTGCATTCTTCGGGATTTTAATCTGATTTTGTAACATTGTTAAATCCTAATTTATGTGAAGGAACAAATATTACTTTGTAAATTGCTGATTATGTTAATAAACTTAAGTTAAAAAAGTCACTTCCTTAACAAAAGGTCTAGGCCTATAAAGGAATGTACCCAATGAGAAGATATGACCATAAACCCTACCGACCCATACATTTAATAAAACATAAAAAGAAAATCCTGTGTTACAGTTACTTTGTTCACTTTTCACTTTCATGTTCCACACTTTTCACTATTAACTTACTTTAAAATGTTTCCAAATAAGAGCTTTTCCTCACTCTCAGTTTTTGTAATAGGCATAGGCCTACTAACTTTGAGTCACAAGCCTAGAGGCCGGGAGGCTAACAAGAAATCAAAATTTTCAACTCTCTCTTCTTTGTCTTTGTCCATAAGAAAATCTTCAGCTCTCATTTTGTTTGCTATTCATTGTCATTTCTCCAAACTATTCAAGTCCCGTACACAGGTACACATAACTTTCACTGTTTTGGAATGCACGTAATTCCCTCGATTTGATTTTCGTCTGCTAGTGGTAAGGTTTTTATTTTGCTTCTAACCGAATAAAGTTAATATTATAAAGTAGAATAAAGTTAAGTTAATAATATTAAATCTGATTGGCCATCTTGTCATTCATCTGATTGTCACTACTATTCTTACTGCTAATGTCAAAACAGCTCTTAAATTTGTCGAAAATCATTTGAATCAGTTTTAAATAATTGTCTTGAAGCAATTAAATGTCAATTTATGATTGTTTATTGTTAAAAAAAGTTTTCCCAATGTTCTAAAGATTTATCAAACAAATGAATTGTTTTATAAATCAGTAAGTATAGCTATGTTGACTAACTACCACTAACAGTCCGTGCAGATGCAGTCTCCACTGTCTCCAGTCCATTACAAGTCTTGGAAGTCCAACCGTAGTTTAACAGTTTATGATGGTCAATTAAGTTTGTAGTTGTGAGGAGGATATCACAATGCTTCAAAATAATTTATTTTCCAGTATTAAATTGCTAGTAAAGTAGGCCTAGTAATTCGTAGATTATTTATACTCGTTTTTATCGTTACTCACAAATTATTTCTCGTCTCGAAAAATCTCGATCAAAATAAAATCTCGTCTTGGTGAACGAGATGAAAAATTTCTCGAAAATTTCTCGTAATTTCGAGACCCGTCCATCCCTAAAAAAAATGTTTGAATAGTATAGTCATTAATAAATAGTGAAACTTAAATAGTTTATTGGGATAAGCACTAAAAAATACTGTTAGTCTTTTAACAGAAAAGGTCCAAAATGTTTACTTTTTGGTCGAAATGTGTTTGGATTTGGTGGATTTCCGAATGGCGGGATTTGTAATAGCAGGACTCGACTAAATTTTGATTCCTTTAATCCTAAAATCAAATCCTTGAAAGCCGAACTGCCACATATTACTAAACAGTTTTAAGATGTAAATTTTAGTTTTTTACCCTTTTACCAAGGTATGTCCTCACTGTTGTAACACATGCCCTGTAGCAGACATGATAATATGAAAATTTTCACTTATTTCCATGTTGAATTGTGTGCGAGCCATCAGTGTAAAACATAACATTCCTTTTTGGTAATTTCCAAATTCATGTTACAAACTTCAATTCCACACGCCTCCCTCAAATGGCAGAATTCTACCTAGACATGGGTTGAATTTGGGTGGATATTTGCTGTTGGTGTGAGTGACATTTTGAAGTGCATGACTCTAATGTGGGGCTGACAGGAGGACTCCAGTGAAGCCGTCAGCCATAGTGATGCGGTTAAAGCCCTCAATACCGTCATTCGCTACGTCAAACAGACGGACAAATCGTCAGCTGATCTCAAGGTCTTCATCAGTTGGCGCAAGAAGGCTCTCTCGGCTGGCAACAGTTAATTTAATATTGTGTTTACTGTAAAAAACTCAATAAACTGTAAATAGTTTTATGGGGTCTTGATCACGGATGGATCCAGCTGGCTGCAGTCCCACCCTTCCCTTTTGCCCACTTTTGGTTGTTTGGGGGATTAGTTGTGTTCCAAAAACTCAAACTACCAAATTGGTAGGCAACCCCCACCTCCTTTACATCTGCCTGGATCCACCCATGATCTCTCATAGAAAATGTAATTTTATTGTAGGATGGATTTAAGGTTTGAATTTGTGTAATTGTTATTTTTGTAAAACTGTGCATGTTTGTAAAAATTATTGTTGACATTGAACACTTAATTAAACGTCATTCACTGTTCGACACACTTTATTTCAAACCTCAAACTCTCATTTAGGCCTTATCAATATTATTGACTTAATTGCAGTCCTGTTGATTTACAGTCCCAGAATGTAATGGATAATAATTAACTTTTTAAGTTTTGTACACTGTGGCTAAGTTTACTTACAATCCCGTAACTATTATTGGTTGAGTAATATCAGCTATGGGAAACCTGACATTGACAGTCCAAATTACATTAACTTTAGAATGGTTTTACTGTTTGATGTTTATTTGAGTCATGTATTAAAAAGGTTAGAAAATCTAAACAATTTTTAATAATGTTAAGTAGCATGTAATTTACACACCACACAATATTTTGCACTGTTCATGCTCAGCCTCTTTGATATCTTGTTAACCGTACAGTGTTCGGTCCCAACTACTTTAGAATGGCAGGACTTGAAAGTCTGTGCTAATAAATTTTCAGAATGTTTAATTTACTAGCATTATGGGCACTAGTTTTCACATTTATTTGTTTTTATTTGAGTGTGAGCATTCCTTAAGGGGACTCAATTCTAAAGGAGTTAGGTCAGTGCAACACTTTTAACATACCACATTTTTTAGGAAATTAATAAAGAAATAATTACTACAATGTGGGCTGTTTAAAAACATTACTGACAATATGTGTTTCATTGATAGTGTTTAATAAATCAACAGGGATGGACGAGATGGGATTTTAAGTTCGAGACAAAACGGGATTTTTTAATTGTCATAAAATTTCAAGACGGGATTTCCCTTCTCGTATGTAACAGAAAATGTGCGTTCAGAATTTTAATCTGATTTTGTAAGATTGTTAAATCATGACTAACAGATAATTGGTGGAAATTGAAAATTATAATAGGCCAGACTTTAACATTAATTGTAAACATCTTTAAAATACATCAGTATAAAAAGCAAATATTAAGTACCTTATTACAAATACCTTAACCTTAAACTAAGGTTAAGGTATGGTGATAGAGTATGAGTTAGGATATAGCATTGAAAAATGCAGAATTTACCACACTGAAATAACAGTCTTATTAGTTAAATATTAAATTTCAATTTCAAGAGCTAACAATACTTCTCGCTTAACAACACTTCTCAAAAATACAATGAAAAAATTCTATTAAATGAAGATTTTAATCATAATTATAAACATAGACAAAATCTATCAATAAAAACTAAAAAATAAACTTATTACATAAAAATTTGAGACACAACCTTGCGAATAGGAAAAATAAAACACTTCACTTTGCTTCAGAATTATGTATTTCAGTTTTAAATTGCTATTAAAATTGGCCTAGCAATTCTTAGATTATTTATACTGTGTATTTAAAATTAATCACAAAATATTTCCCGTCTCGAAAAATCCCGATCAAAATATAATATACTATCTTGAAAACAATTTTTTTTAATTTCCTGAAAAGTTTGAGATTTTTAAATCGACTATTATATTATGTGTTTTTATAACATTTTAATATGATAACATTGATTAAAGTGATTTTGACTTGCTCATTTCATTCTCTTATGAGTATTGTTAATGTTAGTAATTAGTTTGATTATATTTTATCTACTAATTCTAATGTTCCTATTGAATTTATTTAAGCCTTCTCCAGAATGTAAAGTTTAAATTCCATTTAAAAAATAATAATAAATATTTCCAACAGATACAACTTTTTAATTCTGTGGTTAGAAAAAGAATTTAATCTTGGAAACTTGTATATTTTTGTAAGACGTAAAGCACTCCTGTGAGAGACTGAAATACGTTAGTCAACATTTTTGCATCCTAGAGATTTTTGAGACCAAGTAAAAAAATCAAAATGGCTTAATTGAACACTATTTGGAAGTCTTGAAGTAAGCCCAAGAAAAGAAGCGTGTAACTCATAACCTTCGATTGAAAGTATGTTTCAAAAAATGTAAAATTTGTTTAAGTATGAACACTTAGTATTGTTTGTTACTTAACGATTACGGTACAAAAAATAAATGTAACTCTTGGACTTCTTTCTTATTTATGCGCCATTTATACCCTTATAAGCTACATTTAGGTTTATAAGGCATGTGACTTTTTTAATCACGGGTTTAATCTAATATTCTCTATGAAAATAATGGCTCATACTTAGGTATTCTTTCACATGCTTAAATAGGTAATAATCATCAATCATCCAAAAAATATCAGTTAGGTACCGTAGTTCTAAAATGCCTTTTGGTTCATTGTGTTTGTCATCCCCAGCGAGGAAGAAAGGATCCAGTATTCTCCCGACCACTTCGCCAGCTGCGGAGATTCCCTCCGGAGAAAATCTCCGTGGAGATAAAAAATACACTTGTGGAGGTTAAAAATCCATTTGCTACCAAATCTGGTGAGTAAAATAGTGTTTCTTACATATTACTTAAATATTACTCAAAGATTGATGAATGAGTGTAAACTCAGTTATTGTAAAATGAAGCATACAGCAATTGATTGAAGTTTTTTTTCTTACTGTTTTGCAGATTGTGTCCTGTCTTTTTTAATAGTAGACCCTCTGTTAACCAACACCCAAACAATCCGGCCTTCAGTAGTCCGGTGCTTCTCAAACGTCACTAATTGACGCTGCCAAGTCCAAGATGTGTCAACCTTATTGGCTTTTACTACAGTGGAACCTTGATATAGGGAACCTCAAGGGGATTGTAAAAACTTTGTAACAACAAGGTCTTTGATATATCGTACTGAGATACCATTACTTACCTCCAATAGGCCTAGCAATTGAGGAATAAATACAGTAGACTCCCTCTTAACCGGCCACCTCGGGACCAGGCCACGGCCGGATAATGAATTGGCCGGCTAAACCGATGTTCATTTAAGAACGCCAACCCACAATTTTATATGGCCTACATATAATTATTACTTGAAAACAACCTTAAATACATTACTGTATATGATTCATAGCTAACATCCACCACCCATGAAATCCACAAGAAACGTACACTAATAATAATTGGTTTCTTTATTGTGGTCTACTGGATAGTAGGTCAAAATGCATTGACTTCCGGTGGCATTCACTTCCGTCCAGGACGTTACATTTTTTAATTGGTTTGAGAACGTCAATATGAAATAAAGTTGAATTGAATGATACGGTAGATAAGAAAACAACGTTTCCGGCGAAGCGGTGTAGAAATTAAAAAAAAATGGCCAGTTAAAAAGATGTTATTTTGTGTCAGGGTAGGCCGGTTAAAGCGGAGACCGGTTAAAAGGTGGCCGGTTAAGAGGGAGTCTACTGTACGGGTTTACTGCGGGTACACGTTGTACTTCAAGGCGTGCTACCCCTAGAACTGGGGTGTCTGCTACCCAATACTAGGCCTGCAGGTCTGGGTTAACGGGCACAGCCCCCTTTAACATTGAAGTAGGTCCTGTTCCCCTAAGGGGTCTGGGCCGTCCCCATAAGCTCGGGTGCACGTTGGCCCCTGAAGGGTGAAACTCCAAGGCGTGTTACCCTTAAAACTGAGAGATCCCACTACCCAATCCCAGTCCTGGAACTGGGGAACGGATGTGGCCTCAAGAAGTTGCAGTGGAGTAGACAAAGTCTCTCAGGAACGGAGACGGAGTCGAGCCTTGGTGGCGTAACTGTGGCGGTTGTCATGACCAAACAGACGAAGGGGGGCATGCTTTACTTCAGGGCATGTACACCCCTTAGAACTGGGAACTCACTACCCTATAAAAGTTCAAAGTACCGAGCTGGGCGAACTGGCGTGATTCTCTTTATTACTGAAGGAGGACAGCTTCGGCTGTACCGAGCCCTGGCGGAGGTGGTCTTGTGCCAATCGCGCGCTTACTGGGTGTCTCTCTCCAGCCCCTAGGGGAAAATGAGTCAGGGTTTCGGGGATCTGGGGCCTCCGTGCCTTCAGGTGCGGTGGCAGTGTAGCCGGCGCCTTTGGCGTGCGGGTTTCCAGAGACCTATTAAATCCGCTTGGGAACCACCCATATCCCAAGTAAAACCTAAAATGGGTACCTCGGGTTCCGGTTCAAGCCCCTGGCCTCGGCCAGTCCGGATATTGGGTTGGATTCGAGAGGGTATAGGTTGTCGGTATGCTCGGCACACAGCTTCGGTTGTGGGGGGCCCTCCAGCCTTATCTGGGGGCGTTGCTCACAGACGATAGTTGAGTAGTAGCAAGGATAGTGCTGCACTGTCACTCACAGCGTTTGGTGAATTTCGGTTCACCACCGGTTGAGTACCACAGGCTTGGTGAATTCCAGGTTTTGTGGGGGTCTAATCCGCCTTAATGCGATTTGGGTCTTTTGGTGTGTTCCTGCACTGGGGTTCCATAAGTTCCCCGTCTGGGGGGCTTCCTGTCACCGTTCAACCGGGGGCTTTGTCACCGGCTTGCTCGGGTAAGGGGGGTCCCTACAAGCAGACCGCCGGGTTATGCCGAGAGGTAGGTACCCGGCGTCATTACGAGTGGGAACCCAAACCTTGACCTCGGTCTTGGAATGGACAAATGCCCGACGCAGAATGTACGGGTTTACTGTAATTAAATAATTTATATTTTATCATTGAATAGAAGAATAACAGTCCACTGAAACATTATAAGGTGTTGATAAACCCTTCTATCAAGTTTTTATCACAAGTTTATCAGGGACAAAGATTATAAATGGTGACGCAAAAAACTAAACAGTGCTACAAACAAGCTTCAATCGGGACTAGAAGACGTCTGTACTCACTTGGAGTAAACATGGTGTTGTAAAATTAGTTCTAACAAGAATAATGTAAGATGCATGGATCTAAACAAAATGCTAACGGACGCTTAACCAACACTTTAGTGTAATGAATTTAACCACACTAACACAATAAGTTAATTGCAAACGCGGGAAACAAGAACATCGCTGCGAACACCAGACACGGCAAAAGGCAACATCTGTAGAGCAACAGGTTGCAACATTAAAGAAAATGGATGAGTTTAATGATTCAATTTGTTCTTTTTTAACCCTCGAGCGGGCGCATGCGTAGTTTTTTTCCGCCCATGTAGTTTTTGTTAAAATAAACATTCATAATGGATTTCGGCAGTCGTGTCCGACCTAGTACTTAACGTGCTTCATTCCGGGAATCACCTTAAGATATTTATAACCCCCACTGACCCCTTCTTTTTTTGTTATTCCCAATTCTGTGATGCGGTGTGATTTGCGGTGTATTACGTGAGAGGGTGCACCTCTCACGTAATACAGTGATACCTATATTATACTATAAAATTACTTACAACATTAAATTGAAATATTAAACCTATTAAGTTAAACAATTAATGGTTCCAATGATGACATATGGTTCCTAATGATCTTAGTCAACATTTAAATTCAATATTACGTTATAAAAAAATGGAATATGGGTTTAATTTGTGCAATTTATTGTTACTGAGTAAAACTCCGCATGCGCCCTCTGCTGTTTTACTGTTGAAGCGCCGGCTCGAGGGTTAACTTTGATATATTGATGTTTTGCAGTGAAAACTTTGATGTGTTGAGGTGGTTTGGGCTTGCTTCGGCACTTCAAAAGTTCGCAATAGCCTGGCTAATCCATTGATATATTGAGGTATAAATAACATTAGATCGATATTGAGGTTCATGGAGAATGAGAAAATTTCCTTTCATTGTGGATTTCAATATATTGAGATTCGATATGTCAGGGTTCCACTGTATAAGTGTTATATTGACTTCTTAAAATAGTCCAAAATTTTCAATAAATCTGTCGCCACTCGACAAGGACAAATTTCCGATCTAACCATCCATCAGACGATGCTGAGTCTCCTGCAGTTGAAAGTTCAGTTTAGTTTCATGATCATTTATAAATACATATAAAATATTGCTAGTTTTAGAATTAGTTAACAGTGTGCAAATTTATTTAGTAGCTTCAAGTAAAATTTATTCAGTCCTGTTGCTGTTAAATATTTCAGTAATATAAATACCCTCAAGAATCAAGAATTTATTTAAATAATTAACAAGATATATACAGCTTGTATAGTTGAAGTCAAAGTGGCCTATAGTTTAATTAGGCTATCACAAATAAAATGCATCAAAGCAAATGACAAGTTGAAAGTTACACCATTACATAAAATATAAAAATTGACCATTACATACCTCAGTACATACATACAAGGGCTATCAGAAAATAAGTTCTGTTTGTGTTTTGTGGAAGGAGGGATTAAGTTAGAGACATGCAAGTGTAAGCGTTGGATAGATTAACTCTTTGGGAACATCTCTTTTAGTCGCAGAGGATGGTAAGGCTACACGGTGTGGGATGATCCAAGATCAAAAATACCCCTACAAGTTCAAGTGCCGCCATTTCCTCCACCGCTACTGACGCTCCAGCTGATGTTTGCTATTTAATTTCTTCAGTCGGAAAATGAAACATCGTTAATTTGTGGTCTGCAGTTTAATTAAAAACAATAATAAGCATTATTGGAGTTAAAATTAAACGTCAGCACATTTCTTAAGAAAGGACGCACAATAAACATAAGAGTGAAAGGGCTATGTCTTTAATATGCTGGATGTCTGGATGTAACCAACGTTTAAGTTGCAAAATCACCGATTAGGTTTCAGAAATCATGAATTTGACAATACAGCATTTGTCTTCAAAGTTTTTCTCAAAAGGTGAACCAAGAGGAACACTAAAAGTCCAGATATTTTATTTTGACAAGGGCAAGCCGGACAGAGAATAAACTTGGGAGAGCTGGTGGCACTTAAGTTATAGTGATCATTTTGATTTTGAATTATAGCGCACTGCATGCAGCCCCACTGACTTTTGTAATAGGTGAGTCTTCATGAGTCTATCAAACCAACACATTTAATACAAACCAACACCAACACACATTCTCTACGTCCTTTCCTTTCTTTCTCCTCACCAGTCATAAACAGAACTTGCTCTCTAAATAGTCCTCCTATTACACGGTTGCACAAATTTTAGCTGGTTTCTACAGAAGCTCATGTTAGACACTGTCAGACTCAATTTTCATTAAATTTATTATCATCTGTACCGTAGTTTAGTGCAGCTAATGCCCTGTGCTGTAAAATATTTTGTGCCTTCTTCTACACAAAGGAATTTATTCCTTCCTAAAGTAAATGATCATAGTACCATTCGGTTCTAGTGTTCTCAGTGGCTGCTGATCAAAAAGCAAATGTGAATGGGGGCAAATATTTTATAGTTTGCTGTGTTTACAATTCTACCTCTCATTTTAAGAATTTGTATGCAGTTTTCTGGTTTATTGTCAAGTAATTCTTCTTGGCTGTATTATTTATTTCATATATTTACCTTGGTTACGCCTGTGGATCTTGTATCGATTATGACCCTGTGTACATTTCACTACATGTGTGGCATCTTCAGTGGTATCACTATAAATTAATTACATTCAACACTATTTACAAAATATTTACATTTTGAGTTATATTTAAGTTCCACTTCACTATATTGCGGCTTGGCGGCGGCTGCAGGCACAAAGGCGTACAACCAAGGTAAATACATTACATTCAACGTTGTTGTCATTGAGTAAACATTAATAAAAAATATATTTTTGTCGTGCCTTATTTTTTAGTACAATCTGTGGATGATAAGGAGGGGAATTCACGCTCTGTGTCACCAATACCTAAAGATAGATCAGGAAGGAATATGTCTCCACCTTCTGACCATTTTAATATGGAAGTAACACCATCTGAGCCAGGTAGGTTGTGCAGCTGTTTTAACAGTAGCAACAAAAGTTTTCAACGTAACGTCATCTTATTCTTTAAGGTTGTGCAGTCACAAGCTTACTCTAGCGGTAAGGGCAGTAGTTTTCCACCCATTGTATCATTAGGTGAAGCGCAGGTGGCCTGCTCTTGTCGCCCATGCGTTTTTCAATTAAATCTGTATTTTTTTGGAATTTTATTTGCTATCTATTGGTTTTTTTTGACTCAAAATGACATAATTCTCAAATCAATAGATCTTTTGATTTATATCACTGTAATATCGAGCCAACCAGAAACCTTGCTTGCCTTGATAATATTTTCACTAATATTCAGAGAGATCTGTTTCACTGCTCACTTATTGAGGAAGGGATTATATCAGATCATGCAGGAGTTCTTGTAAAGTTTTTCCATCAATCCATAAATAATTTTGATAGACTTGCAAGTAATGTTGAAAGTTTACATTATAAGCGTTTGCTATAAGTTTACATATTGCATAAGCCTTACTTTGGGCTTGACAATTTGATGTATAATTTAAGCTCTATAGATTGGTCAGTTTTGTACAATATGTATGATGTAGATATTGCATTCACATATTTTTTAAATTGTATAGTTTCTAGTTTTAATGTTGCTTGTCCCCTTGTAACGTTTAAAACTAAGAATAAGGAGAAAAGTAGGCAAAAATCAAAAAAATGGTTTTCACCGGAACTTGAAACAATGCGTAGGCACTTAATGTTTTTATATGACAAATGGAAGTTCAGCAAACACATACAAAATAAGATTATTTTTAAGAAGTACAAAAAAGTGTATACTAATTGTATTAGAGAGGCTAAAATTGCATCTAACGATCAAGAAATTGCACAATCAAAAAATAAATGTAAAAAGGCTTGGGAAATTATTAGGAAAGAATCTGGGCAAGTCAAAACATTTAGTAAAGTGCCATTGCCTGCCAATACATTAAATGAATTTTTTGTTGGAGTATCAAATACAGTAAACTCCCGATTATCCGCGGAATTGGGTGGCGCGGCTGCCGCGGATAACGAAAATTGCGGATAATCCACAAAAATGTTGAAAATAAAAGAGAATAAAATATAAAATATTTATAACATGAAAATTATTTTATTTAATACAGTAAGACGTAAAATAATGTAAACATGAGTATAGTAGCTTAATAGTTACACCCTCTTAAAAAAGTCAGTTAGTTGTTTTTATTTCTTGCTTTGGAACCAACCAAAACGTCAACACAACATTCTTCCGCTTTCCAGCCATTTTAAATCCGCAACGAAAAATACCAAACTGGCAACACAATCTCGATAAAAGACGAACAATACAGTCAACATCGACCGGTCAGCGTCAGCGCTCACTCAATACTGAAGTGTCAGATCGTCAGATGAGAGGGGATAGTTTGGACACGTGAGTAGGCGGGGCCTACGGCTGTAGGCGAGAGAGAAATGGTGGGAGGCGGAGTTCAGCGACCTTGGCGCGAACACCTGCGTATTGTCAGTGGCTTGGAGACAAAAATAGATAGCGAGCCAGCCTACTGCCCGAGTTCTGTGAAGGCCTGCGCACATTAACATTTTATTAATGCGTATTTTATCGCTTTCCGTAACACGCGCGGATAATCCGCACCGCGGTTAATCCGCTCGCGGATAATCGGGAGTTTACATGTGCCAAATAATATGGTCAACAATATGTCACATATTGACATGTTACAAAAATTTAAAAAGCCAAGTATCAACCCTGAGAATGCCTTCAAATGGAAATTATTAGATAAGGAAACTGTGCACACCATAGTATGTAAACTTTGCAATTCTCGTAGTGAAGACATATATGGACTCTCCAATTTTCTTCTTAAACAGATTATAGACATAATTCTTGTACCTTTCACAAACCTAATTAATTTAGTATTAATCCAAGGTGTATTTCCTGATTGTTTGAAAACTTCAAAGGTCACTCCAATTCATAAAAAAGGTGACAAGAATTCTCCATTTAATTATCGCCCTGTAGCTTTAGTGCCAGTTTTAGGTAAGGTGATAGAATCATGCTTACTTCAACAGTTATACACCTATTTTGATCAAAATAATATTCTGTACACAAGCCAGTATGGTTTTAGAACCAATCATTCAACATCAATGGCTGTAGAGGAAATAGTAAATTACATTTTAAGAGGATTAGAAAATAAATTAGTTGTTGGTTCTTGTTTAATAGACTTACAAAAAGCTTTTGATACAATTTCACGTTCAATTTTATTTGACAAACTTTCTTATTATGGTATAGACAACAGTGAATTAGCTCTTATAAAATCATATCTTGGAAACCGAAAGCAATTAGTGGCAGTGGATCAACATTTTTCTGATATTTTAGACGTTAAAGCACAGGGGTACCTCAAGGTTCAGTTTTGGGCCCTTTTCTTTTTTTGGTTTTTATCAATGACTTTAGTTCCAATGTTCTGTCTCATTCAGTACTCTACGCTGATGATACCACATTAGTCTGTGAAAATTTCAATTATTTAATAACTAGACCTCAACTCAACAAGGCTCTTGAGTGTGCTCGGACTTGGTACACAGCTAACAATTTAACCGTAAATGATGATAAAACCGAGTTTATTTATTTTTCACTTAAAAGGGAGGACATTTTTGATGGTGTAAATCAATCAGTAAAATTATTGGGCATACATATAGACAATAAGTTAAGTTGGGAAACCCATATCACTCATCTGTGCTCAAAACTAGCAAGAATTACCTACCTTTTGAGGAAATTAAGTCTTTGTGTCAGTTTTGAAGTTTTGTTACTAACCTACTATGGGAATTTTCATTCACAGTTGCAATATGATTTGCGTCTCTGGGGCGGTTCTCATTTTGCACAGAAAGCATTTATTTGGCAGAAAAAGGCCCTGAGGGCCATGTTGCCATTGTTGCAGGAGCACAAATCCTGTAGAGGATATTTTTCACAACTTCAAATTTTAACATTGCCATCCATGTATCTTTTATGCAATTTAGTTCACATAAAAGACAATTTTCAAAATTATTTTTGTCACTCACATTTGTACAATACCAGACACAAAAGTAACCTTGTAACTCCTCAAATTAGGCTTTCAAAATCTCTGAACTCCCACATGTATTTGCAATATTCTTTCTACAATAAACTGCCTATATCAGTAAGGGAACTACCAATGAGAACATTCAAGAGAAAAATCATGAATTTTTTAAAGCAGAAAGAATTTTATTCAACAGAAGAGTTTATGAATAATTGTATTATATCTTCTTCAGATTTTAATTAGAGATTGTGTGTTTTCATCAGTGTAGTTTGTTTAACGAAATGTCAATACCTATGTATTAGGTGCACTGTATGAATTATGACTTAGCCTATTGCAACTTTTGTATTGTTTAATGGCTCAATAAAGCTTATTGAATCTTATTGAATCAATTCAATGAAATCAAAGCAGATTAAAACATAAGTTTCCAGTAAATATTTTTAATTATTTTTTTTTTGCAAAATTTGCATTTTATAGATTAATTTACAGCAAAATGTCAGCTCTGTAGACGAAATATGTTTCTTTTGAGTATTTTACCAAAATACGCAGATTTCAGTACTGTCCAAAATAAAAAATAAAAATTGTACATCATTGTTACAACGTAAGAAAGGAAGTAAGCTTATAAGGCAAACAAAATTTTGTTTTTGAGTGCACAACCTTAAGAAGACACTTGACAAATATTGTAATTTTCATGCTAATATTATTGTGTTTTATAAATTATTTTCTTATAGAAATTGATGAATTATTAAATTAGTAATCATTTTTTAAAGTTACTTTTTGTTTCTCAAAACGGTTTTTTTAACGGTCTAAATAATGAAAATGAGTGTGCATAGGATATTTGAATGCTAAAGCCTTTAAAAGTGCCAAAGAATAAACTAAGCTATAATTTAAACCATTAAAAAAATGTTTCCCATGGGAAAAATTACTCACTAATTTATTAAATGCTGGTTTAAATGGAAAGATGGGGTGTTGAAATTTATACTGTATTATTACTACTTGTCAGAGTTTACAGATAGGTCAAATATGTGAATCGAATATAATGTTGTTTATATTTTTAAATAATCTTTTTTCAATTTTTATTGTGTAACTTGCAGAAGTCATAGTTACAAGCGTTAACAAGAACACAGTAGAATTGAATGAACAAGATGAGGAGAAACATGAAGAAATTGTTAGACAAGAAATTGAAGCTGAAGAGGAAATTGAACTGGAACCGTCACAAGGTCTGGAGACCTTTGATGAACCAATGGAGTAAGTTGTATTTTGTGATCAAGTACGTTCATTTCTTGGGTGTTTCATAACACCAGATCAAAATAAATTTTTATCAATACACTTAGTTATTAGTGGTTATCATACAGAAAGCTATAACATATTTTTCATCAATCACCTTCCATGGGTCATGGAACCCTTCTTGAATCTTGAAACTTAAAATGGTGCTGTATAGAAATTATTTTGATAGTGGTGTTAGAAAAAAACTACAGTAATTTAAACACTACATACTATACATCTGACGACACAGAAATCTAAAGAACTTGAAAGTGTATTATATGTAATGTATGCATATAATCACTAATTTTTGTATGAAATGTCAGGAGGTGCTGCAGCGGTGGAAATTCACTGTTAAATAAGTAACGGACAATTAATTTTTCTTTCAACCGCCTGGAATGAGCATTAAAATAATAGGTCCGCTTCTTTCAAAATAATTTTAATCCTCCCTCAAGACTTTCATTCACTTAAATATACCCCAAGGTATAAAACCACTGTTATATGTTAAACCTTCAGTGTATTTTTCTTTCTAACAGAAAGTGTAAGTTGAATGTTTTTATCGCAGAGAGGCGTCAGAACCGCAGTTTGTGGTGACCCTAAACGGGTACGACCCTGACGGCATCTTCTCCCACAGTGAGCTTGATGATGAGGAGGAGCCACTGCTGACGTCCACGCCCGACGAGGTGGAGTCTCCACGGCCCAAGAGAGATGTCGACTCCTCACCCAACGTCATCATGGGAGCGCCGGCTGTCAATCATAACAGTAAGTGTTACGAGTAAGTGTTGTTTACTAAACAATAAGTATTACGAGTTACGATACTGATGTCATCGTTTGCAGATGAACTCTATACAGAGTAGGGATGGACGGGAATGGATTTTTAATTCGGGACGGGACGGGACGGGAATTTTTATTTCCCATCCAATTTCGGGACGGGATTGGGACGGGATTGCTCTTCTCGGCGCTATCGGGAAATATTCGTTTTGATTTTTATCTGAGTGTTGTATACAGACAAATTAATGTTAAATATCAACTAGTTCTCCTTCCAACTCGTTCCACTTGTTTTTGTATAAGTTACAATGAATATCCTTTTGTTGAAAAAATTAAAATATATAGTTTTGATATTTTCAGGATGCAATAAGATCATGGGAAAGTATAAATTTTAATGTAACCAAATAAATTTATGTCGAATCACTAAACACACATAAAGGAAAAATGTTGCCCATGTCTTATTTAATACAAGTTTTGTTTAATGAAATATTAAACGTTTGGTACGAAGAATGAAAATAAACATTATGTACGGTACCGGTACAAAAAAAATAAAGATTAAAACAATTGGAAAAATTATAAAGAAAACAATACTATATTACAATAAATAAAGCCTGCTCAGATAAAAAAGAAAAAAAATTAAATTAGAATGAATATTAACATTCAGAAAAGAAGTTGTTCAACAAGCCAATGCCATTTATAAACCTAAGAAATATTTTGCCAATTTTTTAATATTCATTGTTTTACTGAGACAGTTTCTTCCTTGAAGAATATAAATAAGGAAATTGAACTAAGAAATAATAAACTATTAGACATTATACTTTTATTGTTATTTAAATGAATACATTTAACTATGTTTTGCTACATCAGAAAAAAAATTAAGGAGTGTATGATGAAAAAAATTATAACAATGTAAATTTAAAGCTATAAACCCTAAAATCTAATAAATATAAGCTATAGCTAAGCCGTGTTTTCCTCGTTAGCGAGATTGTCGGCCGCAATCGCCGTCCTCGTTAGAGAGATCGTCACCCGTGATAGCCGTCCTCGTTAGAGAGATCGTCGGCCGCGATCGCCGTTGTCGTTAGCGAGATCGTAGGCCACGACAGCCGTCCTTGTTAGAGAGATCGTCGGCCGCGATCGCCGTCCTCGTTAGCAAGATCGGCGGCCGCGATCGCCGTCCTCGTTAGCGAGATCGTCGGCCGCGATCGCCGTCCTCATTAGCGAGATCGGTCGCAATCGCCGTCCTCGTTAGCGAGATTGTCGGCCGCAATCGCCGTCCTCGTTAGCGAGATTGTCGGCCGCAATCGCCGTCCTCGTTAGCGAGATTGTCGGCCGCGATCGCCATCCTCGTTAGCGAGATCGTCGGCCGCGATCGCCATCCTCGTTAGCGAGATCGTCGGCCGCGATCGCCATCCTCGTTAGCGAGATCGTCGGCCGCGATCGCCATCCTCGTTAGCGAGATCGTCGGCCGCGATCGCCGGCCGCCGTTCGGCAGTTCCCGTCCCGATAAATTCCCGAGTATAAAAAAATCCCGCCCGATGATCGGGACGAAAATTTTCCCGAAATTTCGGGACCCGTCCATCCCTAATACAGAGTGACCGAAAAGTCCATTAACATTAACTTCCAATATGTAACAGGTCTTTCTAAGCATTTATATGGTGGTGATGAGTAGTGGTAATGTCAGGGGGGGTTATGTCAGTAGTAATTATAAGACTGTAAAGAAAACTGTTATGTTTATTTAGTTCTTCCCTTTGTTTTCTGATATTTGGTCGCTCATATACCCCGCTCAATGAAAACCAAAGGTTCCTCCTCCTTAAAAATTTGTGTGTCCGCCTTGTTGCACAAAGGAGCAATGCATTCATATTGAAAAACGGACATCTGACGGAACACTGAAGGAAGATTCAGCAGAAGATGGTACATGCCTTATAGTGGTCGGAGGGGCATTTTATAATCCCCTATCAGCATCCCATGCCCCCCCTATCATATTCCCATCACCCCCGCATCGATGCTTACAAAGACATGCGATGGACTGAAAGATATTGTAAAGGGACTTTTAGGCCACCCTGTATTATCTTCATATAGTCGGCAGCAATAGAACAGACAGGTCAACATCAAGCTAAATATATTAATTTAACAAATAGCTAAATGAAAAAAACAGCTGGCTAATTTGAAAACTTGACCTTGACCCTGCTGTTACATTGCCTACGACTTTGAAACCATGGCCCTCCTTTCCTTTATAATTCATTTCTGTTTACCTTTTTATCTTTAGTAAAAAAACCTATGAATCTGAAAACCGACACAGACATGAGTTTGTGTTATCAATTAATAATTCTCTGTTATCTTTTTTTTTTTCTAAAAATCAACATCCGACTTAAGCAACCGACCCATCCCTACTTCTTTTGGCAACTTACTGGAAAGACTTAAAAACACAAGGGAGGGTTAATGTTTCTTCATTTACATAATTGCTGTAATATATATATGACTGGGACGGTGGCGTCATCCTGTAATCCAGCTACTTGGAGGTCACAAATTGTGGATGGTTATAAGTGATGGCTTGTGGATGCGATATTCCCTAGTGGGGATTAACGTCCGCACTGGTGAATACTAGTTCATCCATAAAGACCATCCTCATAATTAGACCATTCGTATATATGAAGTCAAAATTGTGGTTCGGATCCCACGTGAAAACTGTAAGTCCCTAGATACAGTTGGCTGTTGGGCTATTAATTAACAATCCTGTCTAAGGAGAATGTCGGCCTTAGTCAGTAACAAGACTACAAGATCGTGCGACAATCATACTACACTCATCTCTCATTCATATTCAGGTTAAAATACTCACTATGTGAGGTCCCTGGCTCAAAATAGTGATTCATTTTTCAATGATAGCTATGCTTTTTTTGGTTATGCTTGTGAGTTCATTCATTCAATTTATTGAGGCTTTTGTATAGCTATTAAGTGTGAGGGTTTTGGCCTAACTAAGTTAACAATCATTCAAGTGCAGATGCAAGTGCATTCTAGTGCACTTTGATAATAATAATAATAATAATAATAATAATCATCTTTATTGTCATTGATCAATACAGAAATAAACAACTTCTGTGTCTATTGTGTCAAAGCATACCTAATTCATGCTTTGTTACAAAAGTGTTTTATGATATAGAGGAATGGTAGTTCAACATTTTATCCACAACTATCAATATGTTTTATTGTTTTATTATTTAATGCCTGTACAAACACATAACTGAAAGTCATAGTTTTTCATAGATCCTTCTATATGACCCTTATACTTAATGCTGTTTTAGATTTAATTGAAGTGGAGATAATGAGAACGAAGACCGAGCGGTGCAAGTATTGGCCAGCGTGTCGCCTCGGAGACAAATGCACCTACTACCACCCCACCAAACCTTGCAAGTGAGTCAGAGAATTTTGTTACAAGTATGTTCGGAACAGTTATTTCATTCCGTCCACGGCAACTGGAAATAAATCTGGTGCTGTCCTTACTAGTAGAGGAAGAGTTTGTTACTTCGTATCACCCTATTAGTGACTTGTACAAAATAACTAGATTTTAAAAATTGTATCAGATTACAGCAGGTTGATAAAATACCCTAATGAAACTGTGGGTGTTCGATTACATTCAGTGAGTTTTAATGGTTATTCCAAATTTTGTAAACCTGTATTGTTGTAAAGATATATTGATATTTTGGTCAACATTATAATTAAAATTGGGGATTCAGGAGACAACTCAGAATATTAAATTCAATTATAAATTTGCTGACAATGCAAATCTGACGTAACTGGAGTGTTTGATTTATTTATAATATTAATACCGGAAAATTAACCTACCCGTTAATTGACGTATTAATATTACCCAACGCAATATTAATACGTTTATTTCTACAAAATTTTACACACTTTCACGAGTAAGGGCGTTCCTGGCCATCCAAATCTACTGTGTCGAAAGGAGTAGCATATTTTAACCTTCAAGTGGCCCAAAGGAATAAGAATAAATTCTTAATTGCAACAAAACTTTATATGTAAATTTATAGCTAAAAGCAGTATAAGAGCAGTATAAAAAATTAGTGAAATATCTTTCTCCCTGATTTTATAATTTCTTCAATATTTATGTTTTCAATATCAATATTTCTATTGGTTTTTCACTTTAGAAATTTAAAATACTACCACAAAAGACTGAAAAAGCCCTCTAACAAAGTATTTAAGTGTAATCACCACTGATAAGTGTCAAGTTATCGCAGCAAGTTACCGGAGCAGGGGGCAGGAGTGGCGTGTCACAGCACTAATACACCCTCACATCTATTTGTGCACACATCCCTAGACTTTATCACAATAATTGAATAAATAACACCTCCCAATGGGTTGAATAGCAAGTTATTTTAAACTTGTCACAAAGTCACTATTGTCTCATTTGTTATAATTAATTGCTAGAAATAAAATGAATACCCAAGTATGTTCCAGAACGTCTACTTTACTGATATTTGACAGTTTGATGCTGGACATTTCAGAACATCCATACTCATTTTACATAAAAATCCTACTGGTCTAAGGGTTAACCAACCTTTCAGGAGGGTCAAACTAGAGAGGTCTACTGTAAATTAAAACTCTTGGGATTAGCTAAAAATGTATTTTTTATTGAAATTAAAATAGCCATGTTCCTTTGAAATTATTGCAGAATTACATCGGCCTATTTAATTTTAATATGCTCTTTCTTCCTTAATGGAAAAGTACTGATTTTTTTTAAGATAAACAACTAAATTATAAAAAAGTAAAAAGAAAATTTTTAAATTTACAACTCTTTTGCTTAGGTTAATTGATATTTTGTATGCTTAGTGGACAATTAATTTTTTCTAGTATTTTCTTAATAATCACAAGTTGATGCTATTATAATCAACTCAGATATATACCCCATTATCACCTCGGAGCTGTACATGTATTACTCCATTGCTAGGGTGTTCCCGAACTGCAAGTTTGGCGATTCCTGCCTCTACATCCACCCTCAGTGCAAGTTCAACGCCCTGTGCACCAGGAAGGATTGTGTGTTCGCCCATACAGCCGTCCATGCACCAGTCCAGCCGACAGGTAGCCCTCTAGTGTAGTTCCTTAATCGTACTATCAAGTATCAATATCAGAAATCAGAAATCTTTATTCACCATTGATCATTTTACAATGAAATAGGCTTAGTCAAGGTACATAAACAGGTTAAAAATCAATATTAACTCTAGAGCATAAAAATTCATTAATATTATAAAAAGGGTTTTCTAATAGCCAGCTGTACAATCTAGATTTAAAAATAGAAACAGGTGCAGTTCTAGCAGTCAGTGGGAGCTTGTTAACCCTTCAACGTGGTTCGACGTATCCTGCACGTCGGCAGAAGTCGCGCCGTAACTGTAGTTCGACGTACACAATACGTCTTCTGACCGTCCGTCATGTGGTGTAACCTAGCGGCTATTTTACGAACTACGTCGAATCCGGACAATATGCAGCATATTGTCTATTAGTTGGCCGATGTATTACAGCTGTTTTCAGATCGATATTATGAGAAAGAGAGAGGGAGATGTTGTTTACAAAACTTGAAGGTTTTTGACCTCGACTCGCTAGCCATTGTTGGTGCGTTGCACTCGTGACCGGTTATTGTTTTGTCAGTTTATTGACGTATTTACGTGTTACTTGTTTTATTACGGTGTCGTAAATAGTTATAGTAATTAGTTATTATTATTTTGAGTCCATATATTAGTTTTTTTCTGTATTTCAATATAGATTTTCTTTGTGTTTACTGAAAGTGCGTCTTGTTTACGTGAATGAACTTAGGTTAGTTTGAGTAAACACAATTGAACTGTGACATTAATTTACAAAATAACTTATTATAGTTGTGATGAATTTCAGTTGTTAGTGTTTTAGTTTAGTATTATGGCTAGGTCAAGTGAAATTGACCAGTGGCTAGATGATGAGCCACTGTTGTCTGAGCCCAGTGAAGACGAGGAGGAGGTGGACTACGCTCAGGCGGAGGTAGGCCTAGAAGGTAATCCCGATCCCGACCATGAGGATGAAGATCCAAATGTAATAGAGGATAGACATCTTATGGAAGTAATTGGAGTGTAGTGGGAGGTGCAGGGGATTGTCCCTTACCCCCAACCGATAAACCCGAAATGTTGTGGGAAACAATGGAAGGGTATGAGGCAGTCAGGGAAACATTTTCTGATTATTCTGGCCCTAGAATCCCTTCTGAAAATCCCCTTGACATTTTTAAATTCTTTTTTGATGACACTATTGTGGATCTGATTGTGTCTTGCACCAATAAGTATGCAGACCAAGAACGTGCCAAACGTGGGATGGTTTTTCCCCGCCGATCCAGAGACTGGAATTGGCAACCAGTTACGAAAGATGAGATGTATGTATATTTAGCAGTATTAATGCTGATGGGTATAGTTCAAAAACCATCTGTCCGATCGTACTACTCCAAGAACCCTCTATTAGAATCGCCTATTTTTCCAAGCACAATGCCCATGGAGCGCTTTGAAATGATCAGCAAATATTTGCATTTCAGTGCTGCTATAAGACTGTCAGAGTTTCAAGGCCCAAAGAAACTGTTCAAAATTTATTCTGTTATAGAGCATTTGAACAACAGGTTTATGGCATCATATGCGTTGTCTCAGAATGATTCAATAGACGAATCGTTGACACTTTGGAAGGGGCGTTTGTCTTTTCAACAATACTTGCCATTGAAGTCCGCTCAGTTCGGAATTAAATCATTTGAATTGTGCGAATCCTTGTCAGGTTTCACTTGGTCCCTACTTGTTTATACTGGAAAAAACTCTCAAGTGAACTGTCCTATTGCCCCACCTAACAGTAACAAATCAACAACCATAGTAATAAAACTTATGGAACCGTTGTTGAACAAGGGTCACACGGTATGGATGGACAATTGGTATAACTCTCCCGACCTATCAGCTTTCTTGAAAGACAGGAAAACCGATACTTGCGGCACATTGAAACTATCTCGGAAAAATGTCCCTCAAGAAATAAAAAATGCTAAACTTGAGAAGGGAGAAATAACTGCACTCCATAGTGGCAATGTCATGGTCCTCAAATGGAAGGATAAAAGGCTAGTTACCCTTCTGTCGACCTTCCATAACCATGAAATTGAAGCCAGAACAAATAAATCAGGCATTCAACAAATGAAACCTGTTCTGGTTTATGATTACAATAAACAGATGGGAGGAGTAGATCTCAGGGATCAAATGCTGAACAGCTTTCTCTTGGAAAGAAAACAAGGCCTCAAATGGTACATAAAACTATTCAAACATCTTCTAAACATTAGTGTTTTGAACTCTTACATCATCTGGAAAACTCAAACCCCAAATGGAATCCACCTAGAGTTTAGGCTCCAATTGATAAAGGACCTTATTCATATGTATGGTTCTGGAGTACAGAGGCCAGTGCATGGAAGGCCAAGCATTGAACCTAGGCCAGCGAGACTCACAGAAAGGCATTTCATTGAACATATTCCCGCAACTGAAAAAAAGAAGCATCCGCAGAGAAGGTGTGTTGTGTGTTCAAGGCATGGTGTGAGAAGAGACAGTGTATACTGGTGTCCTGACTGTCAGGCTGGGCTTTGCCTTGTCAATTGGTTCAAGGATTACCATACAAAACTCGATTTCTGACTGGTATGTAAAAATAATTTTCTATTGAAGTGCTACTTTTGTGCATGTTATGTAAAGCAAATTTTGTTAACAATTTGGCAAAATATTTGTTGATAGGACCTATATAGTACCAAAGTAATAAAATAGTTAACAGTAGGCCTATGTTGCAAAAATAGGGCATGACTTGTAATAAACTATCGAACGCTGTTATGCAAACTATTGCTAAAGTTATTATTACTCTGGTTATATATATGCTATCAACTTAATTCTTTTTTCCAATTGTTAAGAATTAAGTACAGTATAATAAAATCACTAACATGTAACTTACCAACTAATTTTTATTTTTTGATACTTGAATGAATTTGAGTTTTACATTTTACTTTTGTACGATATTTATATTCTGACATGTGAGTAAGAAAATATACTGATTGGAATATTACATGTTAGTGTGTTTATTATAGTGCATTTCATTCTCAAAAGTTCAGTGAAAAAATTGTGTTTCTAGAATAAATAGATCCAGAGTTAGTAAAATGTTTGCAATTTGTCGCAAAAAAGTACCGTGTCTTACTTTTTCACTACATTGCTAAAATATAAAGTAATTTTGTTTCTGTATGCCCTATGTACATGATTCTTTCACCAAATTATTCAGAAATAAATACACTACAATAAAAACACAATATTGCATACCACTCCAATGTTATTTTTTTCCGTAAAACTTCTTTGAACTTAAGTTTTGTTCGTTAGCCCTTGAATTACCTTGCGAAAGTCGATATTTGAAAGGTATTTGAAAAAAATTATATAATAATACAAATTAGGGTTTGTGTGTTTATTGTTGTGTATTTATTTCTAAACAATTTAGTAAAAAAATCATGTTGCTAGGATGTGTTGAAGCAGAGCAAAAAATTTTTGTGCAAATCATTGCAAAATTAGGTCCTGACTTGCTTAAAAAAGTACCGCATGGGGGGCCATCCATGCAATAAAAAGTCCCGCATTGAAGGGTTAAAAAATTTTACATAGTTCACTTTATGAGAATTGCTTGTTTTAGCTAACCTGTGCTTAGGGATATCAAGTCTTAATTTCCCTCTTGTGTTATGGTTATGTATGTTAAATCTTGTAACAAAATCTTGCAAATTAATTTTAACATGAAGGAGAACACAAAAAATATACAAGTTTACTACAGTTAAAATTTTGAGTCTAATGAACAGCGGTCGACAGTGATCCACAGGGCCAGCCCTGCACATTATCCTTATGACCCTTTTCTGAATTAATAAAATGTCATTAACTAAAGGAGAGTGACCCCATACAAGCAAGCCATAAGTTATATGAGACTGAAAAAGTCCAAAATATGCTACTCTAAGGTAATTACAATATTACCAATAAAGGTAATTACTACTTAAGGTTAGTTACAATATCTCTCAGCTTCCAAATAAGATAGCTCACTCTGGAAATTTTCTTGCAGACAAAATCTATGTGAATTCCCCAATTCAATTTAGAATCAATATTAATGCCCAAAAGTTTGACAGCTGAATCTTCAGTATTACTACTTAAACTTAAACAAATGGACTGAGTTTTTTCTTGGTTACAATATAACAAGTTGGCTGAAAACCAGTCAACAGCACTACTTAAGGCAATGCCAGAAATATTTTGCAAAACTTGAAAATCTTTATGTTTGGAAAACAAGGTAGTGTCATCTGCATAACATATTACAGAATTGGCACGTACATTAGAAGGTAAATCATTAATTGCAACAATAAAGAAAAAAGGCCCCAGCACTGAACCCTGCGGAACACCCCGCACGACATCCCTTAGACCAGAAGAGTTGTTATTGACTGATACATACTGTTTACGATTATTCAAGTAAGATTTTAAAATTTTCAAAGACTCATTTTTAACTCCATAAAACTCTAACTTATTTAATAAGATATCAAAGGGGATGCAATCGAAAGCTTTACTCAGATCGCAAAGAGAGAGCGAAACTGAGTTTCTCTCCTCGAAAGCATCAAGTATTTCATCTACAGTGTGAAGAACCGCTGAAGTTGTGTTTTTACCCTTACGAAAACCAAACTGGCTGCTAGTTAAAAGATTCTGACTTATAAAATATTGATTCAGTTGATTGTACATTAAAGATTCAAATACCTTAGAAAAAATTGGCACAATAGAAATGGGTCGATAATTTTGCGGCAAAGTCTTTTCACCCTTTTTGAAAACAGGTATAATTTTTGAGATTTTAAGATATAAGATATAAGTTTCCGTGAAGTACCCTTTGTGGAATTTCGATTTAAATATTTATAGAGTAATTGGGAAACTTGTGTCAACATGTGTCAAGCTCAGAATATAGAAAACATTCTTATTCTGCTGTTTCATGACTGGTTGTCCAACAAATTGAAATGGTCAAAAGAATGAACATTGCAAAATAATGAAAACATGTTTTAGGATGAAATTTAGTTTCTAATTGGTAATGTGTAGTGAAAATTTATTATAATGGTGAAAATATTAGGTGCTTTACTGGTAGCGGGACCTCACTAAAATACCTGTGTAAATATGTTAAAATTAAGTGTTTTTCAAATATTCCTATAAATTTTTCATATTTACAAACAGATGTTATATTTTAATATGACTTGATGGAGTTAATGAAACCCTAAAAATTATTCAGAAGGATTTGCTATTCAGAATAATGGTTAATACATAAGTTCGTCCGTGCTGCATATTTCATCGGGTACATGATTGTCTTCATCAAAATGTCATTCGCTGATACTCTCACTTGCCTTATGCAGTAATTATGAGTTCTGGTATGTTAGTTAGGACTCTCCTAAACTAAGATAGAAGCTACTGTATTTCTTTCCTACAGAAAAAAGGCTGATTCAGCATACTGAAGAAACCCTACGCAAATTTTAGTAGACGTATGAGTTATTTTTGTGCCTTAATTAATTTTAGTATGTGTTATTTTTATTTTTGAAAACATTTCCTAAATTTAGGGCTGCATTAACTTTTCAGTATATATTAACATTTAAAGTCATATTTAATTAAAAATTTTAAGCACAACTTTCAGAAACATTTTTAGTGATAGGTATAAAAATAATAATGAGTGTTTGAGTTCCTTTGGGATTGGAAGTCGCGAGAGGACAACACTGTAGCATACAAAGCACTTTAGAGTGTGTGGATGGGAAATGAGTTGTACTCATCAGACATCAAGTGATATTGTACGGTTCTCATTTGAGTTTCATAATCATGTAAGATATTTTTCATTACAAAATGTTTTTCAATATTTTTAATAAGCCTGTATTTAATGTACAGCAATTTTTTTCTTAAATCCATATTTTCCTGACAATTATGCTGAAATCCGGGATATTTTGTTACCCATCATGTGTCAAGTCCCACATATGCTGGATCTAATCCAGTTTATTTGATCAAGTTTTTTGGATCAAGTTTACTGTAGTGACGTCTCTTTATCAGAGATGTATCAAAAGTAGTTTTAGAGCATCAAATTTTACAGGGGTATTGAAGAAAAATTTTAACTGCTACAAGAAAAATTTAAACTGCTACACTGAAGGGGTTGTTTTTCTCTATGACCATCGTTATTCTGTGTCAATCACAAGCAAAACAGGATGTGAAATGCTTTAAAAGTAGTTTTAAAGGGGTATTGAAGAAAAATTAAACTGCTACACTGAAGGGGTTGTTTTTCTCTATGACCATCGTTATTCTGTGTCAATCACATGCAAAACAGGATGTAAAAATTCTAAACAGAGGTTTAAAGTAAGTCATGAAACCTAAATAGATGTTTAACCCCCTACCATTCTTAAGTATTTTTTATGTACGCTAACTCTATATCACCAATGTCTGATTGGACAGTTGTGGCGGCCAAGGCCAAGGCTCTGTATGCGGCCAGCGCACCACCCTGCAAGTTTTTCCCAAACTGTACCAACCTCCACTGCCAGTTCTCTCATCCCCCCAGGGTGAGTGCAATTTTATTGTACAATTTAATTTTAAAAACAATATTTGTATCCATAAGTATTTTTAATTCCTTCAAATCAGACTTCATCTTGTAATTAAAATTACTTTGACAACTTACTAAATTCAGGTTGAAATAATAAAACGTCTTCCAACACTACTCGATATATTTACACTTATACTGTAATTGTTTAAAAGACGGTAAATCGATTGCCATTATAAGATCTTTTATATATATTTACCTTCTTGTGAAAAATTACAGTATAAGTGTAAATATATCGAGTAGTGTTGGAAGACGTTTTATTATTTCAACCTGAATATCAAAACTAGCACGTAAAGAAATTAGGTTTGTTTCTCAAATCAAGCTCTTTTAAGGCTTTTACACACATTGTATTATAAAATGTAAAACCTGTCCCGAAGTACCTAGCTGATTCTCCTACAGAGTTTTCTAGATTTTGAAATACTAAAAGTATTTTTAAAAGTTATAAATAAGTGCCTTTGCCAAAAGATATACTACAGTGAGGGAATAATTAATGAAAAAATGTATTTTCCTACCACTGCATGGAAATAATCACATTGCCAAACCTGTACAGTACCTACGCAAAACAGTTTATTTTTGGTTTCCGTTTCATTCCCACTCTAGAGCAGCAACATTCATTCCTGCATACTAAATAAAATAGCAATTTAAGGTCAGCTGTTGTTACAGACCATGTTGGTCTGTAGTAATTGCTACAGCCAACAGCTGTTGGTCGTTAGTAATTGCTTCTATTATTTTTTTTTTTTTTTGTTTTTTTAATTTGAGGTTATGTTTGATAGTTAACTGTGTGTTCAAACAGAAACAATCAAACATAAATGACTTTTTGTATACAGTAAAATCTCGAGTGGCAATGACGTACTTTGCGCTCTTAATATACAAATAACTATGGAAAACTCTGTAATGTGGAAAACACTTGCCTTCATTGCAAGTCTTCATCTTCCTTATGACGCCAAGGAGGGGGTCAGTGAGTCCGGGGGTGCTAACGATGATCCACAACCTCCAACTGAACTTTTCAGCCATTAATTGCTAACCTGCCACTTGCTTTGCTAACCTGTGTCACTGCCACCGTCTGTGGACTTTACTGACATTACCTGTATTGGCTTTAACCAAAGGCAGTTTAAAGAGTGAATCATTTTTACTTTTGAAATTAAAAGAAAAAAATTATGAAAATTACATTTTACTATGAAATATTGTACTGTAAAAAATAAGGGTGTGAAAATAGTGATTTTTCTGGTCGAGCCGAGCTGGTAATAAAAAATTTGAGTTTCGAGCCGAGCCCAGACATAAAAAAATGAACAATAATTCATTTGGTAAAAATACCAGGTTTTATCTGCCCAAAAAGCCATTTTTGGCGATTAAAAATGAAAAAAGTATTACATGAACTAGTTTTAAGTAGGAATATAAGGATTTCCGTGTAAATTATAAATTCATTGTTTTTTAAACACCAAACTTCAATGGAATGAGTAAACAGCTCTTCAAGTTGACTGATCATTGAGGTGGAAAAAAAACAGAATGGGCCTCTATCTCTATTGTTAGGAATCCAACAGCCTGGCATTGGGATGGGAAGGAGGGTGTGGGGGAGAGTCACAGCAAAGTGTGGGGCAAGGGGTGAGGGGGGAAGTTTGTACTGGGTGAAGGGGCAGTGGGGGTCGCTCAATATAATTTATTCAAGATAAAAGCAATATATCCGTTTCTAAACTAATTGTACAAAAATAAATGGCTCATTTTTTTGTCTAATTATGTACAAATTGGAAGAAAAGTCAACTGAAGTTGTAGACACAAAATTGTTCAAAATTTAGGTTAATTAATGAATTCCTGGTAGGCTAATAAATTTATAACTTTGTCAAATAAAACTTAAGTCACGTCATCAAACTTGTCTTGAAATGCATTTAGTGTAATACAAAACAAAATTACTAGGGGATTAGAGCGATAACCAAGCACTGAACTAGAAACAAAACCACACCTGTTTTGTTTTCTATTTTTAAAACATCCTTAGGCGGGGCGAGCGAGCAGCGTAAGTGTGTGAGTATTTGTGTGTGTGTGTAAGTGTGAGTGTGTCTCTAGCAGTTAAGGTTTTTGCTGCGCTCTTATTGCGTCATCGTAGACCCTGCCCAGGCCCACTCCTCCCTGCTATCCTCTTACCTCCCTGACCCTGTGATCTCACCGCTCAAGTACAAATTGCCTTCGTTTCTCTGATATTTGCATTAATTAATCAATCATATAACTGTTAGTACAGAGTTTTCTTCTTAAGGCATTTTTTTTTTTCTGGATTGTTGTTTCTGAAACCAATTTCAGCTCAACCACAACTATTCGACCACTCGAGCACTCGCACACCCCTGGTAATAACCCACAAACCTAACACTGCGGGTAACTTGACACTTCTTTACGCGCCTCCAAGCTCGACCTCAATGCCATTTGGATAATATACTAAATTGGTGGTATTTAGACATGATTCCATTGCTATTGTAGCCACATTTACGCAATTCGACCTTCGTCTACAGGCAAAAATTCAATGTTCGATTGGTAATGCTATTTTTGGCTATTTAATGCGGTTTCATCGCAAACAACTGCTTTCCCGCGATCCGATCATTATGTGTCTTTGTCACCCTGTCAGATCAAGTAAACGGCAGGAGCATTATCGGCCCCAGGAAACTCAATATGCACCAATCTTACAGTGCCTTGGTCTACTCAAG
Organism: Neoaliturus tenellus; assembly: GCA_030545055.2. Classification (NCBI taxonomy): domain Eukaryota; kingdom Metazoa; phylum Arthropoda; class Insecta; order Hemiptera; family Cicadellidae; genus Neoaliturus; species Neoaliturus tenellus. The sequence goes on from CM061537.1 coordinate 87,402,590, forward strand.
TTGCTGGAGTTATACTGTCATTTAAAAATGAAGAATGTATTTTCGTTCTTATTTAATTTGGCAATAAAACATTTTGCAGGCTTGCAGATTCGGTCTCTACTGCACCAAGAAGGACTGTTCTTTCGACCATGGTCAAGTCCCTCCGGTGGATAAACTCAAATGGACAAGAGTTCCTCCTAGTTGATCCTCCGGTTTTCTGTTTTTTTGTTGTATTTTTGTTCAAATTCTTGTGTTCCTTTTCATTAGTTTAATGTCTGAATGAAAATAGAATTTCTCTGACTTCATTGTACTGTATATTTATTTTAGCCTGTGATATACTTGTATATATAAAATTTTAACTGTTTTGTATATACTGTAAATTAGCAACCTGTGGATTTCCACAGGATTTTATTTATTGTATATTAATAAATAGTAGAATAAGTATAAGAATTGAAAATAAAGTAATATTTTCACTGTTTTATTGCATTTCATATCATTTACCTTAGTCATAAATGTATTTTTACAGGTTTACAAAAGCATATTTTATTTTTCAAATACAATGTCAATCATTAGAACTTGTTAGGTACTGCTTCCATCACTAAGCTGAATGTATTATGTGTAACTACTGTACCTCAAAAAAGGAAAACTCTGATGGTTTTTTTTATATAAAGAAGAAGAAAACAAAAATCTATTCTAAAACTTCTTGCAAAATGGAAAAATACATCTATTAACACTCTAATAAAAAGTAGTTTTTAAAATGAAATGTTATGCTTTTATCGATCAATTAAATTCTATTTAAAAGTCTTTACAAACTGCTACCTGCTTTATACATTTATTTCTCGTATCCTAACCTAACCTTTGTAATACTTACCCCCCCCCCCCCCCCTTCCTACTGGTTAGTTGCATTTAAAGTTACCAAAACTTTTTTGCCACACTTCTTTGTTAAACCTAAGACAACAAGACTCCTTACCATGGCACAGATACTAAAACACACTTCTAGCAGCCCAGCATCCGTTGTGGACTGAGTGTGAGAAACAGACTGATGTGAATCAGTATAGAGGTGTCAATCCCAGACAGAAATTCGGATCCCAGGATTTCGGGATTGATTATTGACGATCACAGGATTCGCTTATCATATAAATATAGACTATTCAGCTTTGTAATATCAGTGTTCAAGACATGTTTACTCTAATCACTTTACATAAAAATGAATCCCTATTTCTCTGGTCAAGACATTACATCATGTGAACAGCTGGACCGATTTCGCTAATTCTTTTTTGGTTGTGATTGATATTGTCAGGAGACTGTTCTTATAAAAAAATATTAAGAAAATTCCACAGGGCTCCGCCCCATACGTCTTCAAATGTTTCATGTTATTCTTATGGAAGCAACATTTTTGTATTAGAACATATGATTACTTAGAAATATTAACTATACTAACAGCTGTTCACATTTAAAGTATTGAGGGGAGATCGGTAATAATAAAACTAGAGGATACTATACACTTGCGGTGAGTAAGCGTAGCGAATAAGCTAATCCTGAGGGGCAAAAACTTCCTCTGGTTGGCATTGCAAAGCATGCCGGGTAAACTAGTTCATAATAAATTTACGCCAAGTGCTACTCGACAATCTAGACAATTTGCTAATCTAGCATCTGGTAAATTTATTTGGCAATTAACAGCTTTTGAACTTGAAAATCAACTGTGATACGCTTCTACTGTAGTTGTTGTTTTGTTATTGGTGGATAAGGAGACCCCGACCAAACTGTTTAGCATTTTGCGCAAGCCCCTGAAAGGACAGGATATTAAAGGTAGAGAAAGGGTGAGAAACTTGACAGCAGACAGCCGTTTGACCATTCAGAAGACCGTGCTCCTGTGACAACTGATTTTCAGGCTCTCTAAATGGCCAACTAACCAACTGTCCATTCCTGTTCATCGGTTTCCTATGCCCACAGCAATAACCTCCCGCTGTCTAGAACATGAATGGATCATGAAGGAATGGAAATTGTCATTGTAGACTGCCAAAAGACTTACCACGAGTCATGAAAATTCGTTTGTTGCACCCAATGCCAACTTCACAACTATTATAAACCAGTAACGTTGTCCTGGGAAGCTTCCGCTGTATTGCTTTCATTGCTGTTATACCTCACCCGCCTGCGACTTCGAACCTACCTCTATCATTAGAAAGTTCCCTCCTTTTAAAAAACCATATTTCATTTCTTTAAAAAACTAAAAATAAATCCACATTAACAGTTCAGCGTTGTGACCTTGCACTACTACAATCCATTGTGAAGGTGACCTTCGTCATTCATATCACATTACCTTTTAAAATACTTCAGTCAGCTATTCAGTCAAAAATGAATTACATGAATCTAGTCTAAATTTTTTTAAACGTTGTTTTAAAGCAATTTTTTATATTTTTTATTACTATTTAACAATTATTGATGTAATATAAAACCACTCAAGAGTCCCGACATTTGTACTGTAATAGCTTTGGGTATGTTAGGTACCTTACTTGGGTAATAACTGCATGTCATACTCACACAATTTGTAAAACTTAAACATAATTTATGGACATCATATCATTAAATACGTTCACTAAATCTGAATAGCAACTAAATATATTGTAACTCAGAATAACATAATTCATCAAAAATGGGAAGGAAGTATACTGGAATTATTCAGCAATAAAAACCTATTATTAGTGCGAGAAATAATTGAGGTAGGAGTGAAGTTTTAGTTGGAGTACTTTAAAAAAACACTTAAAAGACAATAACAATGCTTATTTGACAATCCCGTTCATCCCAGGATCGAATATAAAAAAATCTTGGAATTTTCAGGTACCCAAAATTGCAGGGGTCCCGGGATTGACACCCCTAATGCATTAGCAAACAAAATTCTTCTCATACACGACTATCCAATAAAAAGTTTATTTAACGATTTCTCATTATCCTAATGGCCGTGTAGATAATTGGTTATAGAGCTCACCTTTGAATCAGGTGAGTGCTGGTTAATCCTGAAAACAGAAGTTTTTTTGATGGTTCACAACCGCCTTTGTTCGTTGGGCTATTAATGATTTGACAAATAAATCAGCTGGTCTTTGTCAGTAGCAACTCATCTGACCCATTACACTCAACCTTAATTTACTTTCGCCTTAAAATATGCACCTTATTGTTTGTCAATGTATTAAGTAATGTATTGTATGTATAACTGTAGAAATATTCCAAATCGTTGAACAATTTTGAAATTTGTCTCAGCTCGATGACTCAGATAATCAGACTTCTACTGAATGTTGTATTTTAAGTTAGCTTGTAGGACGGATACAATTGTTGGGAGGATAGTAAATAAACAAAATACAAAAAATAATTAAAATTTACTAGCTAACATCATACATTATCGTCGGACATGGCTTTATTGACATACGCGTGGTCTTGGTCGGCCCTGTTGTGGTTTTGGGGTGGCGTCGACTGTTTGCTGTCATCCATCGCCCAGGGCTGCCGTTCGCCTGATGCGAAGATACCGTAGAACAACGCCCCCAGCAGGTAGATCGTGCTGGCAATGTAGAACACTTTCTGCCACTGCTCTGCACTCTGTGCAAAACAAGTAAGTGGGTGGTAAAATTTCTGTAATAAAATTATCTACCTTCTCATTCTAGATCAAACATATTATTCATATCAGCTGACATTAATCAAATTAATTCTCAATTGTTCTTTAGATTGTTTACTTTTATAATTCTGTTTTGTAATGTAACTTTATTTGAATTCTTTTGTATATTAAGGGGGCGGTCTACCCCTGGCGCGCACCCAAATGCAAGGGGTTTTTATAATCGTGTTATCTTCTGCCAAATGAAGCCTAGAGCTATAAATAAGGTGTCATATTTAAGAAGAATAACGGTACTAATTTTCCTCTGTTACACTTTTGTAATTAGTTCATTAAAACCAATAGAAAATTTCAGTTAAAAATCTATAAAAACAGATGATTTTAGACAGTTATAACTGAAATTAGAAATTTTATTTTAAAATTCTAAGGGCCGGTTTCTCGAAGCAAGTTTAAACCTAAAATCAAGTTTAAACCAAAATTGTCCATATGATTAACATTGAGTTAAACCAAGTTTAAGTTAAACGTGTTTGGAGAAACCGGCCCTAAAAAGATAGCCGACTAGATCCTTTTTTCTACTTTTAGAAAAAGTTAACAGGCAATCTCTATCTTAAGCGGTTAGTTTTAAAACACGATCCCCGTAAACCTCTGCATTTACAAAACTAAAAACAGATGATTTTAGACAGTTATTACTGAAATTAGAAATTTTATTTAAAAATTCTAAAAAGATAGCCGACTAGATAATTTTTTCTACTTTTAGAAAAAGTTAACAGCCAATCTCTATCTTAATTGGTTAATTTTAAAACACGATCCCCGTAAACCTCAGCAGCCATCAAACTGGCCTAGCGCTACGGCCGCGAGGCGGCATTCGGCATTGTTGTTGTTTTGGCTGGGGTAGACCGCCCCCTTAAAGCCTATTATCTTTCAGGTAATTCATTCAGTGTTTTTATTCAGTCTCATTTCAATTTAATATACAAAAGGAATTAAAATGCATCGCTTACTCAAACCAGAGAGATTCAGTGTTAGTCCTAATGACACACATGCATGCCAAGAGTGGAACCATTGGTACAAAACCTTTGAAAACTGTATCGCATCTTCTGATGTAAGTGAGGAAAACAAACTTAAAGTTTTAGCCAATTTTATTTCACCCTCTGTTTATGAATATATTTCTGATTGTGACACCTATGAAGACGCAATTGATGTCCTAAAGAAACTCTATGTTAAACCAGTCAATGAAATCTTTGCACGATTCAAACTCAAAACAAGAAGACAAGAATCTGGAGAGAATATAGATTCTTATTTAGAGTCGCTGAAACGTTTATCAAAGGATTGTAATTTTAAAGCTGTAAGTGCAGAGGTAAACCAAAATGAATATATAAGAGATGCGTTTATAGATGGCTTGTTATCTCCACATATTCGACAAAGGTTATTAGAAAACCTTACTTTAACGTTAGATCAAGCTGTCTCTCAAGCAAGGGCTCTTGAACTCGCGCTTTAATCTCAACAGTATGCATTGGGGTTTTCTAATCCAGTAGTAAATTCTACGAGTAATGTTAAGACTGTGTAAGTCAGCCATCCAATGACATCGTTTTGGAAACGCAACAGGCTACTTCTCAGGATGCTGTCGTTTCTTCAGTCAGTCAAACATGTTATTTCTGTGGATTCCGAAAACACAACAGAGCTGTGTGTCCTGCGAGGGAAGCTACATGTAGAGGTTGTGGCACTAAAGGCCATTACCTGAAGGTATGTAGAAAACAGAAAAAAACAATCTTATAAGTCAGATACTCCAAATATTCAATCAAACTGTATTGCTTCAGTACCTTCCAGTCTAAGTAAAGCTGTAGTTCCGTTAACCATAAATGGCTTACATGCATTTGCCTTGATAGATACGGGAAGTTCAGGAAGTTTTATAAATGAAAGTTCAGCTTATGAGCTTAAGCTCCCTGTGATTCCATGTAAAGGGGAAGAGGTGTCAATGGCCTCTACTACTTTGCGCTCCTCCATAAAAGGGTATTGTGAAGTTGATTTGAAACTCCAAAATATTACTTATAAGCAGGTAAAACTAAGTGTTCTTACAAATTTATGTTCTGATGTCATTCTTGGTCACGATATTCTTAAGCGTCATTCAAGTGTACAAGTTCAGTTTGAAGGAAACGAAGTTCCCCTTAACATTTGTAGCGTTGCTGTAGCTAAAGTAGAGCCGGTAGAATTATTCACTAATCTCTCGCCAGATTGCAAACCTATCTCAACTAAATCTCGTAGACATTCAGTTTCTGATACAAAATTCATTGATGGGGAAATTCAAACTTTACTAAAGAGGGAATTATCAAAGAAAGTAAATCTCCCTGGAGAGCGCAAGTCCTAGTCCTTCATCTGATAACCATAAAAGACGCATGGTTGTGGATTATTCGCAAACTATAAATCGTTTTACAGAACTTGATGCATTTCCCCTTCCCAGAATTGAAGATATTGTAAATAAGGTAGCCACTTATCGGGTGTACAGTTCAATTGATCTAAAAAGTGCATACCATCAAATCACAATAAAAGAAAAGGATAAACCTTATACCGCCAATAAACCAATTCACTCGTGTTCCTTTCGGAGTAAGAAATGGCGTTCCTGTATTCCAACGTACTCTGACCAACATCATTACTTCTGAAAATCTTGAAGGTGTCCAAGTTTATTTGGATGATATTACAGTTTGTGGTCGTGATCAGTCTGAACATGATAAGAACTTGGAAAATTTTATGAAAGCTGTTGCCAAATACAACATTACATTGAACGAAAAGAAATGTAATTTTTCAACAACCACTATTCATCTTTTAGGGTTCGTAATCAGCCACAAATCTATTAGGCCAGATCCCGAACGTTTACAGCCTCTGTGTGATCTGTCAGTTCCTTGCAATACAAATTCTCTTCGCAGAGCTCTTGGAATGTTTTTGCATTACTCTCAATTCATTCCGAAATTCTCTGAAAAAGTACGTTGTCTAAACAAGAGCTCATTTCCTTTATCTGAAGAGGCAAGAAATGCATTTAGTCAGTTAAAGCTCGATATCTTAAATGCTGTAGTTTCTACAATTGATGATGAAGGAACTTTAACAGTAGAAACTGATGCGTCGGATCAGGCGATAGGAGCAGCTTTGACAGTGGGCGGTCGTACAGTGGCGTTTTTCTCGAGAACCTTAACCGATTCAGAACAAAAACATTCATCAGTCGAAAAAGAAGCTTATGCAATTTTGGAGGCTCTAAGAAAATGGAAACATTATCTTATTGGCAGACACTTTCGCTTGATAACCGACCAACGCTCAGTTGCCTTCATGTTTAGCGACCGTCACTCTAGTAAAATCAAGAACGATAAAATTATGAGATGGAGAATCGAGTTGTCATGTTACAAATATGAGATCATTTACAGAGTTGGAAAAGAAAATCAAGCTGCAGATGCGTTGTCAAGAATCTGTTCATCTTTAGAAGGAAACTTGACGGAACTTAGAACATTGCATGAAAATCTGTGTCATCCAGGAGAGTCAAAAATGTATCACTGGACTCGAATTAAAAATCTTGCTTATTCACTTGAAGAGATTAGAAAAATTACCTCTTCTTGTAGGGTTTGCTCGGAAGTTAAGCCACGGTTTCATAGGCATAGTGGTCAGCTTATCAAAGCTACACAACCGTTTGAGAGGCTTAACATGGATTTCAAAGGACCACTACCATCCTCCTCTAAAAATCGTTATCTTTTGATTGTAGTCGACGAATATTCGCGATTCCCATTTGCCTTTCCTACCCCAGACATGACTGCTAGCACTGTGATTCTGAAACTCAAAGAACTTTTCTCGATGTTTGGCTTACCTGCATACTTACATTCTGATCGAGGAACAAACTTTATGTCTCAGGAACTGAAGTCATTTTTATTTAGTTTAGGAGTCGCTACTAGTCGCACTACAGCATATAACCCGCAAGGGAACGGCCAGGCTGAGAGATATGTTGGTGTCGTTTGGAAAACAAATGAGTTAGCTCTGAGAAGCAAAAACCTTCCCCTCTCCGACTGGGAAAAAGTTTACCAAGAATCTCTACACTCAGTTCGTTCACTTCTATGCACATCCACAAATGCGACACCTCATGAGAGACTGTTTCTCTTTTCTCGAAGATCTAGTAATGGGAAGACCACTCCTTCGTGGCTTATGAATCCCGGTCCTGTTCTTATGAAGCGACCAGTAAGGTACTCAAAGTACGAACCTATTGTTGAAGAAGTAACTCTTCTTGAAGGAAATCCTGAATATTCCCACATACGATTTGCAGATGGGAGAGAAACAACAGTGAGTTCCAGACACCTAGCCCCAGCAGGAGAAATTATGCAATCAAATGAAACATTCTTGCATTCACCGGAGAATGATCAAAATAAGAAACATGATAGAGAACCAAACTCTTAAGAAAATGTCTTAAGAAAAGACTGTCATGAAATTGATGATTCTGAAGAACGCCCCATTAAAAATACTGATTACGTAAGAAGAAGTACACAAGAAAAACGCGCTCCATCTTTTTTGAAAGATGATGTTTGCTAGGAGGGGAAGAATGTAATAAAATTATCTACCTTCTCATTCTAGATCAAACATATTATTCATATCAGCTGACATTAATCAAATTAATTCTCAACTGTTCTTTAGATTGTTTACTTTTATAATTCTGTTTTGTAATGTAACTTTATTTGAATTCTTTTGTATATTAAAGCCTATTATCTTTCAGGTAATTCATTCAGTGTTTTTATTCAGTATCATTTCAATAATAACAACTGAGATCATATGTCAACAACTGTATTAAGCCATTGTAATCTCAAGATGAGTGATTAGTCACCTAACTACTTTCGACACAAAATCACGTTCGACTGGATACACGGGATTCTAACGGCACATCCTATACGAGCGACTTTGTGGCCCGGGTTGTGTAAACTGGTGACAAACGCTTGCCAGCGCTACTAGTGGCACTGGGACTAACTATTAACATTCCGGTTCTTCATATTTTTTTGTTTCCGTTCCCCTAGTAGCATTTCTCATCATAATTATTATAAATCTACTGTAGCAGTTTTAAAAGGCATTAAAATTTATATTCATTACGAACATAACAGACATTTTAGTGGTACCTACGTAAAACATCTATTACTTAAAAATAGATTTACAGAAAAAAGAGCAGGAACAGGAAAAAAACTTTAACATTGTAAAAAACTGCTCTGGAAAAGCCCGTGTAGGGATTGTGTAACTTCATTTCCGGCGCGTTTTTCTGTCGCTCGTGTAGAATGGTGCTGGCGTGTGCTATGCGAAAGCGACTTAGTCGCGGTGACAGTTGCCCGTATTGACGGGGCCTTAGACTATAAAAAGAACCAGCTGTTGTTGAAATCATCAGCTGTCCCTTTTTCTGTAGCAAAACTTGTGCACATGATTATCAAATAAACATGTTTTAGTTTGTACTTAATAGTAATCTATAGTATCATGAGTAGTCAATTGGTAGTTAGAACCACTTTAGATTATTTGTTGCATAATTATTTGATTGTAATTGTTAGTCATTTCTTTGATATATCAATTGTAATAGTCTAAACCTAACACTATTAGAATTGAAACTGATTTTAAACGGTGAATACCTCTTTAATAGCTGATTTTTTTAAATAAGAAGGATGAGATGAAACCAGATCTTTGAAGGCATGCTTTATTATTTGGACTTCTAGATTTCTCATTTTAATGCAGATACAATAATTATGGTTATATATTTGTGTGTGTGGTAACTTACTTATTTATATTTTTTTATAAAATACAGAAAGGTTACAAAAATTACATTTATATTAGCATTATACATATCAATAAAGTGTTTTTTTTATCTTTGATAATTTTCCTTACACTTTGTAATAAAGATATTTTTTTTGTGTATTGATAAAATATTGTTATTTCTAAACTAAATAATTGTTTATTTTATCATCACTGAGACTTGTTTCACTAGACATTATAAGTTAAAAGGCTTAGTGAGTTCTTGACCATAATATATTTAGGATAAAAACTTGCTGAGAAATCGTATTAACTCAACTTAGAATAACCTAAGCTGTTCCAAATATCCAATGGGTGGGAACAATCATATTGATATGTTTTTTGTAGAAGTAGAGTTAAGTAAGTGAGTTTGAAGTCAAAATAGTAATTTGGAAGGGGAGTGGAAGGTTTAACTGGGCGTTAGACTGATTTTATACATCCAATTTGACATGTCTTGTGCAGCTGTTATACTGAACCATTCAAGGTGTTTTAATGGCAGAGCAAAAAAGTCTGCATACTCAAAAATACTTAATAATTACTATGAGGTCAATGTAAAATCAGACCAAAAAGTTGAGTAGGGTATAATTACAGTATTTGACGGTCACTAAAATCTCTAGTTGACCTGACCACAAAGTAATTTTAAACAACTGTGATTCATCCAACATCTGTGGTCTGACCACATATTTCCTAGAAACATTAAACTGGAAAGCAAACCCATCACTCTCTCTCTCTCTCTCTCTCTCTCTCTCTCTCTCTCTCTCTCTCTCTCTCTCTCTCTCTCTCTCTCTCTCTCTCTCTCTCTCTCTCTCTCTCTCTCTCTCTCTCTCTCTCTCTCTCTCTCTCTCTCTCTCTCTCTCTCTCTCTCTCTCTCTCTCTCTCTTTCTAATAAGCTGTATTACCTTCTCATTTACAGTTCTCAATAACCACAGTACTTGACTTTACATAACAGCCGTAATAAAAGGCTTGTATGTATCAATTGCTTGGATCCCACACAGCACAAGTACATCCCCAGGAGTTCCTAAACATATCCTTATGGGATATTGGAATATCCCGGGAAATCCTTAATATCCCCAATATTCTCAAAAGTCATCCCAGGGATCTCCTGGGGATATTGAATGTCCGCGCATATCCCGCGTTTTGGATATCCTTTCGGGATATCCTTAGGATATTCAAATATCCCTATGGGATGTCGTTAAAAACTGGTCTAAAACTTGTAAATTGTAACTATTTTCATCAAAGTTTATAAATAAATGCATTTCTGCTAACGAACAAATTACAAAAATGAAAATAATTTGGAGCAAAAAGTATAAGCCCATGCCAGAATTTGAACCTGTGACCTCACACTTAATGACCTGACGCTCTAACCTATTGAGCTAACTGACCTGTGCTCTGAGGTGTTCTCATTTACAATTAAGTATTGAAACTTGACCTTCATTGGTGCACTTGGAAGTTTTGCGAGTCAAAGTAAAAAAGTTAGCCTAAATTTGAAGTAACTTTACAAATTGACTATTTTCACATATTTAAAAAATTTGAAATAAAATATAGCCCAGTCAATGAAGGTCAAAAGAGGGCCAACGTCGGAACAAATTTGTAACAGTCTGAAACCTACACCATTCGATAGTACCTACCTTAGGGGTCAAAACCCCAAAAGTCCCAAAAATCCCCTGGTGGCATTTCGCACAGCCCCCCTTAAAGCTCCCTGGACCCCTAATTGCATGAGTTTATAAAAACCCTTGTAGAATCGTTACGAAAAGGACTAGCGTCCTAAATCTTTTTTTGTTGTATTCCTTGTTAAATTGTCTACAAAAAGTGCCATTATACGTTTTAGCTAAGGTCACTCATTAGTCAGCTATTTACTGTCAAACGCAAATTTTATTAAAATTTTAAAGTATTATTTTGTTTTTTTAGGTCTAAGATGAAAATACGAAGTAATTCGTAAAAGTGCTTGGGACAAAAGTTATAGGAAATTTTATAACGAGTAAATTGATATATATATAATATGGTATCTACGGTCATGAAAATCTAGTAACGGCCGTCCAAAGCGGGAGCGGTGCCGGTTGCGGGCTGGCGCTGAGGTTGCGCCGGCCGCCGCGAGTCAACGGATATTTACATCGTGCACCATGTACATATGAATAACTTTGACAGTGACGTTGAAAATAGTTTATCTTATAAAAACACGTACTATGAATACAGAAAATATGAATATAGAAAATATTAAGGTAGGTTTATATTCTCTACCTTCATTTGGTCCATATTTTGTGACATCTAGGTCTAAAATAGAAAAAACTCAACATTTTCTCACATTTTTCACTTTTTTGTAACTTTTACCTGCAAGGACTAGTTAAAAATGGCGTTCTAAAAGATTATCCTTGTATTTCACTGCATTTAATTCCATACAATTTAAGACCTCAATAATTAAAAAATATAATAAGTAGTTTTCTACTTAAGCTATTTTAAAAATTAGTTATTTGGGAAATTGAGGTTTTAGCAGCTTCATTGTTTGAAATAAGCCCGGAACGATGTTAAATTTTCATTTTTAAGTATCTAGAAAAACACTATTTTTGCAAATGTATATCCAGGCATATCGTTTATAATAAAATATTGCATTGAAGGGTGCGCTCTACTTCGGCGTCAAAATCGTCGAGCGAGACTGTTAACTGCCGCTATACGCGGAAACTCACATTTTCTAAAATATATGACGGGTTATTTTAAATTTTGTTACTTTAGTGCTTTTTTTTGTTTCAGTGCGAAATCGATCGGTGGTCTAATAACGATGTTTTTGAAATTGCAGACCTTTCGTATCTCCCTTCTTGCATCGTTATCTATAAACTTTTTACCAATCTTATTGCAGATACTTGTTCATAAGATTATATTGTACTCGTGTATCGTCTTATTTTTTCTTAAAAATCTATCACTATCACTGCTAAGTAGCAAAGTATTATCTTTCTTTTTTTAAGAAGACCACTAATATTTTAAGAGGTAACAATGATAAAAAAACACAGTTTAAATTTATATTTAAAATGTGATCCTTGGTGAAAATTTTGGTAACATATAAATAGAGTTTATTTTTTAGGGATGGACGGGAATGGATTTTTAATTCGGGACGGGACGGGACGGGAATTTTTATTTCCCGTCTAATTTCGGGACGGGATCGGGACGGGATTGCTCTTCTCGACGCTATCGGGAAATATTAGTTTTGACTTTTATCTGAATGTCGTATAAAGACAAATTAATGTTAAATATCAACTGGTTCTGTTTTAAAATTGTTCCACTTGTTTTTGTATAAGTTAGAATGAACCTCCTTTTGTTGAAAAGATTTAAAATATCTAATTTTTATATTTGCAGTATACAATGAGATAAGGATAAAGTATAAATTTTCTTGTAACCAAAAAAATTTAAATCAAATCACTAAACAATATACATATAACAAAAGTCCATTAAAAATTTTATAAAAGTTTTGTTGAATGAAATCTTAAACGTTTTCTATAAAGAATGAAAAGAAAAATTATGTACATAAAAATATAGATTAAAACAATTGGAAAAATTGTAAAGAAAACAAAACTGTATTACATAAATAGGCCTAAGGTCTGCTCAGAAAAAAATTGAAATTATAATAAATATTCACACTAAGGAATGAAGTGGTTCAACAAACCAAAGCCATTTATAACCCCAAGAAATGTTTATTTTTTTCATTTTTTATACTTATTGATTTATTAACTGAGGCAGGTTCTTTCTTAGATTATCATAAAAATTGAACTGTAAAAATATACACTATTAGACCTAATTATTTTTATTTTTATTTCTATGTATTCATTTAGCTATTTTTTGCTATTTAAAAAAATGAGTGTATGATGAAAAAATTAATAAAAAACAATGACGGTTTAAAGTTATGAACCCCAAAATCTAATAAATGTATTTGTTATGTTTAATTTTTCAAAATATATTTAATGGGATTTGAAGTTTTTCATTTAAAAATTATATTAAATTATAATAAGATGCTTTTAACATTATAAAACAGTAATTCAATTAAAGATTGATTTATTTAACAATACTTTGCCATTTTCCCATTGATTGGAAAGTCACACAGCTTTGGTTGACATTTTGTTTCATTTGTAAGAATTAGACAAATCAAACGAGCCATCTCTTAGTTTTTTAAGACAATTTTTTCAGAAAATAGCATTTGGTACTAGGAGCAAAAAACACCCCCTTGAATAAATTACTGCCGGAAGTCGAAAAATAGATAGGCTGAACAATAGATCGTCTCTGGCGTCCGTGGAATGTGGCCGCGTGTATTTGTGCCGTTCCTCGTTAGCGAGACCGCCGGCAGCGATTGCCGACCGAGATCGCCGGCCGAGAACGCCGGGGCCGCGATCGCCGACCGAGAATGCCGGCCGCGATCGCCGACCAAGATCGCCGGCCGCGATCGCGGCCGCCGCGCCGTTCGGCAGTTCCCGTCCCGATAAATTCCCGAGTAAAAAAAAATTCCCGCCCGATGATCGGGAAAATTTGCTCCCGAAAATTTTCCCGAAATTTCGGGTCCCGTCCATCCCTATTATTTTTATTGATTTCAACCTCACAACTAACACTAGATATAAGCTATTTGTTTTAACGTATGTTTTAAAATTATATTATTCATTGAGTTAAAAAGACATTTCGTTACGAAATAGAAAAAAACATGAATATCGGTATAACTGTATAAATTTAATTTAAATTAAATTAAATTTCTAGTTTTTAGAATTTTTTAATTACGTTTCAATCCACAGTACTATTTACGAGGGATGCGGAGAAGTCTGGAGACAGCTTAACCCTCTACTACACGCGCACCCACTTGTTACGTTACTACACGCGCGCGGACTGCCAGTCCGCATTTGCTGTAAATTGATAAATCATGTATATTTCATTGCTTTTCTGCACTCAATATTTATTTTTAGGTTAGGAGTAGTAAGTCAATAACATATTACACAAAGTGATATATTTTCAGTTGGTTAAAATAATAACATATTTACAAGTTATTAGTTTCAACTAAACAAAACCTTCTTCCAGAGGTACAGGGGCTTGAAGTTGTAGTCTAATAGGCACAGGATCTTTCTCTTCGTCATTTTCATTCTCTGAAAGTTCAGTGTTACTGTCATGGTCACTTTTTTCAACTATGTCTTCTTCGCTATCATTACTAGCGCCTAACTCATCCTCAAGCATCGCGCGAATGTCATCAGCATTTTGCCTGATGTAAGCCATAATTGAAAAATTATGTTTTAAAAGTAAAACATATAAAAAACAATAAAGAAGTAATGCAAATGTCAAATGATGTCTTCAAAATTCTAGTTTCACTAAAACACGCGCGCGGAATAACAGTCCGCAGATACTGAAATTCAAGTGTCACGAACACACGCGCGCGGACTATCAGTCCGCAACTGCCAATCAACTGTCAGAAAACTATCCATAGGGAAAGATCCACTGCACTGCGGGTGTTACCAAACCGGTTTTAGTTAGAGGGGGAGTGGAGGGGAAGGTAGACGGCCGTTCAACCCTCCACGAATTGTGGAAAACTGTAAAAACGAAATTATGTTGAAGTGCGGACTGTGAGTCCGCGGCGCGTGTAGTAGAGGGTTAATATTTTTATTATAATGAAAAAATTATATTAGGTAAAAAAAAACTGTAAATTCAGTTGGAAGCCAAAATAGTGTATCTTATAAAAACACTTATCATGAATATTTCTACCTCCACTCGGTCCATGTTTTGTCACACCATGGCCTACAACAAAAACCGTTAAAATTTTCTCACATTTATCATTTTTTTTTTTTTGTAATTTTTACCTGTAACCACAGCTTTGTTATGACTGAACGTTAAAACGCTATTTCTGAGTGCTCAATGCCACTGAGTTCGGCCCACTAAGAGTTAGTAGAAAATTTTAAATGTAAGGATAGGTTGATTTGTACATAAAAAAGGCATTAGTAGATTTTAATACTGCAAAATCGACCTCAAATGGATGAACGAGCCGGAATATGAAGGCGGTCAAACTTCACTGGAAATCATACTGCGCTGAAACTATGAAATACAATAACCTTTGGCATATTTGACCTCTTGAGATCGAATTTGTGGCATATTATTTAGAAAAGCTTAGGATGACGTTAGCTAATGAATTTTCATCAGACCATTGCGATAAACGTTGTTTTCGGAAAGGGTCAGCTGTGATCGAAACTAGTTGATTCCCGTTGGGTTGGATAAACGTGTTGGTAAACAAAGTTTTCGGGACTAGACCGCAAAACAGTGGTTTTCGGGACAGTTTACAAGTTAATTAATTTTTATTTTCAATAACAGCTGTAAATAGTTCAAATACAAGATAAACAAATAACAACGTAAGAGGGGGTATATACGTTAAAATTTATTAATTTTTATCCAAACTGTAAATTTATTAATGGTGGTATGAAGAAAAGTACTGTTCGTAAATCGTCCGAAAGTGGTATATCGGTACTCGATATAAGCTACGAGTATTAAGCTATATATATACCACTCGGCTTCGCCTCGTACTTGAAACTCGATCTTGCACCGATAACGACCACTTTCCGGACTAGTGACGAAATATACTATTTCCCTTAAGACCACAGTGAGTCATGAAGAAAAGGTCTGCGATGGGTTTAGAATTTGAGAAAGTCATATTGACTTGTATTCAGTAAACTGAAATGCTTACTGTAGACACTTAACGTTTGATAAAGAAATGGTAGAAATTTTGTTTCAGATTAATACCCTCTCTGAATTTTCAGGGAACTCTGTGACCAATAAAAATTATAATACTTGACATTTATATATTTTTAATACATAACAAGTCTTATTGATTAGCCGTCGTTTTTTACGGGCTATTAGCTAGCTTATCCATTAAATTTAAAAATTTCAAAACATCCCCCTAACAAACGTGTGATTTTGATAAAATTTGGCATGCCAGTTCAAAATGAACTCTGTAAATCAATAAAAAAAGTATTTTAAATATCTTTCTCTTGCTTATTAAAACTTATCACTTCAGTTTAAACCCTTTGAAAGAGCTCATAAAAACAAATAATTGCTTTGAATTCTTGAAATAACTTATCTGGATGCATATAAAACCCAAAAAACACAATTTAAAATATGTTTATTTTATTATAAATAACTACCGGTAAATCCTTGCTACTTTTGTACACATACATCTGCCCTAAACTTAGTATGGATTTTCAAATATTTAGGATTAAATTTTATTTGTCGAAAATGGTCCAGTCTCAGCAATTCTACATATTCCTACATCAGTAGTAAACGTAGACCTATGTGATTTTTATAAACTTCATGATTATGTATAATTTTGGTTAGTACGCAGGCATTCTATAACGAGTATGATATATTGCTATGGCAAAAGACTAATGAAATATAAACATTATATATGGTACCCAAAAGATACTACTACTTACGGACCCTGATATAATGATGCTGCGATTTATATAAAAAAAGAATACTAACTGTGTTTTACGTAGTATTACTGTGAAGTGAATATTTGGAGATAATAATAACTATTCTTAACTGTATGAATGTGCATACTAAATTTTATGAAGATATATGAAAAATAAGCAAGATGGGGTTTCGTTATTTCGCGTAAAATAAACATGTTTTTGTATTGTATATTTTAAAATGTTGTCCCTTTAAACCCATATAAAAAAACCGCAGGCATGGATCTACCGACCTGATTATTTTTAATTGCTCATTTTAAGCTGATACTTGTTTTGGCATTTGCTTATATTTTCAATTAAATGGAAAAATGCATTAAAATGGGTCTATTAACATAAAAAATAGTGTTAATAATACAAAAATTTAAGACAAAAATTTAAATTTTTATTTTTTTCTTATTTAAAAATGAAAATTTACCATTGTTTAGGACTTACTTCAAACAATGAATAGTACTCAATTAGCTGACCTTAATGGATAAAAATCCAAACCTTAATTTTTCCCTGAAATAAAAAAAATACTAACTTTGAATTAGTGTAGGCCTACGAAGAGAACTACTTGTTATAAACTGTACTTCAATTATTGAGGTCTTAAATTGTAGGGCATTACAATTGTAGTGTAATAAAAGTAGTTTTTAGAATAACATTTTTTCGGAAAATCGTCCTTACAAATAAATAAAATTTACAAAAAAAGTTTAAAATGTGGGAAAATGTTAAGATTTTCCATATTTTTTCCATGATGTGTTCGTCCCCCGAGGGCAAAAATTGTTGAAATCATTAAATTTAATCATCTTATACAACTTTGCAAAAAATCATGAATACCCGATTTATCGCACCCAAAAATGTTAAAAGTGCCTAAACTATGATATTAGTTTGAACATTTAGAAATTAAAAACTATGACAAACACTTTTTTACACGCAATGTAACAAAACGTGGACCGAATGAAGGTAGAAATATTCATAATAAGTGTTTCTATAAGATAAACTATTTTCAACGTCACTGTTAAAGTTATTCATATCTAAATGGTGCACGGTGAGCGAAACAGCCGTTGGCTCGCGGCGGCCGGCGCGACCCCAGCGCCGGCCCGCAACCGGCACCGCTCTCGCTTTGGACGGCTTTTACAAGATTTTCGTGACCGTAGATACCATATTATATATATCAATTTACTCGTTATAAAATTCCCTATAACTTTTGTCCCAAGCACTTTCACGAATTACTTAGTACTAGGGGTACCTGTGCAGCGCAATGCGCTGCATATTTCAGAGTGCTTGGCCATCAAACCTTGTTCCATGGTAATTTACGTTTTTTGCATAAAATATAAATCATACTGGAAATTAATTTCCATCTTGTAAGCGTTTGATAGATCAATGTTCACCACTTATTTTGTAACTTATTACTGTGATATAGTGTTGAAATTTTGTGACATTGTAAATTGTAAGAAAAATTAGACAACTTCCCGGTAATGTGTGAAAAGTTATAGATCACTCATTGTGACTGGTTTTGAAGTAGTATATGGAAAAGTAGTCTTTTTCATAGTGAATGAGCTTACACTAATACTATTTATAACACTTTAAATCCTTTTAAACTTAACTTTCCAATTTAAAACAGAATTGAAATAAAGAATCACAAAACTGAAGAGATAAACAATGTCTTTGTTGATGTGGTATTTTGGCTAAAATTTATCTTCATAAAAACATTTTTGTGTGCTTATTGTAATATACTGAAGATAAAAAAGCATGTATAGATTTTTGAATATTATAACAGGTATTTTAATAGTCCTATCTTATGGTAGTTGTTTTTTTCAGTTCTAAATTAGCTAGGATTACGTGATGGATGGATTAGGATGGTTCTTATGCCAATTTGTCCTATATCCTCTGCCTTAAAACTCCTATAAAATTTAGAATAAATTCACAGATGTTGGATCTAGATAGTTTATCACACAAAAAATGTAGGCCTATATGACAGTAAAAGGAAAATCAATAATTCATTACAACTCCCCGGTCCTGTATGAGCTATGCAGCACTCACTGTGACTGTTTTTGTAGCCTAGTACTGTATGAGTTAGTAGTCGACATAGTGAATAAGTCCACACTATTACGATTTATAACGGATTAAAACCTCTTTAACTTAACTTTCCATGGCATTATAGAATTTAAATATAGAAATGACAAAAATTAAGAAAATCTACATCTTTGTTGGTGTTCCATTTTGATTTGATGTGGCATTTTCTTTCTACAAACAATTTTTGCAATAAGCTTGTTATCTATACTGGAGGAGAAACACTTTTAAATAAAGTCTCAGATGTTTTAATTTCTTCTCATACATTCTGCATTTAATTTCTAATAGTATCACAGTAAACAGGCTATCATTAAATTAAGACCAATAACCAACTATCCCTTTTCCTAGTTCACAGCATTTTGAAAACCAATGTGCAAAAATTTAGTGTTCTAATTTTTGTTAACTTTTGTTGTTGTTTCAATACCAATCTGATAACCCATAAGAACCACGTCAAAAATTTCAATTTCCAAACTTGTTTTTGTACAGTAAAATTGGTTTTCGTGGGGTTAAGTTAGTAATATTATTTTTGGGTCCAAATACACGTAATTACAAAGTTCAAGCAAAATCTACCTGCTACATTTTAAGGGAAAAGGTAAAACACACAATTTGTTTCACATAAATGGACACTCCTTGCATTTAGTATGGAATTGTGTTGATATTTCAGTACCAGTAGTTCAACTGCTTCTATTCAGCTAGCTTTAAACACGTGTGTGTTTGTTTTATTATCAACAGCTGTTTTATTTTGCAATTTAATAAAATTGTTCCCCATGTTAATCTTATGGACGAAAAACAAACTTTAAGGTCTTCCTGTGGGCTTCATAATTAAAATATCAAAAATCTAAAACCTTATTGCAAAACTACGAACTGAGACCATTCTTTTGACACCTCTAACTTTAAAATTGGTCCAGAAATAAGGGAGGAGTAGTGTTAACAAAAAAAGGGCATCACGTATTATATATATAGATTTTCATCTTAGACCTAAAAAAAGCAAAATAATATCTTAAAATTTTAATAAAATTTGAGTTTGACTGTAAATAACTGACTAATGAGTGACCTTAGCTAAAAATGCATAATGACACTTTCTGTAGACAATTTAATTAGGAATACAACAATAAAAAATTTAGGAGCCTAGTCCTTCTGGTAACGATTCTACAAGGGTTTTTATAAACTCATGCAATTAGGGGTCCAGGGGGTTTTTAAAGGGGGGCTGTGCGAAATGCCACCAGGGGATTTTTGGGGACTTTTGGGGTTTTGACCCCTTAGGTGGGTACTATCGAATGGTATAGGTTTCAAACTGTTACAAATTTGTTCCGGTGTTTACCCTTCATTGACTGGGCTAATAGCAAAACCTTTTGAATGTGAACTGTTATATGTAATTTGGATTGTATATTTTAACACAAAAAGATTATTAATTATACTTGATATATTTTAATTTGAGTAAAATCACTACATTTTATTTGATGTAGTTTGACCTTTTGAAAGTGTATTTGATGTAAAATAGATACCTATCCTGTGTACGTTATGGTGTGTAATGGTAAATCGAGATATCCCAGCGTAAACCCAAATATCCCCAATATTTAAGTCATTCCAAGGATATCCTAGGGATATTGCATATCATACATTTTGGGATATCCTTTCACGATATCCCCAGGACATTGAATATTTTTAAGAGATATCCTTCGAGACCCATCTGGAACTCCTGTCATGAAGAGAGGCAGCCATGGCATTGCTTATGAAAATTTCCCATACTTTTTACTAAGAGTTATTTTCAGAGGTTTTCATTAAAGAAAATTATTTATTAAAACTTTAGTTTATAGTGAGTGACCTATACACTATTTTGCATTATAGCTTTAATCACTGACACTTCCTATGGATGTTCTTTGTAGATCCTTTCAACTATAATGTTTGAATTCAAACAAATCTATTTGGCTTGTAAACAATGTTATTATCTAATGTTATTAGATTGTTTAATTAATTTTTCTGGACCTATATGATACAAGTTTATTTAGTATTTCAATAATTTACACTGTGTCAACAGATATTTACTTGGGAAATCCTGAGAATATCCTAAGGATGTGAACGATTTTATAGAATTTAATTAAAACTATGCTTACGGACATATTCCAGGGACTTCCCCAGGAGCTCTTTTCAGAAGTTTTCGAAAAGAGGCCTCAAAGAAAAATGGTTGAATGACTTGATGATTTTAGACTTTTAGCAAAACCCCTATTTTGAATGTTTGAACTAAATTGAAAAAAAAACGCACATATCCTAGGGATATCCTTGGAATATGGCCGTTTACGCAGGCCTGACACATCCTTGGGATATCTCTGGAATATCCTTTGAAATTTTGTTTGACGGGTGTCTTATAGCCAAAAAAGTAAAACAAATCCATTTTAAACCTGTTTTGTTTGAATTTGTTTAATTTTAGTCCTATTTACGTAAAAAGTTTGTATTTCTATTAAAGTCCTTTTGGGATATGCTTAGAATGTCCTAGAATATCCTCCATATCCCGGGATCTGAATAGGATATTTGGGACTCGTTTGGGATATCCTGGGGAAATCTTGTGCTCAGTGGGATACCATAAATCATGTAAACAAATTTTTTTTAATCATTATTATAGCTACCAGTACATTTTAAGAAGGCACATTAAAATTTGTTCTTGTTACTATGGGGTGCTTGTAAATTGTGTGAGACTAGCAACAGCCAGGTCTTCTTGAATATAAACTATTTATCTTGAATTTCTTGATACATTTTTCATGTTGGTGGTTATTTACTGTGTTTATTATTAAAAATCGAAATTAACGAAAATCTTAACATCTTCCTTTCTATCTTCTTCATCATTTCATGTTTCATCATTCATCATTACATGTTTGATTGTTCGTATTTGTTTACAATAAATCAAAACAGTAACAAACTTTGTTATGCCAAAACACATTACACTGTATAACTAAGGGCGCGACAATGCAAGCACTCTTCTTTCCTTATTAAAAATATTGCAGATCATAGTTATGTATAAGTTAGTCATCTGTATTTTTGCTATATTACAACAGTAGTCATGGTCAAAAGTAAGATTCCTAAGTAGGCCTAAACCTGTCCAATGTCTAAAGCTAGAGTTCTCCAGATGCACTAATTCCGCAAACGTGATTATAGTTGTACCTCTAGACTAAATTCATTACGCATAAATGAATTTCTGAGTAATCTCTTCACGACTGAATACAAATAATTATCAAACTTCCAAAAAATATAAGACTAGTCAGTTTCCAGGATTGCGTTACCTTGTCTGTGACTATGTACCCCGTGATGAGGGGACTCAGTATCCCAGGCAGAGTAGCGAATGTGTTGGACAACCCCATCAATACACTGGCGTGTTGAGGAGCAATGTCCAAGTGGTTCACACTGCAACAACAATCAGACATGTTAGTTAAATTTCTTCAACCACTAGGAAACATTATTTGTAGTTTATTGACTTAATAAATTTACTGAGCATAACCTTGGTCTCTCTGTTACTAATACTCTAAAACAAGCACTGTTTGTATGGGCCAATTTTTTTTTTAATTTAAGAAGTTTTGATACATTGGTAGAAAATAGGGGTTTTGGTTGTGAGAAATCGATTGGAACTGGTCCCATAGCTGGGAAAATGTGGTTTAAACAATTAAAAATTACTCACAATTGCAGAGACACTCTTCAGGGGGTTAAAAAATGGTAAATATTCTAATAAAGGATCAGATCCACAATTTCTCTTCTAAAATATTTGGTGAGACATCATGAATGTCATTTAAGTTTTGATGAATAATGGGTAATTTTCATTTAATACCACCGAAACATACCTGAATGCGGGCCAGGCGAAAGCCCCGAGCCCCACAGCCAAAACCAGACACAGGGTGACTCCGGATGGAGTCAGCAGATGCCCTGCCAGGAACATGAAAATGGTCTGGCTGATGAAGGCTCCACAGTTGAACACCTTCCTCACCTATGCAACATGCATATAATTTAAATTGGCAGCAATACTGATCAACTAGATGTGCATCTGTTTAACATGTGTGCTGCTGCCGTCTCCGATAGGAGACGGGCCCGGGCGCTACTTGCATGCATCTGTCCCAATCGTAGTTCTATTCAGAAATGTTTGGCCCTCCACCAGCGTTGTACGAAACACTCAGTTGAGAGTTGGTGCATCTAGGGGACGCACGTCGAATGTCAGTTTTCACTTGGGTAAGGTTACCCGCCATTTTTGTCATCGCAGTGTGTGTGAATGTACCTGTGTACAATCAAGGGTGTACCTGGAACTTTTAGGGATGAAAAATTGTTAAAAATTAACTTCTATGTTGATTTTTACCAACATATTTTTTTCTATAGTGTTAGATATATTTTGTATTTATATTATGTTCTATTTATATGACAAATGTTAGCTTCCCTTCATGGTAAAATCGTGTGTACAAGAGAAGCTAAGTAAATGTCAGAATAGGGAAATCCACCATAATAAAGGAGAAAGCTTCAAGAGAAAATAGCCCATACTTTTTATTAGTTTGTTTTGCCTCAAACTTTTCAAGTGCATAATGAAGGCAATGCTGCACTTACAAAAAATAATAAAAAATAAACTTTCATGTTTATCAGGTATAACTGATCTAAAGCAGTACCTGTGTGGTGGTGAGAATTTTGGTGTTCTGCAGCCAGTCTGCCAGAGTGCCAGCGAACTGCATGATGATGGCCATTACCAAATATGGCAGTGAAGACATAAACCCTGCCTTCTCCAGTTGAAAGTTCAGAGTGTCTGCAACAGACCAGAAAATGTTGATTAAACATTTACTTTGAAATTTATAGTTTAAAAAACAAAGATGTATCCCAAATTAAACCTTTGACTTTTTATTTAATTTTGATAGGCGAGTTTAAAGCATCAGAGTGTCCAGGTGATAGTTGTGTCTTATTTAATCATCAAATTTTTAAGGTCAAATTAAAAATAAAAATTAGTATACCTTTCATAAACGTTGGTAGCTGTGTGAGGAGCGTGTAAAACCCCCAGTTCTCACAGAAGTGAGCCGCAACTATTGCCCAAACTGGCATCGACGTTAGGAACTTCTTCCATGGGTGTTTTATCTGAAATGAAGCATTGTTTACACTAAAAAATGTTTTGTAGTCGGATAAGAGAACGTAAAATTGCAAAAAAAGATAGACCAGCTCTTGCAATCTCTTCCACTTCTAGTATAGTATGAATAACTGAGTTTTATAGCCTTCATAAAAATTTGGTAACAACAATAAATCAATTTAAAAACCTCACTATCATTTTTTGCTAGTTGAAAAAGATTATTAACTAGGTACTAGCTATATAAACCTAAATTTTACTCAAAGTGATCACTTTTAGTTTATAAAAATGAAATTAACTAAAAAACTAGCTAAATGCAAATGAATAACTTTAAAATTTTACATTAAAACATTTTGTTAAGCCTTTTTACTCAGTTTTAAATTATCTAAAAGGAATCATGTTTTTAACTTGATTTTTCTGCTATCCAAATAAAGTTGGTCAACTATTTTCCCAGATATCCCAAAGAGTACACAAACAAACAAATGCTTAGTCATTCTGAAGTTGTGGAACAATTCCGTCTCTTCAACCAAAAAATTTAAATTTTCATAAAAGAGCAAGGTTTATAAAAAGGTAACTTTTATAAATCAATCAGAAGCAAGGGCACTTGCTATTAAAATTATTCCACTTTATACAACATTACAGGTTTTAAAATGTTACGCTCAGCTTTTTAGCACATAACTGGGAGACTTTTAAGGAGAGGTATAACGTACATGTTTAGGGTGAATGTCGTTGTGACCCAGGGACTCCTTGAGGTACTTGAGTTCCTCTGGGCTGATGTGTGGATCGTCCTCCGGGTTGTCTTTCACCACCGTCCACCAGACGGCGCACCACACCAGGCCGAAAAACCCTGAAATGTAACACCAGGCTGGGTTAGTGTTGGATAAAATTGTCTAGTTGTACAGCCAACTTTTACTAACTCTAACCTTGATAACTCAAAATCCTTTCTGGTACAGTATCTCGAACTATTTCCAATCCCCTTAAGAAAACCTGAGTAAGTCAAATAAAAACCCATACTCAACTAAAAATAGTTTTATGATCGTATTTTAGCCTTAAGTCAACAAGATACCAAAATTATCTGTAATTTGAAGTTATACATAAATTGAATTTTGTTTGTATTTTATCTTCACAAGTTAAAGTGTACCTCTATATATCTTAAAGTTTTCTCGACAGACCTCTGTAAGTTGAAAGGCCAGTGCACATTTCTCAATGAGATATGGTGACATATTCGGTCTATCACTTGATGTTACTATACTGCTTTACTGTAGGCCTACTGTATGTTAATTTGGCAAAACATTACCTCTGTAACTCAACTAGTTGAACAATACATAACTCAAGGGCAAAAATAGTAGTACAGTAGAGTCAAAAACTGTAGTCGATAATTCAAAAGACAGCTATCCAAACTCCAACAGTCAATTATCCAAACCTCTCAACAGCTTACTAATTCAGTGTTTAGAATTACAAATCCCTATAGCAAAACTGCAAACATAGCGTAAGTGTCTACGGAACTATTATCGTTTGATATCTATATATAAGTGATTATTTGGAAGTATTTTCAGTAAAGTCAATAATCTGTTTAGTAATTAATTTAAATAGTAAATTATTTTCAAATTTTATAAACAATTTGATTATTTGAACCATTCCCTGTCTCAATTAGTTTGAATATAAACTCTAGTGTTTAACGATTTTCCAGTAAGCATTCTTGTTGATACAAAGAGTCAAATATTTTTTAATTAATTTTGTAGATTTATTTGAGCAAGTTAAAAGTCAAATACAATTTCTTTATCTTTGAAATTAATTCTTTATCTTGATCAGAAGCTTTGCACTGACCAGTGATGTAGAATATCCAGGGCCAGCCGAGATTGTTGGCTATGATACCAGACACCGGCAGTGCCACGACAGTCCCGACAAAGCTTCCGGAGAATGCGATGGAAGCCATCCTGGATCGCTCCTGAGGCGGAGCCCAGCGCGACCACACCGCATGTATACATGGGTACGTCACACCCTGCAAT
This sequence comes from Neoaliturus tenellus, assembly GCA_030545055.2. Taxonomy (NCBI): domain Eukaryota; kingdom Metazoa; phylum Arthropoda; class Insecta; order Hemiptera; family Cicadellidae; genus Neoaliturus; species Neoaliturus tenellus. The sequence goes on from CM061537.1 coordinate 87,428,555, forward strand.
GTGTGGTGGGGTCAATGAGTGGTCGTAGAAATGCTTGAAAACCATTAGCATGTTAGCTCATGATCTCACAATGTCAATTAAGTGACCAGAGTCAAAATTAAATTGTTGTCACTAAAAGCATAAGGTGTTTAAATTTGTGCGAGCTCTCCCAAAGGTATGAAGTAAGTTTCAGGATGGGTATGATGATCGCAAAAATTTGCATTGCTGGAATATCAGAAAATATCAAAGTTGACGAAAATTTGGATGCTAACCTCAAACAGGCCCTCGATGATCCGAATGGCCAGCAGCAGGTAGACGCTGAGGTTGACGACGGGAGGAGTGATGAGTGTGAAGGCCGCCGTCACCGCCACACCCACCCCGTACACCCGACTACCCCCCAGCCGCGCCCCCATCCACCCACCCAGCAGCTGTGTGCAGATGTACCCGTAGAAGAAGGAACTTAGCACCACCCCCTGCAGCCGCGAGTCCCAGTCAAAGTCTTGCTTCTGCAACAGAAATTGTACACACTACAGCTGTGGTGAATAGATAAAGTTATTAGTAATTACATAAACAAAACTAGAATTTTAATTGAGAAATGAAGGAGAGAAAGACATCAAAGAACTTGTCAACAGTATAGTCTATTATTATGCAATAGTAGAGTCCACTGACACTGACACAAAGTTGTAATGCAACTTGTAGTGCCAGTTGATTCTGTTAAATCACTTCACTTCTATTGATTTCAATCACTTTTTTCAACGTCTGTCTGCATAATCTGGCTCAGAGCCAAGCCTGACCTTAAACCTTGTTTTAGTATTAAATACTCGTAGTTAAAAACTGTGTTAGGTACATATTACACAATTCTCATCAACATCTTCCTGTAGTGTGAGTAGTAGAGTCCCGCAAAACCCATACTCCGATAACCTGGAATTCTGGATAACTCGGACAGCCTGCCAGAGCAGTAAACTACAGTCTGGTTTTAATGAGCTAGAGCCATGGCACTGACCGGAGCATGATGTGATGCTTTGGTTATCTTCAAGTTTGTTTTAACCTATGAGGTTTAAGGTTTTAGTATTTGTACTATCATTATGCAATTAATAAAGGTTTTTTACAAGAATTAGGTACATTATTTGTACTTTTTTTTATATGTTTACTCCTTCTCTGATCCTGTAATTTTCACAAAAATTGACACCGTTCAGTCCACATTTAGCCCGGGTTTGCAAGACTCTACTCTACTTCCTAAAAATGCTTCACAAAAGAAATTGAGATTTTCATGTACTATTTATTTATGGTGGGGCTGTAATTTATAAGTACATAAAACAGTTTTTTAATTATTTATAAACTTTTGAGAATGAGAATGTAACAAAGTATTTTTTTTTATGTTATGATTACTTCTACGCCAACAGTCTATTGAAATTTGACTTTTTTAGTCCATATATATAAAAATGAACTAACATGTTCAAAAATTTATTTTACTAATATATAACTTATATTCAAGTCATGCCTTTAAGAAGTGGCCAATGTTTTCTTTGAAACACTCTTGTGTGGAAAATTGTCTTGTAATAAGTAGTTTCACTTTGACTTCTTTTCGCAATCCACAACTTTGGAGTGGCGTTCTATTCAATTCAATTCAAAACTCTTAATTCATAGAAACATTTTCTTTACATTTTATCGTGTCTCAAGTGCACACGCATGTGCGAGACATTTAATCTAGACACTGGCAATTTTTATAGTCCTTCAGTGGCTGGTATTCACACGCTTACAATGTTTGAAAGGTTTAGCTTAAACTTCTAGCTACAAATGTTTGATTTTAATTCCTGATATAAAAATGATATAAATGAAAATGTGATAAAATTACGTCCTAGTACACAGACTGTAGCCTCAGCTACTGACCTGGATCACGGTGCTATTTTCCAGAGTGACATTGTATGGAGACGTCATCGCAACGATACCCACACTGAGGTTGACCCGCAGTGTGTAGACGTTGAAGAACCCAAGGAACGCCAGGAATGTGACCAGGTGACGCCGTCTCTTCCAGAACTTCCATCTGTGTGTCGAACTATAACAATCCCGAGAAGTCAAAGTTTATTAAGCATTTCAATCATCAATGTTACAGTAATGTTCAATCGCACAAAACCTATCCACATTTAAGATGGTACTGAATGATTTACCGTTAGATAATCTGATTTTACATTACAAGCGCGGATTTTACATTACCAAACGCAACCCAGCATCTAGAAACAAAACCTTTGAGGAAGAAAAGTGGAAAATTATATACATTTAAACAAATAATTCTGGGATACAGATAGATATTAGCCTCATGCAACCAGTGCCTTGAAAATGTTGACTGGTCCCTTTTCGATGACCTCCAAAATGCAGAGAGAGAATTTAGTGTTTTCTTTAATCTCTTCCTGGACTTATTTTATGACAGTTTTCCCACCAAAACGGTCAACTCCTCTAAAAAGAAGATGAAACTCCCGAAATTTCAATTGGATCATCACCTGGTTACCCTGAAAAATTTTGAGTTGGCGGCTTATGATAACTTTAAAAATAACCGAAGTAATGCAACCCGGCAAGTTTATGTACGCTGCAAGAAACTTTTCAGATCTGAACTGCAAAAATCTAAGCTCAGGGCTAATGCTAACTACATTGAGTCAGCTGCTAACAAGTGTTCTGCTGCCTGGAAAATTATAAGGGAGAATTCTGCTCCATCTTCTGATAATTCAATCCCTATATCACCTGATGAGTTAGGTAGCTACTGGATGGACTCAGTGGCTGAAATACGAGAAAATATAGGCACTCCGCTGATCTCTGCTACGGAACTGCTTGGAAAAGTGCCTTCACCAACTTGTAGCCTAATATGGAAACCAGTAACCTGTGAAGATGTCCTTGATCACGTGTCAAAGATGAAAAATTCTTCAAGTAAAGACATTTATGGTATGACCTGTAATTTTTTGAAGTCTGTTATTTATTTAATTGTAGTTCCTTTAACATCATGTTTGAATAGTTGTTTGCAGCAATCTGTCTTCCCGAATGAGCTTAAATGTGCAAAAACTGTGCCTGTTTTTAAGAAGGGATGTAAATTACAGCCTAGTAACTATAGGCCCATTTCAGTTTTACCTATACTAGCTAAAGTTTTTGAATCTGTGATTGCTTCTCAGCTTTATGAATATTGTGAGGTAAATAACCTGTTTGCGGCCACTCAGTTTGGTTTTAGATCAAATAGGTCCACAATACATGCTGTAAATTATCTTGTTTTAAGTATTTATGAAGCTTTTGAGTCCGGTGGCCTTGCTGGGGTAACACTGTGTGACCTCAGTAAGGCCTTCGATACAGTTGACCACATTGTACTGTTGGCCAAGCTTGAGCACTACGGTGTAAGGAATCAAAATCTTTTGCTGTTGAAGTCCTATCTGAGTGGCCGAGAGCAGTTTGTATCTGCCAATTGTCAGCTCTCTCAGGTGAGGAATGTCAGCTGTGGCGTTCCACAGGGTTCGACTCTAGGGCCTCTCCTTTTTCTCATTATGATTAATGATGGAAATTACAGTTTAAACATGCCCGTAGTGTGCTATGCTGATGATACTTCAATTATAGTACCTGGAAATGACCTTGACACCTTGGTAACTGACATGAATCTGGCAAAGAAATCTGCATTGGATTGGTTTAGTTCTAATTATTTTTGGCTTAATGAGAGTAAGACACAATCAATTGTTTTTAGCCTAAGAAATGGTGACAAGTACAATTATGCATCAGTCAAGCTGTTAGAGTTGACATTAGATAGAAAGCTTACTTGGGCTGACCACATAGATAATGTTTGCAGTAAGCTTAATCGTGTAATTTTCCTTTTAAGATGCTTAAAATCTTGTGTGCCAGCAGAGTATCTTAAGATGTGCTATTTTGCATTTTTTCAAAGCATTGTCAGTTACGGAATCACTTTGTGGGGAGGAGCTGCAAATGTATTTAAAATTCTTTTGCTCCAAAAAAAGGCTATCCGTATCTTGTGTAGTGCGGATTTTTTGGCTCACTGCCGTCCACTGTTTGCAAGTGAGAGGATATTAACTGTATATAACCTGTACATAATGTTAGCTTTAATTAGTGTTAAGCAAGAACATAAAACTGTGAGAGCAGATGTACATAGATACAACACAAGGAATAAGCAACTGATTGACATTCCTTTTGCTAGAATAAGTAAGACACAAAATCAGTTCACAATCATGTCCTTAAAATTGTTTAACAAACTTTCTTGTTCAGCCAGGTATCAGACCACATCAAAGTTCAAAAAGAATGTGAAGAATTTCCTATTGGCTCATCCTTTTTATTCTTTGTCTGAATTTTTTGCTACTCCAAATGAAATTGTAAGTAGTTTTTTTTGAAGTGTTGAGCTTTCTGCATGGTGTGCATTTTATTTTTCATTTTCTCATTACACAGGTGAAGCACCAACCTGACCAATACTGTAAGTAGGCTGTTTGCTGACTTGATTAGTTAGTCATCTGAGTTTTTGTTGCATGGTTTTTGTGTGGTGTGCAATTATATTTAAGTTAGTTTATAGTTATTGACGTGTCCTATTGTATACTGATGTATATTTAATGGAATAAAGGATTGTCTATTGTCTATTGTCTATTGTCTATTGTGTAGACATGCAAACCTCACATTCAGACAAGGTCTGCTGTGTCTTTTGATATATGCTTATACTTGTGTAAAAAAACTTTTGTACCTAACAATAATGGGGCCTAATTAGGGCCAACAGTGCAACAGGTATCAAACTGTACACTCTAATACCTGATTGCCTAAAAATTAAACCTATAGTAGTCATCAAAGTGTTTTGTACTGTATGTAAATATATATACCTATCATTCAGGAACATTCATTTAATCCAGGATAAGAGCAAATAATAATAAACTACCCAAATTCCAGTTACTAGGAATGATTGTGTAACGGAAATATTTTTGGTGAATTTACCTTATTCAGTTATTCAGGCCAGTTACTGGGAATCGCCCCAACACATGACTTTCTCCCAGTGTAGAGTTCGGGGATTAACATTCTAAAGCCCAAAAATAAGGTCACCAGGGGAAATTTTATAAAAACTACATATTAGAAGTTTTTTTTGGATAACTAATTTCATGGGCATAGAGAGTATTGACTAGTATAATTGCATTTATTTCGAAAAAAAATCAAACCTCCTATAGCCTCTATTGAAACTCTCCATCTTTCAGATTTGCTTTGTTAATTTTCTCAACAAAAATGTTTTCTTCAATCAATCCAAACAGCTATTATATAACTACAATAAAATCAATTGTAAAAAATATACATGACCAATGCGGGGTTACAGATTTGATTCAGCAACTGCTGAACCTTGACCTATAACAACTCAGCAACTGCGAACGTTTATGCCATGCGGGATAAAGTCTACTTTCACTAGTAGTCCCTCTCGAAATTGACCGGTTTGAGCTGTACGAGCGGAACGACGGAACGGCGCCGTATATACGGATGTTAGTCCGCGGAACTCAGGACCGTTGGAACAAGAACACTGAACACCCCAACTGGAGTGTAACCAAGGAACATTCTACTCTGCCTCTAGCGTAGCTATAATAAGTATCTATATATATAATTCTGTAAGCCGAATTTCTTGAGCAAAATTGTGAGCGTTATACAAATCGCAGAAAGATGGGAGGGGTCTCAAATTAAAGGTCTCGGTCCCATACACGAGGGAAAACTATCGGCGTGTCCATAATGTTAACAGGAAATGAGAAATCACGTAAAACATCCTCCATAAGAATAGCATGAGGATTCAAAAACCGGCTGTTTTGTGTAAATTAAAAAATGTGTTATGGTTTAATTTTAAAACGAGACACAGATGATAACATTGAGTGAAGATGATAAAATAATTCACCCCAAAAGAGGACCAATCTATATATAGCCTATAATTCTGTGAGCGAAAGTTTTTAGTAAAAATGAGAGCATTTTGTAACTTGCAGGAAGATGGTAGGGGTCTCAAATTAAAGGTTTCGGTCCCATGCATAAGGGCAAATTATCAGCGTATCCATAAAGTTACAAGGAAATAAGAAATAGCGTAAAATGTCCTCCATAAGAATTGCTCGGGAGTAGTGCAAAATTGAGGATGCTGGCCCAGTTCAAGGTCACCTGAGGGATGACGTCATCGAGGTCAATGACCTCACCGATGACGTCATCGATGACGTCATCGATGACGCAATCGATGACGTCATCACTAATGCCGTCATTTCGATGACGTCACACCCATGACGTCACAGAAATGACGTGCTGATGACGTCATCACCCCTTACGTCATCAAAACGACGTCACCGACGCCACTAAGGTCAAGGTCACGCAGAAACTTAAAATTTTTTGGCACTTTTGCCGTTTCTCGCACTACGCTCCGAGTTTCAGTCCGAGTCCCCGTGACCTTGATCACTTGGAGCGAATATTACATGAGAAACGGCAAAAGTGCCAAGTTAAACCTGAGTTTCTGACATGACTCTGCCTAAATGGGCAATCGGTAATCCCTCAGGTGACCTTGAACTAGCACAACACCCCCAATTTCATATTACTGTGACCTTGAAAACTTAACAACGGAGCGCCGACACCGATGCGCACCCCACGACAGCCACCGAGTGACTGACTGTCAGGCTCTGTGTATGCTAGGTATATCGGCTTGAGAGACTAAGACTCTAAACTGTCAGGAATGGGAGTAACTAACTGAATTTTGCAAGGAAAAGTCATTTCATCCAATATTTTAAACAAATCCTCATCAGTAAAACTGACATTAGTCTGTTTTGTATAAAACTTAGGGTGTCCGCGCAACAGTTTGCGCCACTTAGCTAAAGTTGAAACTCTCTTAACTTTCAGTGGTGGACAGTGAGCAACTAATAAAGTCTTAACACGGCTAAGTTTCTTACCTAAAGTGTCCTGCGACATGGCTTCACCTCGCAAAAGTCCGCACAATACTGAGAGACTGCTTGTAGCGCATGAGTCAAGGGAAAAGAGGTGGGGGAAACAGCAGGAGTGGGGGAAGGTCACAGTGGCGGGGGAAGGTGAGGTGGTACGCTGGAGTATCGCATCACTTCACCATGAGCTGTCCTACAGTCAACACACTGTTCTCTTGGCCCGAGTTGGCACTAGAAGAAACATTTCTGTACAGCTTAGGCTGTGAGAGCCGAGGAAGCAAAGTCAAAGTGGAAATTGTGTTAAACTCCAAGATGAAGAGTCTCCTAAATAAACTAATTGTATCCTTGCAATCTCCTATAACTTTAGAGAAATACCACTTTATTAAGCGACACCTTATACTTTGGCAAAACGAAGCGGAAATGGAAAAGATTACAGTAAAATTAATTTAACTTAAAACTTGGACTGGACACTCATGGCGATACCACGTGGCGTGCAAACGCCACCCTAAACATTACAAGTTAGGTTATTGAGCACCTCTGGTACGATAACCGATGTGCTAGAGTTAAAGTGTGATGACCTTGAGTCAAAACACTGAAATACTACAAGTCGATATCGTCCCAGAGTTAAAGTGTAGTGACCTACATTCAGAACTTGTAAAATTACTTACATATAGAGAGCTAGAGAACAGCGAGACGCACCGCATGGAAGCCGGAGACATACTGGCGAAGCGGTGTTGTGCAGCCTAGGGACCCAGTTGTGGTGGGGGTATAGCCAACACTTAGAGTACAAGTGTTGTGGGTGACCTTGACCCACTTAACTTACCTGACCCCCCCCCCCCCCGACAAAAGTGCGAACCCCCCCCCCCACCCCCACCCCCACCCCCGACAAAAAGTGCGAACCCCCCCCCACCCCCACCCCCACCCCCTCCCCCACCCCTGATATCCTGGGCGTGGCAGCCCCGGTGGGGATATAAGGGGGTCCAGCCAGAGCCGGCTCGCAGTCCGCTCCCGCGCGTTGAACGTGAACGATCGGGACGGACCGCCATAGGCATCACTAAACATTGAATGGCGCCTTCAGTGTTTAGCGAAGTCTACTCTAACTTTAAGACTTGTATTAGTTGTAAGATATTGCGCTTGCGTTTGGGTATTGCGAATTGTTTTATATGAGAGTGTTTTACTTGTACCCTATGTCTCCTGTGTCTTGTTTGTTATATGTGTTTAATGTGTATGTGCTTGTTCCAGCATTGACTACGTTGAGCTCAATTGTGTGTTGTAAGTGTGTTATATGTTTCTAAAGTGTATACGCTTGTTTTAGCAATCCCCCCTTGAGCTTTTTCAATGCTCAAAGTAAATTGTAAAGTCAGGGAACGGGAGTAGGCCCCCGTGTAAAGCCACTTTTAATAATTGGTAGGCTCCTGCCAGGCATGCAAAAGGTTGCGGATGGCATTTGGGAGCATGTCCGTTTGTACGCTGGCAAGCAAAAGGTTGTGGCGGCCTCTGCACTCGGACCGAGGACGTAAGCCATTAGGGTGTCCTCAGTATGTTTCCCTTCTGGAAACTCAAAATTATGTAAATGAATCTTTGTTAGCTATTTGTGTTTTTAGTCCCCAAGGCCCCCGAACATTCGTGGTTCGCCATGGATGTACGGGGGCCGAAATTTTTTAATGTCCGTGTGGCCTTGACCCACAAAGTAAAAAAAAAATGCATTGTAAATTAAAAATATTAAAGATAGGTTACGGGAGTAGGCCCCCGTGTAAAGCCTATTTTAATTATCGGTAGGCTCCTGCCAGGCATGCAAAAGGTTGCGGATGGCATTTGGGAGCATGTCCGTTTGTACGCTGGCATGCAAAAGGTTGCGGCGGCCTCTGCACTCGGACGAGGACGTAAGCCACTAGGGTGTCCTCAGTTTGTTTCCTTCTGGAAACTCAAAATTATGTAAATGAATCTTTGTTAGCTACTGAAAAGACAATGCAGTAAATGTTTACAAGTCTTACGTGGCGAAGGGTACACGACATTGGATGTTGCCTTGTTGTCATAGTTGCCCCCATAGGGGGTGTGGGGCTTAATTTTTTTAAATTTTTTTATGACCTTGACCTAAATAAGTAAAAGTTTTTAAAATCTTTAACAGTCCGGTCTTATCAACACAGTAAATAAATTAAGGTCTTTTAAAAATCAAACAGTTAGGTATTAGTAACACACAAAGTTGGAGTTGTCTATAGTTGGGTCTTTTAGGAGGCTTTAGCGATGTCAACACAAAGGCCCCAAGTGGGGTTTATTTTGTTAAATTATCCCCCCCCCCTCCCCCGACAAAAAGTGCGAACCCCCCCCCCGACAAAAAGTGCGAACCCCCCCCCCCCCCCCGACAAAAAGTGCGAACCCCCCCCCTCCCCTCCACCCCCACCCCTGATATCCTGGGCGTGGCAGCCCCGGTGGGGATATAAGGCGCCCGGGCTGTACGCACTTCTCATTCCGGTCCAAGCTTCCATACGGACAGGTACTCCCTTACTCTCGAGATTTTTATAACCACTTTACTTCTTTCTTAACATCTACTCTTTTCATTTACTTCATTCATTCAAATGGGTAAAATGGGTCTCAAGCTGAAAAACTACCCGCCAGCTTCAACCTCGACCGACACGTCTCAACCCTCATCATCCTCCACTTCGATCCTGGAATACCTGATGACTGCGAACATCCTGAGCTGCCTGACGATGCCGCCACCGCCGCCACCGCCGCCACAGCCCGCCTCAATGCCCAGCCTGTCGCCATTGCCGGCGACAGTGGAAGAGGCTGGTGCACAGCCATCGTCAGGAGAACTCGTCAAGTCGTCAGGTCGAGTCCCGGTAGCGTCTCCAGCACTCTCTCTGCTATCGGACTCAGGATCGGAGTCTGCGGTTTTTGAAGAGACGTCCAGGTCGAGGATCACTCCCTACAGCAGAACCCGGAAAATTTTATCCTATTCCAAATCCCAATGTCCCTTACCCATATCCCCCATACCGTCCACACCAACCAAACCACCCCGTAAATCCATCTTTTCCCCTGAACTTCCCACTATTGACCTGCCATCCAAATCATCTCAAAAACCCATCCTTTCCCCCGAACTTCCCACCATAGTCCTAACACGTTCCCCTACCCCACCCAAAATTGTTTGCTCCATTCCTCTTGACCAATCTTTGCCCCTTCTACCCCCTTCCACCCCCATTCCTTCTAGCCAGCCTAATTCGGATAAGCTCCAAGACACTCCACTAAAGAGTCCAACACAAAAACGTAAGCGTGTTAAAGCCCCTGCTGGCAAGGGTAAGAAATGCGATTACGCTTGGATGTCAAGTAAGTTTGGGGTTTTGTGTTGCCAGAAACTTGCCTGTGCAGAAGGAGATCGCTGCCAACGACACCTTAAAAGTACAGTCAAATTTCGGCAATTCAAACCCTACACTCTTTATATTAAGCCTAAAACGTTCAAGTTCAGACATCCCCACGGCCCGCAACCGCGGGATATTAGAAGGCTAAAGGTTGATGAAAAATATTATTTTATTGGTCAGACCTATGGAGCAGGTAATAAAAAAGTAGAAATCGTTGTAAAAGGTGAAGGCCACCTTTGTACAATGCAAGTACCACCTCGGATGGTACAAAGAGAATTTTTCATCCCTAAAGCCTATCTAATACGAAGGGAAGGATGCCAAACCGTGTGGGAAATGGACTAGGACATGGGCTCACTAAAAAAAAAAAATTCAAAATTGTTAGGTTGTGTTGGACAATATTTAAAAGTCTTTTTTCCAAATTATTTTTTCCAAATTATTTTTTCCAAATTTAGTCTTAACCCTCTTAAAGTAAGGGAGAGGGGTATTATACAAGTCAGGTAAAAAAAAAAAAAAAAAACACTTGACTTGTATAATACTTTAACCTGGCGGTGACGTAAAGTCACTGGGACAATCTCAAACCGTGTCCTTGAGGGTGAAGACTAAGTTACAAAAATCTTTAACAAATTAAAACCTACCTCCAAACACTTGTAGCTTGCTACAAGTGTTTGGAGGTAAAAATTTTTCAAAGTTTGAATGACCTTGACCCATATAAATTACTGTTTAAAGTAAAGTGCTAACCTTACAACTAATGTTGTGTATCACGTGATACCCCCACTCTAACGCTCTTACTAAGCTTGTATGAACCGTTTATGTGCTTCAGTCTGTTCCTGTGCTCCGTGGTAAACATGTCACGGTACAATTACAAAGGTGGTGACTTCGTGATAGATCAACACAATGCTTGGGAAGTGCTAAACCGGCATAGAATGGAAGTTGAGTATTGTATAAGACGAGATGGGTCTACATTTTATCTATGTATTATAAACAACCAAACTCATAAGTACGAACACTGGACAAAAATTAATTATAACAACATAGATGAGCTGTTTGCTTGGGTTTTTGAGGTGTGTAAAGTTATTGAAGAAACAAAAATAATGGGTGTGCTAAAGGTATGTAAAACTGATGACCGGGAAGACTAAGCAAAATTTCTTTTAACCCCCCCCCCCGTGTTATCCCCACCACTAAAAATGGGTATATATAGGAGTGGTGATCAACCGTCCTCTCATTCTGCTTTACACCGTTAAGCTGAACACCACCATGTCTGCTATGAACGTCCCAGCCTCTACCTCTGGCCCGGCTGCCTCCAACTCCAGCCCGAGCATTGGACCAATCCGATCGGGGCCTTCGTCAAGGAGTCGTGTCCAATTCTCCGGCTTTGGTCCTGTGAGGAAGGAGTTGCGGAGCAGCGGAGCTTCTCAACCAACCACGATGGACGCATCAACCCAGACTCCACCAAACATCATCGAGTGGTACGACGAAGTCATAGAGCAAAGGGACAGAATGCTAGAGAATACTCACAGGGAGCTACTTTATATCCGGAGTAAATGGGAAAAACTAATTAAGAAGTGTGAAAGCCTGTTGGACAGTGATGATAGTGAGGATGAGAGTGGATAGGTGTGTGGGTAAAGACTTGGACTGGGACTTGTGTGTATGTATGAATGTGTGCGTGAATGTGAAATACAGAGCGGGGGATAGATCACTCTGTGGCATTGGACTAACATGCCACTTAGTGATCTATCCCCCGTTCTGGTAATGTTTTTGGATGGCCTTGACCCACTTTACCAAGGCTAGCTAGTACCCCCACCACTGATAAGTGTATATATACGGGTATTAACGTGCAGTTTGGTTATTCTGCTTTGTACCGCTTAGCTGAATACAGCACTGTAACATGGCTTTCAACTCCAAAACTTCTCAGGCTTCCTCTTCTTCTTCAAGAAGGCGTGCTGCCAACGTCCTGCCTGCTACTCGTGGACCTGCTCGACCATTCCACAGCATAACTGTTGCTCGGGCAAACGCCTGCAAAGCTCCGATGCTACGGACCTTGCTGGAGGTAAGCCAAGACGGACAAGGCTTGCTCAGTCCTGGTCAACGGCAGGAGCAAGAAAGGCGTATGGCGTACTTCAGGCTGCAGGGTGTAGTTCCCAGCTTGAAGTTAGGCGATCCGAGAGTAGCAAGCATCAACGAGGCAGCGGACTACATATCACACCTTCACAGTGTTTTAGAAGTAAAGGACCAACAAATTGAAAACTTAAAAGAACAATTGAAACAATTTAACTTTAATCCTGTGGAGTTTGTGGAAGCAGTGATGAGTGATAGTGATGATGAAGGAACTGAATATATATTGGGTATGTAATGAAAGACTTGGACAGGGACATGTGTGTGTGTGTGTGTGTAGAATACAGAGCGGGGGATAGACTACTTTGCGGCAATGGACTAGCATGCTGCTTAGTGGTCTATCCCCCGCTCAAAGGGTAGCATTGGATGACCTTGACCCACTTTACAGCAAGGACAACCGGTTAACTGGTATAAAAGAGGGGGTCTATACATCTCGACTTCATTCTGCTTTGGACCTTCCAGTGGAACGCTAGAAACAATGAGTGGATCGCTGCTTGGTGCTAACTTGGACAGGTATTCTGTGATGGTACACTATGAAGATTGTAGAGACATGTTGACGGCTGTGTATGATTGTTTGGTGAGAAAAATCTTTCAAGAAAACTGCCAATTTATGTTAGCGTGGAAAAGAAACTTGTTTGTTGATGGTCATGCTACAATGCAAAGCATGAACCACCTTCATGTGTTAAAAGTAGGACATCATAATTTGGACGAACTGGACGATATGTTTAGGGAGCTGGAGTGTTTGATACATCAGGAATGTAAACCATGTGAAATTGAAATTTTTAAATTGGATATGGAATTAGAATAAAATGTGTTAAACAGGACTTGGACTTGGACTTGATTGAGGTTTTGTAGAACAGAGCGGGGGATAGATCACTTTGCGGCAATGGACTAGCATGCTGCTTAGTGGTCTATCCCCCGCTCAAAGGGTATCTTTACGTGACCTTGACCCACATAAATTGTATAGTTGGTGGGGGGTATAAAAAGGGTAAGCAAATTGGATGGATACAACACTTCCATACCATGGCTCCACTTGACAACACCGTGTTCCATCGTGACAGAATCCTTTCAATTCTGGAGGTAATACCTGTAGAAGTTATAGAAGCAGAGGACCAACTACCCGCGGTTGACCAGGAAGAGGAGGAGGAAGAAATAATGGATACTGAAACTGACTCTGACGAAGGTGGTTGGGACTCTGACGAAGCTGGTTCAATGGACAATGAAGTGGACCTGCACGCCTACGAAACATTAGAGTCATCATCTGAGTCGGAAATTGAAGAAGAACAAGACACTCCTCATCGTTCAATGGATAGGGTGTTGGTAGCCAGAAGAATTATGTATTGTCATCGCTACCTATTTCGTGATGAGAATGATTCCGACTCTGATAATGATGTTTCACCTTTGTAAAAAGATTAAACAAAAGAATGTGAGCGGGGGATAGAGCACTTTGTAGTAAATGATGCTGCTTAGTGCTCTATCCCCCGCTCAAAATAATAATTTCAAATGACCTTGACCTATATAAATTTTGCTCAAACAGACGTCTTTAAAAAAACTTGTACAAATTATTGAATCTACACCAAATACCATCAATTTATCAAGCCTACTGATAAATTTATTACAAACGGTTGTGTAAAGGCTAAATTTAGCACATGATTGATAACCTGTTTCTATATGACGTCACATTCCCCACTTATCTGCCTCGGATATAAAGGGTCCCGGTGGAGCGCGCTGCTCATTATTGCGTGGACATTCACAGAGTGTGCATTCAAAGCCAAACTGTTTGAAATGGCTCTTTGCGACATTTGTGGGGAAATCTTTGAAGACGAAGATCTTTTCACCCTACACAGAGAATTACATGAAGACGAAGATAGAAAAGAAGATATTACCATGGATGAAATAGACTTAGACTCAATTGACCGGTTTCTGGAAGAGCACCAGAAGCAGATGGACTACTGGGACAGCTATCTACAGCAAATGCAAAGAACAAGACCTAGTGTGATCCAATTTGCTGGTGCCGGACCATCTACTGCTACAAGACCTATTGAAGAAGAGGACACTGAAGAAGAGGATATGGAAGAAGAAGAATTGGAAGATGTAAGACAACTGCGCACCACGGCCTTGCCAGGACGAGTTGTAACACATTTCAAAATTAATAATGTTCAATTGGAACTGGAAACATTCATAACCCAGGCTAAGGAACTTGTTGGTCAAACTTTGAGGGAAGAATTACAAAGGCTAAATTTTATTAAATTTGGAATGGTGTTAGAGGCTATGTTTAACAATACTGATGGTGAAACAGCATTGAGAGCATTCATTACCAAAAATCGAACCCTTACCTTCACCTCCAACATCGATGATATTATTGAAGAATGCTTGGAAGAACTTATAACAAAACTTCAAGAACATGAAGGAAGAGGATCTGGATGGACTTTGTCATCAATTGAAGGTATGGATGTAAGGGTTCACAAGCATGGATATGGTTTAAGGGGTAGTAGTTTTATCCCTCTACCAAAGAAAATCCAAAACACTAAATCGTGTAGGAATGTGCAAAATGAAGGTAATGAATGTTTCAAGTATGCAATGTTAACCAAGTATGTTAAAGATCATCCTGAAAGAGTTGGTAGAGAATATTACGAAAATGAACACCGCTACAACTTTCAAGGTCTCACCTATCCAGTTACCTTGAAAGACATTGGCAAATTTGAAAAGAAAAATCCTGGCGTTTCAGTCAATGTTTTTGGTCTGGATGATTCGAACAACGTTTATCCTTTGCGGGTAGTAAAAGTTGAACAGAGAAACCACACGGATTTGCTATTGATAACTAAGGGTGAAATTTCCCATTATGTATGGATAAAGGACTTTGTAGCCTTGGTATGGAATCAATTATCAAAACATAAACGTAGGTTAACAGTGTGTAAAAGATGTTTCTGTTTCACATATAAAGAACTAAGACGTGGAGGATCTGAATGGATGACGGAACATAAAAGACTCTGTAACGAGAATAATGAAGTGAAGGTTAGTCTGCCACCACCATCTCGAGCGTTTATCCAATTCAACAAAACAATCCACCAATATCGTATTCCACTGGTCATCTACGCAGATTTTGAATCTACGTTAATATCACAGGAGCTGCCGGACGGTGAGGTGACTAGAAGAACAAAATACCAGCTGCACCAGCCCAATAGTTTTTGCCTATTGGTGAAGTCAACCTTGTCTGAGAACCAATTGCAAGACTATGGTTTAACATCCACTCCAATACTCTACCGTGGGGAAGAAGCCGCTAAGTATTTTGTAGACCTGTTGTATGACATTGCTGAAAAGGTGCAACGCTTATACGGCAATGTTGTACCTATGGAACCTTTAAACCAAAAGCAACAAGAAGAATACAACGTAGCGACAAGATGTTATCTATGCAAGAAGACCTTTAGTGAAGAAAACCAAAAAGTAAGAGACCACGATCATCTGACAGGGTTATACAGAGGAGCTGCTTGTAATTCATGCAATATAAATTACAAACTGCCAAACTTTATTCCTGTTGTTTTACACAATCTTAGCGGCTACGACTCCCACTTTATTATACCAGAGTTAGGAAGAGATGACGGTAAAATTGATGTTCTTGCTACAACATTGGAAAAGTACATCAGTTTTTCAAAAACAGTAGGTAAAATTAAACTTCGCTTTGTAGACTCTTACAGATTTATGCCATCAAGTTTAGCCAAATTGTCAGAGAACCTAAGAAGAGAAGACTTAAAAGAAACAAGCAAAATTGTACCTGAAGATAAATTGGACCTAGTATTAAGGAAAGGAGTTTTCCCCTATGATTATATAACTTCTACAGAAAAGTTTGAAGAAACTAGTCTTCCACCGATTGAAGCCTTCAATAGCAAATTAAACGAAAGTGAAATCTCCGTTGAAGACTACAATCATGCATGTAATGTGTGGAATCAACTAAACATTCAAACCTTGGGGGAATATTCTGACTTTTATATAAAATTGGACGTAACTCTGCTGTGCGATGTGATGGAAGAATTCAGAAACACCTGCTTCTCCGCCTATGGACTGGACCCTCTACACTCGTACACATCTCCAGGATTAGCATGGCAAGCTATGCTAAAGTCAACCAACTGTCGACCGGAACTTCTAACGGATATTGATATGGTGCTCATGATGGAATCTGGTGTACGGGGCGGTTTGACACAAGCTGTAACACGTCATGTCAAAGCCAACAACAAGTACATCCCCGGCTTCGACGAGCAACAACCATCGGTCTACCTTGGCTACTTTGACGCAAACAACCTTTATGGTTGGGCAATGTCAAATCCGCTTCCCTACGCTGACTTCAAATGGATCGACCCGGCCACCATCGGAGACATCTCACAGATTCCAAAGGATGGTCCAAAAGGCTATATTTTGGACTGTGATTTTGAATACCCGGAGCACCTTCATGACCATCACTAAGACTTGCCTCTCCTAGCCAAGACTGAAGTTTCACCGACAGGAAGATGGCCAAAATTGATGATGACCTTGGAGAATAAAGATCGTTATGTGGCTCACTACTGGGTAGTTCAACAGGCTCTTGAATTGGGTCTACGTATAGTAAGAATTTATAGAGCAATTGAATTCACCCAGTCTTGTTGGTTGCAACCATATATTGATTCCAACACTACAAGAAGAGCTGCAGCGACAACAGCATTTGAAAAGGACTTCTATAAATTAATGAACAATGCCATCTTTGGGAAGACCTTGGAGAACAAAAGAAAACACAAAAATGTAAAATTAGTGAGTGATCCTAGGAAATTGGAAAAATTAGTGCAAAAACCAAATTTCGGAACATCCATGATTATAAACGAAAATCTAGTCGCTGTCAGTATGAAGAAAACAACAATAGTCATGGACCGTCCGTTATACATAGGTATGTCGATTTTGGACATAAGTAAAACCCTGATGTATGATTTCCATTATAACAAAATGGTTAAACACTACGGAAGGGAAAACATTGGAGTCGCATACATGGATACGGACGCGTTTATCTACTGGATAAAGACTTTGGACATGTATGAAGACCTAAGGACTTTTCCATACAAAGAAGATTTCGACTTTTCTGACTATCCGAAGAACCATCCAAATTTTAATGAAAAATATAAAAAAGTAATTGGAAAATTCAAAGATGAAGCAAATGGAATGCCTTTAGAAGAAATAGTGGCGCTGATGGCGAAATTGTATTCATTTAAGATGTACCACGAGAACAACACACCGACAGTCAAGAAAGCAAAAGGAGTGAAGACATCTTATTTGAAAAAACACGTAACATTTGACCACTACAAGACTTGTTTGTTTGAAGATACTACGATATCAGCAACATTCAACAATATCCGAAGCTTCAAGCATCAAGTCTACAGTGTCACCGAAATTAAAAAAGCACTGTCAGCTCGGGATGATAAAAGACATATTTTGCCCGACAAAATCCACACTCTTCCTTTCGGCCATTACTCCTTAAACCCTATCAACTAGTAACCTATTCTTCGTCCTTCTACAACTTCGACCTTATTCCTTTCTCCTTCCGTAAAAAAATGGGGAACACGGCAAGTCCAACGCCGTGTTCCCCATTTTTTTACACAAGTTTGGATGACCTTGACCCATATAAATGATGTGAATATTTAAAACAACATTCATTGTGATTATACATGTAATACAACAAACATTGAAACCTGCAATATGAAGGACTTGAAGCAACAAATTGTCAACGAACTTCATAAACCTGCAAGAAGAAAGTTTCCACGAAGAAATACGGTGATAAAAGGAATTAATGATTTATATCAAGCGGATTTAATCGAAATGATTCCTTATAGCAAACAAAATAAAGGATATAAATACATATTGACTGTTATTAACTGTTTTTCAAAAATGGCAGATGCTTTACCACTAAAAGATAAAAGTGGCAAAAGTGTTACAAAAGCAATGGAAACAGCTATACAAAGAGACAAACATACTATTAAACATTTACAAACAGATGATGGAAAAGAATATTTTAATAAGGAATTTGCAAATTTAATGAAAAAACACAATATAAACCATTATTCAACCAATTCAGAAGTAAAAGCCTCAATAATCGAAAGATTCAACAGAACTTTAAAAAGTGCAATGTATAAAATGTTTTCCAACAGAGGATCGCACATATGGATTGATATGTTACCAAAACTTATAAACGATTACAATAACAAATTTCATAGGACTATCGGGATGAAACCAAACCAAGTAACTAGTAAAAATGAAAACCTTGTATTAAAACGTATAAAAACGAATACTAAACCAAAAGTTGAAAAACTAAAGCCTAAAAAATTTAATGTGGGTGATAAAGTGCGAATAAGTAAATATAAAGGTGTATTCAGTAAAAGATATCTGCCAAATTGGACCAATGAGGTTTTTACTGTATTCAAAGTACAACCTACAGTACCTGAGACATATATTTTAAAAGATAATAAAGGACAATTGCTTGAAGGAGGGTTTTATGGACATGAAATGTTAAAATCAACAGTAGGCGATGTATATTTAGTTGAAAAGGTGTTGCAACGGAAAAAAGATAAGGTCAAAGTACGATGGTTAGGATTTAATAAGACGGAAGATTCTTGGATACCTAAAAAGGATTTGATATAACGATAGAGAATCATTTTAGGTTGAACCATTACAAAGGATGGAGATAGTACCACAAAAAGAGAGTTTTACTATTAATAATATAGATGAACTCACAGTGGATAATTCAGAATTCAATAGTGGGAAACATGGCAATTTGTTACCAAACACCGTTCGTTGTCTGGTTACCGGACCTTCCAACTGTGGAAAAACTAATGTAGTATTCAATTTGATTACAAACCCTAAAGGATTACGATTTAACAATCTATATGTATTTTCAAAATCACTACAACAACCAAAGTATCAATTATTGGAAAAGATACTGACTAATGTGCCTGAAGTTAAATATTTAAAGTTTAATGCAAGCGAGAGTGTCATGCAGCCACAAGAAGCTAAACCATTCTCCGTGTTTATATTCGACGATGTATCTTGTGAAAACCAAAACACAATAAGGAATTACGTCGCTATGGGTCGACATAACAACATAGATAGCATTTATATTGGGCAAACTTACAGCAAAATACCTAAACAACTCATTAGAGACAATGCAAACATGTTAATTGTATTTAAACAGGACGAAACCAACCTAAAACATATATATTTTGATCATGTAAATGCGGATATGACATTTGAACGATTTAAAGAGTTGTGTGGAAAGGCTTGGGCTGAAAAGTACGGGTTCCTAACAATTATGAAGGAACAACCGCTAAACAATGGTCGATACAGGATAGGATTTGATAAATTTATATTAATACATTAAACGCGGTATAACACATTCATTGTTGTACAACACGTCTTGCTACAAACATGGTTAACCAAGAAAAATTAGTAAAAGAAATAAAATCACTTAGTGATTCTATTCGGGCTAAAAACAGAGCATTGAAACTAGGTATTAGCGAGAGGGAGAAATTCCTTGAATCTACTTTTAAACCTATTACTGAACCCTTGAAACAATTAAACAAAAAATTTGCTAAACCTGTATTGGAAGGAGATGCGATTGCACCTATTACGAAGTTTGAAAGAGAAAATGTAAAATCAGAAGAGTTTAGTGATGAAGACCCGGAATCCTCTACGTATAGTGGTTTTACCGGTGGAGAACCTGAAAGAGAGCTAGAATCACCGGACTATAGTGGAATAAATTATATGAAGTAAAAGCCAAAAGAGGACATGAAGTTGTATCAACTGCTAGTGAAGAGGAAAAAGAAGAAGAGACAAGGGAAGGTCCGTCAAACATAAGCTTGTTGGGTGAAAACATTCATAACAAAGGACCTTTAGGAAGGAAATATATGATAAAAATGTTAGCTGGAACAAATCCTAATAAAAACTACCATAGTTATGGGGTAAGACTAACAGAAGACGGTTTAATGGTTGGTAATAGCCCGGTAAACATTGATGAACATGATAATATTATTGTTGGTAATCAAAGATATAAGGGCACAAGGGGATTATTTGAATTATTATTTGAAAATAAGCCTTTAGAATTGTTAGTTAAAGAAAAAGACATGGAAGCATATAAAAAGATTTTGGAACAAACTAATGCATACAGGAGGAAGTATTCAGCTGACCAACCTGTTTTTAGATCAAAGTCTTTAAAATATAGAGAATTTGTATCCAAGTTAATACCAACAACGAGAAGACAACCAATGCCAATAATACCAAGAAAACCTGTAAAACGAAGGTTTGTGTCATCCACTTTGGATATAAGTGCTACAGAACCAAGAAAAAGAAACAAGTCTGTTACAGGTACAGGTTTAATGAAGAAACTGTATAACACAAATGTGATTTATTACAATAATATCAATAAATTGGTTGATAGAATGAAACTAATACATGAAGCTAAAGAAGCGGGTCATACTGGATTGGAAAACGAATGGGTGGCTTTAGTGGATGAACTCCGAAACCGTGGGGTAATCTCATAAAAATGCGTTACTCCCTAGAATACTATTCAGTTGCACCATGAGTGTCGACAAGTTCGGACGTTACTCCTCGGATGGGTTATATTATGCCAATAGTTTAAAAAGAAGTGCTGGTTTACCACAAACACCTGATGGAGATTATGATATGAGTAATAAAAGGTTAAAAAACATAAAAGATCCTACGGATGAAAACGATGCAATAAATTTAAAAATATTAAAGGAAAAGATATCGCCAACATTAAGACTACAAAATAACACATATGACGCAGAAGATCATAGAATCATCAACGTTGGTAAACCAAATCAAAACGGTGATGCAATAAACAAAGGTTATTTGTCATCTGAATTAAAAAATACGTTAAAATTCAATGGGAAAACGTATAGTGCTAACAATAAACGTATATCCAACGTAGATGACCCTAAAGATGCAAAAGACAGCGTAAATAGACGCTATTTACATTCTTTGATACCTGAAAAGACAAAAGATGGATTTTCTTTTTATAAATTTGTTATTAATGATATAGGCTATCCAAAAACTGAAAACGATGCTGTAAATCTAAAATATATTAAAGATCATTGCATCATACGTGATGTAGGGGTTATAGATTGTTTTAATAATTGTTTAGCAAATGTTAAAGATGGTTCGGCGCCATCAGATGGTGCAACAGTGGGTCAAATGATGGAAGCCTTAAAACAAGAAACAACCTCTTTTGTAAAACAAGATCAAGTAGTATCGAAGCAAGGGGATGAATTTGTTCAAGGTAATGAAAAATTTAATTTATTAACATACAAAAATGATGCTTGGGATTGCATGGATAAAAAGTTATCAAATATGGGATGGGGTTATGAAAAACATGATGCAGCTGCTTTATCACAAACCGTACATCTAGATCCAGATAAATATTTTAGATGGTTTACATGTAATAATAGAGTGATAAGAGACTTGGCACAAGGAAGAGAAGCAAATGATGCTGCAACTGTAGGACAGACCATTACAACATCATTAAAGGATAGTAAAGTGTATGATTGTAATAATAAACGTATGACAAACCTTAAAGACCCTGAACATGTAGATAATGCTGTCACTGTTAATTTTCTTGTAAAAGTTTTAGGTAATGCGATATTTGATTTACACAATCATTTTACACCAGATATTCTTCAAGGAAAATCAGGTCATAATACTTATGCTGAATCCATGAGAGGTGAGTATATTAAACGAGAAATTTATAATAAATACTTTATTAACCCTAAAACGAAACAGTTTAGATCATCAGATTGGGGTGATATTGATATTTAAGTAAATAACTCAATAAATGACTTCATTTATGTGCAACCTGTCATAGAGTTAACACATGAGTTGCACATTGCCATTATAAAAGGACAATAATGACGTTCAAGTACATCAGTCCATATCGAGACACTGCAAGAAAAGGAGGTGGGATCACGTCCACAGCGGTTTCTCTGTTAAGTAAAGCTTTAAAACAAATTCCAGTAGGATCCATAGTAAATAGAGCAATAGACGCATTACCATACGAATTTCATATACCAGGAGGTTATCAGTATTGCGGACCAGGAACTAAATTGAAAAAACGACTGGAAAGAGGCGATCCTGGCATAAACAAGTTAGATCAGGCTTGTAAAGAACACGATATCGCATATTCCACGTTTGCCGATTCAAAAAATAGATCAATAGCTGACAAAAAGCTTGCGGACATAGCTTGGCAACGAGTAAAATCAAGTGACGCTAGCATAGCAGAAAAAGCAGCAGCTTTAGCAGTAACAGCAGGTATGAAGGCTAAAACAGCAGTAGGAGGTGGAAGAAGGAGGAGAAGGAGAGTAAAAAGGAGGTCAACCACAAGAAAACATGGAGGAAATATAAAAAGAAGACGACGATCTACAAGAAAAGGCAGGAAGAAGCCCACCGTGTGGTCAATGGTAAAAAACGGGGCAGGTCTTTACCTAAGACCTTATCGTGCATATTAAATGAAAGAAATCAATTGGTCATACCACATAAAGCATTAACCAATATTGAATTATTTAAATATATTTCCTGTTTAAAAATACCATTTTTCCGCGGTGTGTTTATGAAAGACAGTTTACCAAAGAAAATGTGGCAAAATGAGACTGGAATTGTAAATTTGGATAATACTGAAGGGCCTGGCACCCATTGGGTTTGTTATAAGAAACTAAATAACAATGTATATTATTTTGATAGTTTCGGTAATTTGCCACCACCAAAAGAACTTCAAAATTACTTTAAATCTGCTAAAAACATATATTATAACTATAAAAGAGAACAACCTGATAATACTTCAATATGCGGCCATTTATGTTTGGAATTTCTAGCTAAAAGTATCAGTCACTATTGAGATGTCTTCCTATACGGTATCATTAACAGGAAAATCGTCCACTTTACGAAGTATCCTTTTTCCAGCGTTACGCTTGCAAAAAGGAAGGTTTTGGGAGGCGGCACTATTGGATTTTACAACGTACAACTCTATTCCCAATGTTACGGAAGGTAAAAATAACATATTGCATTATTATAAGGGAAAGGATGCCAGTGGAAAATTTACAGACTTACAAGAGTGCAGGTTACCCACAGGTTCTTATGAAATTGATCATATAAATGAATTTTTGCAAACTAAAATGGGAAAAGACAATATAACATTAAAAGGTAATAATAATACGATGAAAGCTGAAATTACTTCCAAATATTATATAGATTTCACTCAACCAAACTCAATTGGTGATTTATTAGGATTTTCTAACGATGGGCCTGTATTAGAACCAGATGTAACACATTCCGGTAAGAAAACAGTAACAATATTAAAAATCAATAGTATAGACATAACTTGTAACATTATACAAGGTGCTTACAGGGATGGGGCTAACACCCACATCATACATACTTTTTACCCAAGTGTACCACCTGGATTTAAAATTGTTGAAAAGCCACAAAACCTGGTATATCTACCGTTGAACACCACTTTCATTTCAGACATCGTGTTGAGCGTATTGGATCAAGACGGTAACTTGGTAGACTTCAGAGAAGAGCCTATTACGATTAGATTACATTTAAAATCGACACTTTAATACAAAACCATGGGTTTAACATTTAAAAGCGAACAACCTACGGGAAACCGCATTAGTAGCTCTTCAGCTGTGGAGGAGTTAACACGCGAGAACATCCGTTTCTTAGAGAGAATTGGATTAAAATTAACCGATTATGGATATACTGGATATAGCGCAGGGTCCAACATTCGACGAAACCCTATGGGAAAAAGAATATCACACCCACAACCCTTACACTTCATCGAAATTAAACAATAACGATGAAATTCGTATTCCCATACAAAATCAAGACATATACACACTACCATGTGAAAGTTACTTGTACATTGAAGGACAAGTTACTAAAAAGGACGGTACTACTGTTGGTACAACAGTTCCATTTATAAATAATCCTATGGCTTTCCTATTTGATGAAATTAGATATGAAATATCAGGTGTAACAGTTGATTCCACTAAAAAAGTAGGTATTACGACAACTTTAAAAGGATTAACATCTATAACACCCAATGAAACCAATTTACTTAAACCTGCCGGATGGGTATTACCTACGATTGACACGATCACTCCAAATCCAAATGGATATTTTGATTTTCATATTCCATTACGTTTGTTGCTTGGTTTTGCTGAAGATTATAGGAAAATAATATTAAACGTTAAACAAGAATTAGTTTTGTTGAGATCTTCTAACGATAAAGACATTATTAAAGCTGCAGATGCTACTACAGATGCGACTTTAGAATGGAAATTAAAATTAGACAAAATTGTATGGAGAGTTCCACATGTTAAATTGGCTGACGAGCATAGAATGCTACTTTTAAGGAAATTAAAAGCCGATCGTGATATTGTTATTCCATTTAGAAGTTGGGAATTTCATGAGCATCCCAGTTTACCTACTACGGATCGACACACTTGGACTGTTAAAACATCAAATTATGTAGAACGAGCCAGGTATATTATATTTGGTTTACAAACAGGTAGAAGAGACGCCATTACTAAACATGCAGGACAATTTGATCATTGTGACTTGAAAAATATTAAAGTTTATTTAAATTCACAATTCTTTCCATACGACAATTTAAATGTGTCATTCACTAAGAAGAAATACAGTATATTGTACGATATGTACGCGAGATTCCAAAGTTCATATTACGGTAAAACAAATACACCTTTATTATCACCTGACAAATATTTCGATGCCTACCCAATAGTTGTAATCGATTGTTCTAAACAAAATGAATCAGTAAAGTCATCAAGTGTGGATATAAAAATAGAAATGGAATTCAACGATGCTATACCGGCTAATACAACTGCATACTGTTTAATTCTACATGATAAAATCGTAACATACACACCTTTAACTGGAATTGTTAAAAATGTATTGTAAGAACCGGTTTTGTTTCATTCCGCGAGTATAAAAGCAGAGCGTACAGACCGCTCCTCATCAGTTTGTTGCCTACTGTTGTATGGGTAGCATCGTATTCAATATGGCTTCTCCTAGTGGTACACCTGAAAATGTGGTAGATATTGAGAAGGAGATATCTGAGTTTTTAGATCCTCAAGGTCACCAGGAAGGAGGTGAACAAAACGTTTGCGGACAACTTCACGCCAGTAATAATGTTGAAGAAAAAGGTAAAAGAAGAAAGACTATACAAAAGAGAAAAAGGGATATTGAAGATAATATTTCTCCAAACATATTGAGTGAGGTATTTTTGCGAATATTTTACCCAATCTCTTCCAGTTTGGATAAAAGTGTTTTAATCGGTGTTATGAAATCTACAGATTATTCCCCTACTGTAATTTTAACTCATGGACCCAAAATGATTTTGTTTACGGACAGTGCTTGGGAATCGTTTATGAAACATTTGCATCTGCTAGAATGCTATTTAAGTAGTAACATGTTTGGAAGAAAGACAAGAGTAGGACTTTTGGATTCAAATGTGGAAATTGATATTATTAAACAACGTGGTGATCATCAGCTACGGTTTAGAGACACAACAAGACATGATAACAAAATTCAACTTAATCGAGAGGAGTTTTTCATTTTAACTTGTGCTACTGAACCTATAACAAGATACTTGAGACAACTGGTGTTTTCAAGTTCGATTATTAAAGATTATCTGGAAGACACTTTGGACAAACAACCGGACGCACCTATATTATACGGACCTGTAGATACTTCTATATTTAATAGAGTTCCTCATGAAGTACAGATGTGGAGACAATTGGAAAAGTACGCTCAACTACATAAGAAATCAGTAAAACAGGAAGAAGAGGAAGATGGAGGAGAAGAATCAAGTGTTAGTGATGAAAATGAAAACAAGGAAAATATAAAGATGGAAACTTAAATAACAATGGTTAGTTTTTAAAACAATAACCAAAATCTTGTGGGGTTAGGCCTATTGGGGACGGTGCCCACGTTAAATATACACCAACGCGCCAACAACTGTACGGTCGGGTATAAAAGTAGTACCTACCGTGGTGTGGAAATCAGTTGACCTCCTGACTTCGTAATGAGCAGACGTGTGACCTTCAAAATGGACAAGGGAGAAGAACAACAAGTAAAGTCCAAGCCTGGTATTATTGAGTTTCAAGCGTTTCGTGGTAATGATGATAGATTCATTATAAAAGAACTTGTGTTTTTGGACATGAATACAAGTGTTCCTTATTCGTTTTTATTTAAACCACCATGTTCTTATTCGTCTTTAACTAGTAAAGCCGCTACTACCAACAGATGGATTTCAAAACACTTCCATCATATCGATTGGTATGATGGTTTTACAAGTTACACGGACTTGTATCACATTATGCATCACTTTTCAGACAAGTTTACCAATATTTACACAAAGGGGCTGGAAAAGAAAAGATGGATCGAAGGATTTACTCATGTTCCGGTTAATGATGTGGAATTGGATAAGAATTATCAATACATGCTGGAAACCATATGTATTTGTACAAAAAGCCCAGAACATGATAAAGATAGACATTGCGCTTTGAAAAATGCCTATAAACTCGCCTCTTACCTTCAAAATGGGGAAGTGGGGAGTGGTGGGGGTAACGGAGAGTATATAAGTGGGGAGCAGACAGGGACCTGGCATGAGTATTACTCGAGATTCCGAGACGACAACATCTCCGAGCAAGAAGACGATCTGTAACCTGACCATGGCATCTCACCAGTTCCTTCAGACTTTGGTCGAGCAGTTCAATGCTCACTCCAAGTCAACAATATTACCTGTAAAGAAGTGCTCGGAACTAAAAGACGAGAAGCACTACATAATCCATGCTATGAAGAAGATGGAGACTACAGTTGGGGAGGCCATCTGCTGCAGTCTCAGCGAGGCGCCGTTTACTCCGGGGGATGAACCAAAGTTCCAGGTGTACCTGCCCAAGAGATTCGTCCATCTTCTACAAAACGAGGATCTTCGCTCTATTCAACCCGGGTGTCTATACCTGGTGTCGCACGGCTGCACGGGTAGCAATTCCCGTTCGGGTTGGCAACACTGTCAACTGTCAGTTTTAAGTTATGTGGTGGTGCGGCTTTAAAGTTGGTTTTTAATAGTAAAATTATCAGTGAGTCGCTGTAACTTAATTCAATGTGTTTCATAACATTATCTTATAATTGTGAATAGTAAAATACTGTCGGCAATGTAATTTTTGACCTGAACAACGTTTTCACGTGTGCTCGACCAAGGAAGTAAGGTTAGGATAACTTTTCCTGTTTGAAACAAACCGTCAATTTCGATAATCGATTGATCAAACTATTGCTAGTCATGACTCGCAATCGATCTTGCAAAAGCGGCGACAAGGAGAAAACAAGTGACGGGTCAAATTTGTGTGGTACGTGTAATAATGTGGTGCCAGATGAGTGTGCCATGCTTTGTGATGGCGTTTGCGAAAAATGGTATCACATTGACTGTGTAAATCTCACAAATGATGATTACATTAGTATTAATGACATGGCTGAAAAAGTGAAATGGTTTTGTTTTGACTGTGACGCTAAATTGACAGACTTTTTCAATGCCGAAGGCTCTCATAGTAGAACTAAATACGAACTCTCACAGCTGCGGTCTACTATTGAATCATTATTGAATTCAGTCAAAAGTGTTGCCGAAGACAATGCTAAGCTTAATTCTAGAGTGGACAGTTTAACGAAAGTACAAACAACATCGCAAGTTAAGACTGTAAAAGACTATCCCGTAGTCAGTGAAGACATCATGCCCTCATGGAATCAAGTCGTAAATAGTGTTGGTCGAGGGCGAGGTCGACCAAACAATAACAACCAAAAGCCGAAATACACTGCTTCCTCCATGGCATGCAGTGTCTCCGAGCAACCGATTGTATCGAATACTTCTAACCTCAATTTCTGTGATGCCGATTGTGACATAGAGAAGGACGCCACACTTTGTGATAGATTTACAAACAATGATAATGTTTCTTTCAATGACAATGACTGGAAGGTTGTCAACTATGGACGTAAATCCAATCGTAGGAACAATTATCATACCGGTAGTAATGTGCACAGCAACTCTGAGGAGTTTGTAAATAATAAGGACTCTACTACAAGCCCTAAAAAGACCGTCTCAAAGAATGGGTCTTATACCTCACATGCGAACAGACCTAATTACCAATCCAACCAGTATTTTAAGAACTCAAGACCTAAAGTGATGTTTGGTAAAAAAGAGGGACAGTCCAAACTGAAAAGTGTCAAGAAGTTAGCTTGGGTCTTTGTGTCAAGACTTCATCCAAGTGTCACTAAAAAAGATGTTGAAGATTTTGTAAAGGATGGTGGTGTAAACTCTAGTGAATGTGTTGAGTTACAATCCAAATATGACAGCTACAAGTCCTTTAAGGTCGGTATACCTGATGATCAGACTAATAGTGTCCTTTCCCCTGAGTTTTGGCCAGAGGGGACACTAGTTAAGGAGTTTGTTCATATAAAACAAACTGGTTTCCGTCGTAGCACGGTTTTTTTGGGGAAGGAGTCAGTGAGGGAAACAACAACCTAACTAGGCCTACAATCACTGACAACCTCAGTGAAACCGCCTACTTTGGGGTGGCAGAAAGAGACAGTAGGGTGAAAAATTCTCTTGGTTTTGTGTTATTGTCTTTTTTGTTTCTCAACATCCAAGGATTAAGGGATAAAGTTGATATTCTGGAAGATTTGGTAATTAGTAATACCTGTGATTTCATATGTTTATCTGAACATTTTATAAACGACGAGTCGATTGAGCTTTTTAAAATAAAAGGTTTTAATCTGATTAGTTATTTTCAGAGAGATAACCTAATCAAAGGAGGTACTCTGATTTATGCATCAAATAGATATAACTGTAAACTACTGGACATTGACAATTTTACCTGTGAAAAACACTTTGAGGGTTGTGCTTTGTTATTATCGGACTATAGGCTAATTTTAGTATCTGTATACCACACACCAGATGGTGATGAGCTGATATTTTTGGATTGCCTTGAAAGACTTTTATCTGAACTAAATAAGCCTAAATGGTTTAACTACACAATTGTTATGGGTGGTGACATTAATTCCAAGTTTGACATAACAAAGAAAACTAAATCAAGTGAAAATTTTGTTAACCTTCTGAAGCAGTTTAACTGCTACTGTTACAATTTTGAACCTACACGCTTTGATGCATGTCTGGACAACGTGTTCTCCAATGCTGAGAAGGACAGATGTTTCTCTACGGTGGAACCTTTTCATTTCTCGGACCATGAAGCACTGTGGTTTCGTCTCACCATTAGTCAGCCTGATGTCATCGATCACAACCAGCGAGGAAAACACACCCTACGGAGGAGTTTCTCAGAGACAAACTTGACTAGATTTAGGTATGAGCTTTCAAAATTTGACTGGTTGACTGATTTTTCTTTATTAATTCATAATTTTACAAATGTACCTTTACCTTGTGTTACCCTTGCTGAATTTGTTTTTCAATATTTTTTCTCTATTCTCTGTGAATTGATTGATTCTTGTTTTCCAAAAAAAGAGGGTTTTAAAAGGAAATCAAAGCCTATGCATAAACCTTGGTTCAGTGAACACCTTTCAAACTTAAAACAAGAGCTTCTTTTTGCTTATGAAATATTTTGCTTTACAGGTCATAAAGTCGACAAAGAGAATTACTATTATCTTAAGTCACAGTACAAAAAAGGTATTAGAGATGCTAAATTGGGATATAATGCAGAAAAAATTGAGGGTGCTAGTAATAAGTGTAAAGCAGCATGGTCAATTGTAAAGGGTTTCAGTAAGCCGGTCATTGAAAAAAATGTTCCAGTTCATGTAGATAAGTTTGGTAAATATTTTGTCGATTCTGTTAATACTATTAGGTCAGAGATAAGAAAATCTAATGTGGCATCTAATGAGTATTTAAGTAAAGTTCCTGTCTGTGATCAGCAATTCCGTTGGAGTTGGGTTACTGAAGCCGATATCAAAGATGTCATTTCTAAACTCAAAAACTCAAAATCCTTGGATATTTATGACATGTCAAATTTTTTAATTAAGCAGGTTAAGGATGAAATTTCAGCTCCCCTTGCCATTATTGTGAATTTATGCCTTCAAGAGGGGGCATTTCCAGGTCAACTGAAAGTGTCAAAACTCACACCCATTCACAAGAGTGGTGATAGGAATAATCCGGCTAATTACCGGCCTATCTCTCTTGTTCCAACTTTAGCGAAGGTCATTGAGAATGTTGTTGTCAAACAGGTGGGAGATCACTTTGAACAGCTCAACCTTTTTTCACATTCCCAATTTGGTTTCAGAAACAGCAGATCCACCGCGGATGCCATTGCGGCGCTGATTTCTAAAATTTTATTTGCTTTTGAAAATAAAGACAGTGCTTGGGTCACCTTCTGTGACCTAAGCAAAGCTTTCGATTGTGTTGACCATCAACTTTTATTAGAGAAACTGTGCCGCTATGGCTTTCGTGGTGTATCGCTCAACCTTTTTAAATCTTATTTGTCTGATCGAAGGCAAATTGTCTGTATCAACGGTGAACAGTCTGCACCTGCAGTCGTGAAACACGGTGTCCCACAGGGCTCAGTTCTTGGCCCGCTATTGTTTATAGTGTCAATCAATGATCTACCCAGCTGTACACCATGTCCATCATACCTGTACGCTGATGACACCACATTTCTGATGACGGGGTCTAGTTTTGAAGTTTTGGAAAATAATATGGAGTTTGTACTGAGAGAGGCCTCAGATTGGTTTTCTGCAAATTTCTTTCTTTTAAATGAAGCTAAAACAAAGAATGTGATATTTAGTCTTAAGTCTGTTCCTGAAAATTTAGAATTAGTTAGCCATGTAAAGTTTTTAGGTGTGTTTTTGGATCAACAATTGTCATGGGCCCCTCATGTAGAATATCTTTGTAAAAAGCTTTCTAGAGTAACTTTTCTTATTTCTCGTTTAATGTTCTATGTTCCATTTTTGTATGTCCGAAATGTGTATTTTGCTCTTTTCCAGTCTTTAATTTCATATGGGATCATTTTTTGGGGAAGTTCTTCCAGAACGCATGACATTCTCCTTGTACAAAAAAAGATTGTCAGGATTATGACAAAGTCAGATAGGCTTGAGCACTGTAAGCCTCTGTTTGTTGAATTAAAGATACTTACTATTGTAAACCTGTACATTTTTAATATTTTGCTTTTTACTTTTAAAAACTCTGACATGTACTCTTTAAGAAGTAATATTCATTCTGTCAATACCAGATTTAAAGACAAGTTGGATGTTCCATATGTTAGGCTACAAAAAACCAGACAAGGTTTTGAAATAATGGGACTGAGGCTAATGAATACATTACCAATGGCTGTGAGAAATCTTAGTTTTAACAAATTTAGAAGTAAGCTTTCAGAATATCTTCTTAAATATCCTTGTTACAATCTTGAAGAGTTTTTTGCCCGCTCAAAAATTGAACTGGCTGAATAATTCTATTTAGGCCTAAGGTATTAGATCTCACTTTTATACCATCCTGGTACAAATTTTTGTAGTTATTAACTGTTTTTGCCTTCTCTCATGCTAATTTTATCTGTGTAAATTTGACTTGCAAACAAAGTGACTAAATAGTTACCATGTAATCTTTTATCTGTGATATACCTGTGCTTAGTTTTTAGTTGTACTTTGAATTTATCTTTATATATCCAAGTTTGAAATGATGTTCTTGTCTATAAAATTTAATTTCACAACAACATACCCCGTGGTAATGTAAAACAAATTGACTTGTCTATGTGTTTTGTAACATTTTAAGACCAATAAATTCTGATTCTGATTCTGATTCTGATTCTGATTCTGATTCTGATTCTGAATTCTACAGAGTTGACCATCCACATCGCTGACAAGCAGCAGTGTTAGATTTAAGTTTTAATGTTGTACATATGTTGTTGTTGTAATGTTTTATAAATAAACGAATCATAAAAGACAAAAAAAATAAAAAAAAACAAAAAATGCAACATATCAATATGTGACAAACTTCACGTATTGATATGTTGCATTTTTTTAAACTTCGCGGGTGACCTTGACCTTTGACCTTTGCATTTCACAACTACCCCCACTACCGTAATTACCCCCACCACCGCACTAGGATTCAAACCTGCTTGGATGCGAAAAACGGTCATTCTGTTGCCAACTAGCAAACGATGAGCACCTTGTACGAGCTTTGCTTACAACGAGTTATAACTGACGCATCTTTATTCCAGACGGCTTTACGAGATAATATCCCTATAACAGTAAAACAGGATATCGAAGAGTACAAGAAAGATAATAGAGGGTATTCGGGATACTCCTGGTATAGGTTCCAAGACGGGGAAAAGTTTTGTAGGCCTTGTGGCAATGCTGCCGTCAGAGACCTTCGACGGTTCGTACAGGAAGGTGGTAGAAAACAGTTTGGATTTCTAGCACCAATGTTTAGATTTGAAAACTACAAGGACACCTGTGCTATTTGTTCCATCCCTTTGTATCAATGGAAAAAGTTTAGAAGTGTTTAATTGCATCTTTCATACCCCCACCACCATTACCCCCACAACTTTTCCATGTACCTCCAAACGCTGTGCCTCGGCTTCATTTCTACTCCAGCAGCCAACCTAGCAACATCAGGATGTCTCTCAACGTCAGTTGCGCAAGTTACGAGGAGGTGAGCATCAAGACTCAGCAGGAGCTAAACGACTTATACAAGGAGTTGCAGCTGATGGTGGCACGAGGCTACCGTATAAATGTGCAAGTTTACGCTTGCAATATACGGAACACCCGGCAGTCAAAGGAAGAGCCTGGACACTCCTCAACGGCTTCCTCACCAGCATCCATGAAGACCGAGCCAGACAACTTGGACTACTTCAGCTGACTAGCAGTTGTATTTCTTGTCCTAACCATTGTAGAATATGTATATTTTTTCATTATATTAAAGAAGTAAAAGAGCAAAAACACCTATCTTGTTACTGACATATAAGCTCAGTAACAAGATAGGTTTTTTTAAAACACAATTTGGATGACCTTGAAACTTCCCCCTCCACTGCTTTGTTACCCCCACCACTTGACTATTGGTGTACATGGCACATCGCAATTGGAAACCTCATTCCATCTTCAACAGCCACATCGACAACATCAACAATGGCAAACCTACCAACAGATGAAAGATGTCCTCACGCATGTTGTGACTTCGTCCACGAGTTGGAGAAGAGGATGCAGGAGAGGGCGATAAGAAGAAAGCAGATCCACTCAGAAAATATCATGATAGTCAACGGCTATCTTTTATTGTTCGGCCTTATTATGGTTGTACTTTTCATACTGTATGGCATAGTCACATGTGTCGGCAAGGTTGCAGAAGAAAACGCTCGCCACCATCAATTGGAAAGTTTCAATGTTACTTTGTAGGTTTTCCTTTTTTTTAAAACTTCGTTTGGATGACCTTGAAAATACCCCCACTACTCCACCACACCCCCCACCACTTCACCATGTTCCTGCATGAGCATCACATCAACCGTCATTCCTTGTCCGACAAGCAACCATGGCAGACAACAACACCATCAGCCAAGCTGACTCCACTACTGATGTCGGTACAAGTACGGGTTGGACACTGTCGATCGATAGTGTACACTATTTGGAAACAATTTGCGAACGGATGAAGGAAATACTGCGGGACAACCCTGGAATCATAATACAAATGAATTTAAATTATGATTGGTCCCAAGTCAGAATGCAAGGGGACGATAACAACGGTCAACAATCTCCACAATATTCGCCCATGTCCCCGATCTACCCTTACGGCGAGTCTGACGTCGATGAAGATGAGGCTAATGAGGATGTGGGGGACAACGAGGCTGAAGAGGAGTAACCTTCATTCCTTTTTTTTAAAACCCAAATTGGATGACCTTGAGAATTCCCCCTCCACTATTTCCTTTTTTTTAAACCCAAATTAAATGACCTTGAAAATACCCCCTCCACATACTTTTGGTTTACCCCCTCTACTTTTCAATACTGTTACCACAGTCTGTAGCTCACATCATTCCTTGCTTAGCTATCATGGCGGACAGCACTCTTTCTCGAGTTGACTCCACTACGGATGAAGAATGGCCATTTTCCTGGAATGTTCATCTGCAAGACTCGGCAGAAGTGGATATGTTGCATGAGAAATTGGTGTATGTATTAAACGAAAACCCCAACATTGAATGTAGAATGACTATGGATTTCGATGCGACAGGGGTCCACACTCAACCTTCTACTTCCAGCCAGCCTGAACCTCAGCTACAGCCGAAGAACTTTACACATCTTTACACTCCAATACGGCCGGAGGATGTGGTTATCAGCGAGGCAGACTCTACTACAAGTTATATTGAACCAACGAATTGGAAGCTTGTTGTTGACACCTTACACAAGGTCGACTTAGTATGTGACAAATTAAAGGAATTGATGATGCAAGATCCTGGTCTTCGTTTTAAAATTGATTTGTTTTTCATCTGGGGAGCACCTGCACGGGGCTCTTCGTCTGACAGCTCTCTAAGTACAACGGATGAGGAGGAGGAGGAGGACGACTAGTTATCTTTTTTAAAACTCCGTTTGGATGGCCTTGACCTTTCCCCCTCCACTGAGTTTATTTAAGGTGCACTCTCAATGACTGCAGCATCATTTCATCGCGCACCTTCACCACAGCAACATGGAGAGTCAACTCAACTACTGTTGCGAACGGAAATGTTTTTCATGGCCGAATGACATTGATGTTGCGGATGGCCTGGCGTGTAGAAAATGTGAAGCTTTTGGTCAATGCATGTGTAAGTGCAAGTCTTGGAAGAAGCCGAAACCGGAGTTGAAGACATTCCATGTGTACCAGATGAGAGGGCATAAGTACACTTGTTGCCCTGAACGTTGCATTGAATTCACATTAAAACAGCTAACTGGCTGCAAATTGTGCAACAATCATTTTGCAGGTTTTTGCAAACATTATTTAGGAGCCTGTCAGTACAGATCAACTTGGCATACAGAAGCACTCACTATCAATGAAATCGCTATAGATACACAAGAGTAGTCTTTCTACTCTTTTCTTTTTTTTAAAACTCCATTTGGATGACCTTGACCTTTCCCCCTCCACCCACCTTAGTTTATATAAACCCCATTCCCACTGACCACAGCATCACTTCATCGTGCTCCCTCGTCAAAGCAACATCAGCTATGGAAAGTAAGCGCATCTCATGTTGCGAGCATAGGTGTTTGGAGATACAAGGCGTCACATATTGTGCAAAGAAGCGTTGGGAGGAAGAGACGGGGACAACCTATTGCTGTGAGGATAAGTGTTTCCTCTTACCAAAGTGGCAAGTGGATGGGCTGGCCTGCCGGCAATGTGAATGCTTCGGATGTTGCAGGTGTAGATGCAAGAACCAACAGCTGCCACCACCGGTACTACAAACTTTCAAAATCTACAAATCCAAATACTTTTATACTTGTTGTCCGCAGCGGTGTATTAAATTTCACTTCTCCAATCTTACCAATTGTCGGAAGTGCTACGGACAACCTGATGGGTGGTGCACCTGTTTTCTGGACTCCTGCCGCTACAGATCGGATTGGTTTACAGATCCGTTGGAAATTGATGAGGTCGCCCAGGAAGCACAAGAGTAGTCTTTCTACTCTTCAACTTTTTTAAAACTCCATTTGGATGACCTTGAAATTTCCCCCTCCACTTCCCCATATACCTAGAGTACACAGAGCCTGACAGTCAGTCACTCGGTGGCTGTCGTGGGGTGCGCATCGGTGTCGGCGCTCCGTTGTTAAGTTTTCAAGGTCACAGTAATATGAAATTGGGGGTGTTGTGCTAGTTCAAGGTCACCTGAGGGATTACCGATTGCCCATTTAGGCAGAGTCATGTCAGAAACTCAGGTTTAACTTGGCACTTTTGCCGTTTCTCATGTAATATTCGCTCCAAGTGATCAAGGTCACGGGGACTCGGACTGAAACTCGGAGCGTAGTGCGAGAAACGGCAAAAGTGCCAAAAAATTTTAAGTTTCTGCGTGACCTTGACCTTAGTGGCGTCGGTGACGTCGTTTTGATGACGTAAGGGGTGATGACGTCATCAGCACGTCATTTCTGTGACGTCATGGGTGTGACGTCATCGAAATGACGTCATTAGTGATGACGTCATCGATTGCGTCATCGATGACGTCATCGGTGAGGTCATTGACCTCGATGACGTCATCCCTCAGGTGACCTTGAACTGGGCCAGCATCCTCAATTTTGCACTACTCTCGGGGATTCGAAAACCGACTCATTTGTGTACATTAAAACTTATGTTATGATTTTATTTTAAAACGAGGGGCAGGTGATAGTAGTTCTATTGAGTGAAGAACTATTAATAACCAAATGACATAATATATCTAGAGTGGTAATACTAGGTATAATAAGACATTTTGAGGCTTTGTGCAACTAAAATTTATACTAGGAGCGTTACCAACCTTACAAACTATTAAAAATGGACTGCGGTTTTTACTGTTATGTTATGTTACTGTTATGTTATGGTCAAAAACTTTATAACAAAATGGGAAAGAAAGATATTAGGAAAGATTATTTTCTGAAATGTTCTCCTAATAGATTCTCCATATATAGTGATTTTTTTTTTTAAATCTGCTTTGTTTACACAAAATCATGAATTTTGATTTGGAGGGACGGATATTAACAGCGAGTAAAGATGATGTATTTTAAGCGGCTGTGTTTAAACTTGCTGAAGAAAAAAGAATCTGACAGGAGCTAAGATCTATTCAATTTGA
The DNA here is from genome assembly GCA_030545055.2 of Neoaliturus tenellus. NCBI lineage: Eukaryota > Metazoa > Arthropoda > Insecta > Hemiptera > Cicadellidae > Neoaliturus > Neoaliturus tenellus. The sequence goes on from CM061537.1 coordinate 87,465,758, forward strand.
GGACAAAAAAAACAATGAAATGGGTATGATACAAAGTATTGGAAGTTAATTGACTCTGAAATGGGTGCTAAACATCCGTCATGTTTTTTCTCATTGCCGATTTTCTATGTTATATTAAAAAGCCGTCATAGATAAAAGGGACTATTATTTCTTGCAAAACAAATTTTTCATAGATCGATATAAGATTAAAAACAGACAGAATGAAGCATTTTCAAACGGGTGGCCTAATAGTACAGGATTGTAAAGAGTGCTTTGGGGGCGAATAGCCTGTTCTGGAAACTTTCATAGTAAAGAATTGGTGATCCACTATGGTTTATGCTATTAGCGAATTTCCCATAGGGAATAAGCTATTTCCGTAGGTCTCATGGTAAGACCTAAGCCCGGGACCATATTACTTTTTCGTTTTTAGTTGCCCAGAGACCAAAAATAATAGTCATTAAAATTTATATATACATAAGTAAATATATATATATATGTGTGTACATGTATATATATATATATATATATATACATATATGTATGTACATACATCTTATGGAGGATGTATGTAATATGTATGTGTCCCTAGGCACGATAACTCTCGTAAAAATGGTCCGATTGACACCAAATTTGGTAGAGATGTGTAATCCTACGTTTATTCGGATGAGTTCGTAAATCAGCCATATCGACCTATCGGAAGGGGTAGTTTTGGGGGTTTTGTACCCCAAAAATGGGTTTTTTGCATTTTTCATATGTAATTTTTAAAAATTTCAAATTTTTATTTTGATCATTGGATTTAGCTCAAAAAAACACACAATTTAGTATTTTGAAGCTTTGCTCTATCTCCATTGGTTACCAAGATATTTCAAAGTCTAAAGACAGTACGTTGTATTTTGAGGCTCCAATGTTAATCTTATGGAGAATAAGGATGTGTTAATATTTCACTTACTAAGCAATAATGTTTTTGGATGAAACTTGGCATTCAGCTTCATTTGGTTGAGACTCATCCATTTATGGTAAACAATCTTGGTTTTTGTGCTTATCATGGCAGCAAACCTGCATAATCTTTTCCCATGTTAATCATATGGAGAATAGGCAAACTCCTTTAGCAATGGACAGATATTGATGAAATTTAGTGTATGGCTTCATATGGTTAAAATAATTTTTTTTAATGCTAAAAACCTACTTTCAGTGTTCCCCATGGCAGCATACCTGCATACTCTTTCTCTACATTTATCATAAGGAGATAAACATTTATTTCCATATTTATGAGCTTGTGATGATTTTTGGTTTACAGGTTTATCTGGTCATAATTAATACTACTAATTTAGAAATTCGCTGAGTACGCAGGTCTGCTGCGACGGGGGTATTTTGATTTTATGATTAGGAACTTTTGCCCCTATGAGCCACTAGTTAATAATAAAACAAGTTAATGACATTAAAAATATTAATTAATAAACTATTCAAAATTACTTGTATTAATGTTTAATTAAGTAAAACCATTGACTATGTACACTAACGTAGTGTACAAAGTCAATGGTAAAACACTTCAGCAGAATATCCGGGTAAATAACACAGTACCATTTAGCGAGTAAAAATAAAAGTATTTTTACTACATGAATACATAGAGACTGGTAACTTATCAATTTACTAGTATCTACTCGTACAATTAATGGAAACTATTTTCATATCGTTTACAAAATACCTCATTACATTCATATTTTTTTATGGAAAATTAAAGGACAGTTATGGGGAATACATGCAAGTTCACACAGAAAGACACACATTATAACACAAATTCACGAAGTCTTACAAAAACTTTACAAAGCCATTGTAAAAAGTTAGGCTTATAAAACTAGCAAGACATGCTCTCGTGAAGTAGACTACATTGCATAGCTAAAGATAAGATCGAGAGTTAATGGAGTAAAACAATAAACATCAGTTTGTATAGGTTGTAAATGTTTAAGAAAATCAACTAAGCACAATTCTAGTTAAGTAAAGACATTGCGTAAAGGTCATTGTTGTATTTAAATGAGCGGATGGTTACATAAAAATAACATAGACCTTCGTCGATTCATGTACTCCTAAACGGACTTAAGATGGTTACTAGTATACAGACTAAAGATATTACAATTTTCAACCTATACTAATTTTTTGGTCCTAGGCCTAATCATCGTCGATTGCCAGCCGAAATCACCTATTGTTTATATTCGTGTATAGTAAAAGTTTACTAAAGTTTTTAGTTGTTTCATAAATAAAGTGTAGAAAAAACAAACGTGAATGTAAAAAGTTAATTTCCAGATGCTTTCGACAACAAATTCGGAGTAAAATCACAATTTTATAGCATCGATCACTTGAAACTCTCTTTGATGTTAATTTTTCCAACTACAGTAGGTATAATGTACAAGTCTTTATCACCCACAATAGGTGATTTATGTCCCTCTATTCGCCATCCAAGGTCAAATGCAGCGAAACATACTGATTGTTGCGGGGTGGAAAGATAAAGCGACTATTGTAGCATATTGTACCGACGTTCTATTGTATAGGTTGAAAGCTCAACTCTAGAGCCTGCGTCTGCGTCACAGAACTTTTACAGTAGGCTAGATGCCTGCCTCCACGTCCTTAAAAGTTTACAAACATTTTAAACAAATAATCTGATGATGTTGATGCATAAAACCATGAAGTGATGAAGAAAAAAATAGAACGAAGAAATATTACATAACACCAAACTCGCCGGTAATCAGAGATGATCAAAATGATAAATGAAACTCTTGAAGAATGTTCTCTTTCCTAACCGATACTTTAATTACTTAAGCATATAATCACCGCAACATCCTGTTCGTGGTTAAGAAATATAATTTTAAGTGTATCAGAGTAAAACTCAACATACATGGTTGTCACGTTTTCTATCCTCATGGTCATCCAATCCTTTATGTAGGACACACTTCTCGATACGTCGAACCAAGACGTACCCCGGAAACAGCGCATCCAACTGTATCCCCGGTTCAAAATAAAAATCCGCTCTTTGCTACCAACGAAGTCCATGACGATTGTAGGCTACCAATGAAAACTAACAGAGAACCAAACTGAAGATAGCGTTTACCACTTGTTACTTCTTACGAAAACCTTCTGAAGCAAAAGTATTCTGTAATGATGAAGACAATTCTGCAATGATAAACGTTTGTCAGCTCAATATCGAACACGTGCATAATATTCCATTATGATTTGGTCGTTAAATTAAAACAATAGGTACTCAATTGACGAAATCAATTGAACTAATTTTTACGCGTAAAACCATTTTACTTTTTCCATTTTAATTGATGCGTGGTTATGTAGATGTGCAAATGTCGGTAAATACATTTTATGTCTTTGATGTTAGCCTTACTATATATAATTTTAATTTTTTCATTATTCCGCTCAATTTTGGGATCACACATTCATTCGACTCAATACCGTTTAGTTAATTCTTGTCAATGAAAAACATCGCCTATTCTTGTAAAGATATTTTATACTGGTTAAATCGTTCTAACCATTTTTTTAATTGTGTATTTTGTAGGCTACTTTATCGCTGACGTGTTTTGATTTGCCCAGGGAAATTCCGGATGGTTTTAATATTAACAAATACCAGTAATAGCGAGGTATTTTAGTAAAGTGTACACAAATGCATTTTGGGGAGAAGCAGAACCTCTAGGTAACACATACTCCTGTAAACATCAACGACATATTCCCAATGATGCCTCTTAGTAGTCTCTCACGTGACCCCGGTAAAGAAGTCAAAGCGGCAGCATCAACCAATTTTGTACGCCCCGACAGTCGATTCAGTCTGCTCAGTACAACAAAACCGCGCAGTTCCACCTCTTATGTAACCGTGATCTCGAAAATTTCCGGAATCGCTGTCCCGGGAGGTTAGACTCAAGGCAGGCGACCTTGGACACAACTAACAACTGAGGCGGGAGTGCGAGGCCGCGCCAGCTGTGCTGGGATAGGATCAGCTGATTTGGTGGAATAAACATTAGGTGATCAATAAACACTACCGGATTGCTTAATTTCAGAAGAAAAACTACTCCTTGATTGACTAAATCATAAGTGTCTGGTAGTTCTAATATAACAGGTTGGCCGTCTCTTCAGTTGAACACTAAATCTTTCTCATCTGAATACTTTCAATTAGACAATTTTTTTCTAAAATTCTATCTATTACAAAATTATACTGGCGTTGATACATGAAACCATTATTTCTTTGACTTGTTTAAGGGAGACGCTCTATATGAAGACAAATGGGAAAACAGATGAGGTTTATGCGAGAGGGCAAGAGCAAATAGCGGGTAAATTACATGGTGGGTGTGGATAGCAAATGTTAAGGTCTCGTTTCCAACACAAAACATTATGTTATGCCCCATTGAGTGTAAATTCGTAAAAACCCTTTTAGTTTTTACACGATATTTCATTAAAAGCTACAAAAATAAAAACATAGCAAATGATAATAAATGAATTATTTAAAAATAATTATTCCAATAGATCGCACTTTGTTCTTGAACAATTCATAAATATTCACTGCATACCCTGAAAAATTATGTTGAAGCCCTCTATGTATATGCATAGATGTATAAAATATATGCATGCATTCTTCGAGGGCGTGCGCACATGTTAAACCACAGATAAATCAAGTTTGAGCATTAAAATTCGATCTCCGATTGAAATTGAAGGAATTAAACTATAAAATGACAAAGTTGATTGTCGATATCGTTGCACCAACCTGTCACAGTCTGGATTTTCCCCCCAGGCGGAGACCTAAAATCTTGTGAACTAAACTTAACAGTTAGCGGCATCACATTGGGAATCAAATTTGTTTGCAGAGAACCATTCTTAAATTACGCAAAAATAATATTTATGTCAGTTATTCTGCAGTACAATTAGACCCTAAAATGAAACTGGCTTACTGTGGGCTGAAAATAAGATTGAATGAGCACTATTATGTGCTGCCTCTTGGAAATTTTGCACTAAATAGAAACATGCTTAGATATGTGAAAAATAAAATTGCAGACCCACTTCACTCTTGGTCTTTTTTCCTTATATTAATTTTGACTGCACGCTCGCATCAGTCCAAAATTAAGACATTATCTTCCCACATAACAAGATATGCAAGCAAAAGTTCTGAATACAGAGGATAGGACAAATATCACATCAAAATCATTTGCAAGAATTCTTTAACACTTACGATGCATTTTAATGCATAAATATTTAAAGAAATCTATCTTCCTAATAACGTGGTGCCTAAGATTCGGGTAGGCCTACAATGTAAAAATCACTTAACTGCCATTGTCAATAATGACTACGCAGAAGCCTTTATTCATGTGTTTTATTTCAAATAATTATGAAAAAACATCGGGAATATTTTATGTACTTCTCGTGTTAAGGTTTTAAAATAGAAATGTTTCTGTAAAATATATTATAGAATAACACTTGAAAGGAGAGGCTATTCATATATACTGTTTAACTCCTTAAACTTGTTCAAACAAATCGCCGTTTAATTTACTCGTTGAGATGAAAGATGTAATGTTTCCTCCTATAATCAAATATTTCCTAACATATTATTAGTGGAACCAGGACAAGGACGAAATCCTCTATCACATAGCCTATCTCTTCAGTCGCCTGATGCTTCTATTGCACGATATTGTACGATTCTATTGCAGTGTATTGTACTCTTATTTAGTTAAACTGTTAATATACTCCTGTTATAAAGATACATGACATGACCTATATTCAATTTTAAAAGTAAAACTTGCAAAGCTAACCAAGTTAAATTCAGTTTTTAAAGCATACAGTACATGCATGAGAGATAATAGACGGTATAGTCCTATAAATTTGCAAAAACTCCCAGTAACCAGGAAAAAGTACATATTTGTTTTGTTGAGGAAATTTGCATTCAGTCTAAGTTACTAGTGTTCTTTTTAAGATCTTTAGACTAAGGTTTTAGTAGTAAAAAAATTAACAACATGTTTGTATATTTTTAAATGTAAACATTTTAAGACGTTTTGGTTATTTTTTTATTTAAAGATTTTTAACAATCACCATTTTGATACTGATAAGTTGGATAAATCACATTGATCTGTTGTAGTATTATATAACTTAAAGTCAGGCAAAATACTAAAATGTTTGAATAATATAAGTGCATTAAAAAAATTAAATGTCATATTTTAGACGTTTAACCTAAACTAAATAATGTATAAAGTAAAATTTATTCTAATTTCTATTTATTTTAATAAGTAAAATTATAAAATTTAAGTACTTGCTTACAAATAATGTCTACGTAACGTAACATATATTAAATCCCTATTTTCAACACAACAGAGAACCAATATACATCACAACAACTGCAAAGAAATAGTCTACTTCTCATGTACGGTACTCTCTCAATATGCAAACAACTGTCAGTAAGTAAACAGCTGATTAGTTTTGTTTATTTACAGTCTGTTTGCAGCGAATCAGCTGATTGTGGACTTTACCTTTAACTTTTACCTTCACAGCTGACGGGATTGCACGTGTGACCATGCGACATTCCATTCTTATCTGCAAAAACGGTTCTATCGGTCTATTGTTGAACACTCTCGTGAACGGTAAGGTCAAAGGTCACTAGAGTTTATTCTACTTATAGCGTTGATCTAATTTTCTATTAATTTCTGGTTATTTGAAATCTAAAGGTAATCCACTTAAGATTTGTGAAAGAATATTTTAAACAACTTTTCGTTTGTTTTGATTCTCGTTCTTCCTCAACCAACTTTATTAGTTTATAAAAAGCCATTCCGTTGACGCTGTAAAGAGATTGTTCGAATAGTTGATTTTCATCACTATTTTGAAAAAACAGCATTTATACTTTAAATGTTCTATGATAAATGGGCGATTAAATCTCATTCAATAATATTATTGCAATGCTCAATTATTGCGCACGAAGGCTTTTAAACTACAGGTATTTAGCCATTGTGTTGAATTAGAGAATCAATCATTCCAATATTTTTTTAGAATCAAAGCTAAAAGCTTTGGAACAGAACTATTGATACTTTAACAACAATATAACCCGGCATTTCTCCTTCAAATTAGCCTAGTAGTTGTCAACAAGCTACCAAAATTAAAACAATAACATTTAAATAATAAAAAGTAAAATAAAAAAAAACTTTTGCAGAGCCATCTTTTAAAAGGTACCTAGCTACAGTAATAAGATCCTATCATCAAGATTACTGTAGATTTTTTTTATCTGCTACACAATCTTCACGAAACGTTAACGATATGGTTAAACTAAATAATATGATATTTTATATATGTATTGTTTGTCCTACCACATGTGTATGTAATATGTAACGTGCAATATATAGTGTATAAGTATATGTAAGTTATATGTGTATAGTGTTATTATAGTGTAATAATTCAAAATACGTAAGACTTACCATTTGGCACAACCAATGCATGCAAGAACTATCGAACGTAGAATTTCATTTCTTTTCATAGCTATGAAATATCTTAACTCACTAAAGCACCGACAACGGTCGCCCCTAGTGAACAGAGCCGACAATTGTTAAATTCTTTTGTAGCTCCACCTTAATTGACGAGATAACATGCAGACTAGGGCAAACAATCAAGCACCTTGGTATTAAGCGAAGGCGAAAGTCAAATATGAGGGGGTAATTTTGCGAGACGACGGAATGCCGTTTTGTAGTCTAGCCTACACTCGGTTGCTCTATCGCTGGAATGCGGTAACTATGTAATAGTCTGCAATCAGGGAGTAAATCGCTACACTGCATTGTCTTGGATAAGGAAACATTCTACTAAGTGGGTGAACTTGAAAATCTACGGTTGTTAGAATGTATAGTTACGGTATTTTATAGTGTTAAACTCACAAACCAATGAAATTTTGACAGTTAAATATTATAAAATACGTTATAATACGATAAATTTGTTTTTTATGTATGCAAAAAATCGGTGTTTGTTGGTGCCACATTTTCAATGACTCTAATATTGCACTAAACTGTGTTAATATTATGTTGTTATCACTATATATTTCATCTTTTGCGTTAAAGTTTACACTTTTAAACCCTAAACAAACTAGTGTGTAGCAAGTGTTATAACCACATTCCAACATCAAACGACAATTATTTCAATTATTATGATTCAATTATTAGACTCGATAAAAATGTACGGTAATATAAATGTTTTCACTATAGTCATTGTTTTCTTTGAAGCAGTGAATAATTACGGTGGTACAAACCTTTAGATAAAAATGCTTATTTAATAAAATAAAAATTTTTCAGTGGAAGAACAGAAGTTTAACTTAAAGTTTAAAAAATATTTATAATAAAAGTAATGAAAAATACTAAAATTTCAAAATCAGAAAATAGACGGAAAAGTAGCCAGTATATGTAAAATAAAATATTCGACGAATCTGAATGGCAATATGTTTTGTTTACCACAAGAAAATTCCTAATTAAAACTTTCACATTGAGTCATGCTGATAATAAGACGTCCCAACTTACCCATGGCTGACGGCGTGGTCTGCAGCGTCCATGGCGCGCGCACAGACAGACGCAGACTCCGCTACTTTCCCTGCTGCATCGCACTGCGCATGCGCCGTTACCGCGACCTCAACCTATACCACGGCGGCACTGCCGCAGTCACTGTGACTATATCATGGCTGCAAACACACAGACAGACGCAGACTCCGCTACTTTCCCTGCTGCATCGCACTGCGCATGCGCCGTTACCGCGACCTAAACCTATACCACGGCGGCACTGCCGCAGTCACTGTGACTATATCATGGCTGCCAAACACACAGACAGGCGCAGACTCCGCTACTTTCCCTGCTGCATCGCACTGCGCATGCGCCTTTACCGCGACCTCAACCTATACCACGGCGGCACTGCCGCAGTCACTGTGACTATATCATGGCTGCCACACACGGACAGACGCAGACTCCGCTACTTTCCCTGCTGCATCGCACTGCGCATGCGCCGTTACCGCGACCTCAACCTATACCACGGCGGCACTGCCGCAGTCACTGTGACTATATCATGGCTACCACACACGGACAGACGCAGACACCGCTATACTTTCCCTGCTGCATCGCACTGTGCATGCGCCGTTACCGCGACCTCAACCTATACCACGGCGGCACTGCCGCAGTCACTGTGACTATATCATAGCTACCACACAGGGACAGACGCAGACTCCGCTATACTTTCCCTGCTGCATCGGACTGCGTGTGCGCCGTTACCGCGACCTCAACCTATACCACGACGGCAATAGCCGCAGTCACTGTGACTATATCATGGCTACCACACACGGACAGACGCAGACTCCGCTATACTTTCCCTGCTGCATCGCACTGCGCAAGCGCCGTTACGGCGACCTCAACCTATACCACGACGGCACTGCCGCAGTCACTGTGACTATATAATGGCTGCCACACACGGACAGACGCAGACTCTGTTGCCTCTCCTGCTGCAATGTTAAATTGTTGCAATAACCATCATTAACTTTAACTCAATCACTCTCGAGGTCTGGGTCACAACAGACATCGATCCAGAGTTTAAAATTTAATTTCTATCAGACCATTATTGAATGATAATTTTTCTTATAAAAATGTATGGGTCTATGTTCGTAGGTTTACCTAGCATTATCCTAGGTTATCCATCCTGATCCTCCGACCCTGACCATGGTCCTGATATCAACGTCAACACTGACGGGCTGGCTGGTGTGTGATTTGTGTAAAGCGAAGTGTAGGCCTGTAATTGCATTCCTGATCCTCACTCACTCAGCCACTAACGAAGTTATGTATAATTTGCTATGTATATATTTTTTAATATTTTGTCTTAAGAGAGTTTAATAAAAAATACAGTATGAATAGTTTTAAACGTTTTCTTTTAGTTGAGATACAACTTTTTTGCTTTACTTATTTAAGTTTTATCATTTTGGCTGAAGTTACCGTAGTCTAAGCTAGCAATCCCTTGCAACACACAGTGTTGTAGAATCTAGCTAGGAGGAATTAATTAGTAGTCTATTGTTTTATCTCTAATTTACTTTCCCAAACACCTATCTATTCCTCATACATTGAAACTAAAACTATTTAAATTTCTTAAAAATTATTATTTATCATTATTTAAAACTAAGCTTTGTATTATTCTGAACTCATTCTAAATAAGAAGTAACTTAACTTTATACTTTGAATATAATGATGATGGGTTATATAAATATTTAAAGAAATTACCACAAAATTGAAATGTTTATTGGAAGTGCTACACTGTGACTGTCCCCCTCGAGCTGCTATCCAGGCCGTGGTTGATGTTCTATCCTGCAGCTCCGGAGATCACAAAACCCACTGGTGGTGGTCAAACTTAAGCTGGGGCATTATATTGACCTGTTACCTCTTAAACTTGCACACTTGCTGGAAAACGCTCACGTTCCTAAAATCAGCTCATAAAACAAGTTTTGAGAAAATTAAACATAATTTTAGACCGTTCGTGATCAAATGGATTAAATTTTTGTCTATTTGTGGGTATAGTGAAAATTTAATTTAGTATTTAACATGTGAGTCATAATGCCTTTTAGTTTGTATATAAAATCTTTCCAAATAAAATAAAGGTTGATTACCCACATAACAATCTCTTCGTTGTTTTTATTAAACAAACCATGTGTTCAATGTGGTTGATTAAAAAAAAAATCAGCAGTTGAAATTCTGACATGTGCAGTACATTAGGACTGCGCCATCTAGCGTTAAAATGCTAAAAACAACGCTTGGTTAACTTTTACAGTACAACAATCGTTGTGGTTGGTCATATAATTTATAATTTCATAACCATTTTAAAAATTCAATCATACACTATTCAACTAAAAACAAATATATATTTTATTCAAAGCCTATGGTTGAAATAATTTGTTATTTAAATAATTCAACCGAAGTAAAGTTGCTCATTACTGAAATGATTCTCATGGTTTTCATAAACAATTTAATGATAGATATAATTCAATATTACCTATTTTCATTAGGTAAAGGTGGCGCTTTCAGAAAAGTAAAATAATCTCTGCTAGGTTAACCGGTTGTATCACTATGATCACCGGGAACCTCATAATACTCAATTTCTCATAAGATACTCAGCGTATAAAAGTTAACAAAACAACATTTTCTATTTTGTCGTTTCCCACAAAGATTTTCCCATGTTTAAATTTTATAAAGCTGTTTAGTACGTTTAAAACTCAACGTCTTCTGAAGACTATTCATACAGATTCAAAAAAATCTTATTCCGTTTAGTATCAAAACAAATGAAAACCTTATCCATGATCATATCTCATGCTGATGCATGAATCCATCAACTCTTTGGTAAAAAATATTAGAAGAACAATTTTCCACTCGTTTCATATTAACCTTTGAAGGGGTAAAGGTTCACAAAGGGAATTTTGGAAAACATTATTTTTTTCTTTTTACCAAATTGTTTGCTTGGAAGTGTGGAACTATACCAGCACGTAACACGCCACTCACCCTTCATACCACCCCAGTTGTCTGATCAGTTGCTAAACTGACCATAACTGATTGTGTATCGTCTTCTCGACAGCACCTCCCAGCCTCGTCGGTGAAATGAAAAGCATCCCTGAGAAGATTTTTAATAGGCGTCTCTTGCATAAACCCCTATATTGCGCAGAGAGGTTCTACACATGTAATTGACACTGTGCAGTATGTTTGTTTTAAGAGTGCTGGGTGTCATTATTTAAAAACAAAACAAATAAGAAAGCGCAATAATTACATTATAAGTCATCAGAATTTTTACTTTTTGAAATTGAAAAAGTTGTTTCTATGGAAACTTTTAAGTACAGATATTAATAAAATTTGGATTTTGTCTGAACATATGTAGCCTTAAGATTTGCATATTGTTAGTTATTTTTGTGTTTCACGCATCACAAAAAGTCGTGTCTTCTAAATTTATGATTTTTTGGTCTGGGACTCAACGACACTACTTTTCCACTTTTTACATGATAAGGGCTTAGCTGAACCAAAAAAGTCTTTTATCATATTAAGTAGTGATAGGGATCTCAGAAACTATAAACATCTGCGGAACGTTAGGGCTTTGCCCCGTAGTCCATCAAAGTAACCAACTTGTGATAAAATAAAAAAATCTTTGTCCGCTTTTCAAACGAAAATGGATTGATGAAATAATATGAAAATTTGTTTTACTGTATAAGATATATATATATATATATATACTGTTCTAAAAAGGATATCAGCTTCTCTTTAAACACATATTCGTCAATAGGCGTTTGCCTGATGTTCCAAGGAAATTTTAAAGTTAGTCTTATGGAAATAAACTTTATTTTATAAAACGTGCTTCTGAATCAGCTGTTGTATTACACAGTTTATCGTGACAAAAAAAAATAAATAAATAAATAAAAAATAAAAATAAAAAAAAGATTGCAACACTTACATTCTCAAATACAGACTTATTCAAGGAATAAAAAATAAATCAAGACATTTCTTTATTTATTTTAGATCTCTTTTGGACGTATTCCTGAATCATAATATGTCGAAATAGGCTTTATTATCTAGACACACATAAGTGCAAAGCCCTGACTTACTGACCTGAATATCATAATATGTCGAAATGAAATAGGCTTTATTATCTAGACACACATAAGTGCAAAGCCCTGACTTACTGACCTGAATATCATAATATGTCGAAATAGGCTTTATTATCTAGACACACATAAGTGCAAAGCCCTGACTTACTGACCTGAATATCATAATATGTCGAAATAGGCTTTATTATCTAGACACACATAAGTGCAAAGCCCTGACTTACTGAAAATGCAAATTCATCTTCTAACTTTTTGGTTTGCAAAATAGAGTGAGTATGATTCATTGTTTCATTGGTTGTAAAAAGTGGGTATCATACCTCAGTAAGTTCCTCCATTCATTTATATTTTTTAACTAAAACAACTAAGCAAAGTTTGTTTGTTACAACAATATGATAAATTACCTACTTTACTTTGAAATACTATTATAAAAGAATGGTGCAGTGAAAATTTCAGAAAATTTATTTCAGCTTTATAAAGCTTTTTACACAACAACATACCATACAACGACATACAAAGGCCTCTTTCGTCTCCACATTTATGCTCGATGATTTGTTTGTGTTTTTGCATATTTTAGGCCTTATCTTAGGCCTTATTTAGATCCCAACCTTTGACCGACATTTTTGGATTAGCTGTCACTCTGGAACTATAAAAATTACCCATAGTAACAATCCATTAGTAACATAAAATAATTATAGGTTTACTTATATCAATAATAATCTACTATTTTGAAGGCGGGTTAGGGTTTTTAATGGTTAATGCTAACAAATTAGCCTATATATGAAAAAGAAAAGCATAAAACTAAAATAATTTTATAGTTATTTAATTTTTTTGTTTATAGTTCTATCATTCTTTTCAATATGATTGTGTTGATTTATACTCCACATCAAGAAATCTAGAATTCTAGATACTGTGCTCACATGATTTTTGTCAATCAGATCAAGTGCTTTCTCGTGGGCCGGTCACTATACTAGTTACTACAGTCCTGTACTACAGTACGAAGAGTGTTTGTGGCGATGTATTTGCCATCGATCGTGAAATCTAGCTGGTAGATATTTATTAAACTTTGTATTTGAGAGTGTTTAGGTCCAAAAATGAATTTAAAAACATCCTCAACCCCAGGAAAATAGTATTTTGTCTAAAACTAAATTTTAAAATAATTGTAATTTTTTAACATTTGTCTTACGGATTTCCATCAAGGCAACAAAGGATAAACAAAAATTAAAGAATGCAACTTTTAAGCATTGGTCACAGCTGTGAAAGGTATAGTTGGCGTAAACTTCAAAGCCTGATTACCATGACACTATAACAAAAGTGAATTAAAACCATCGATCAACGTTTGGATAACCCAGTATTAACCACTATTATGTAGGGAAACCTCCTACCTAAAAATGTTTGTCACAATTTTATTTTATTTTCTAACACTCTAAATAAGCCTTCCTCTTCCCATCTCACCCCAATGTGTGAGAAATTCTTGTGCAGGATCAAGTACGCAAAGTGCCACTTGAGAGAAATGCTTACTAGCCGCAGGGGAGTACGGAATAATTTCTCTCGAGTGCAGTAAAGGGAACTTTGTGCACGAGTTCGAATTAAATTTTTCATACATCTGCCAAATATTTATTATGCACTGTATAAATATATTTTTGCTATTGCACAAAACAGTTAGTTCATATCTGCTTTCGTACTTTTGCTTGGATTTTTCATGTAGGAGATTTAACAACATTGTTTTAGCTGTCTGACCTCTGCAAGCTCGTCAGGGGTGTAGCTAAATAAATTGTTTGATTAAATCACTTATGTCACAGTCACTGTCATATAGTTGTTCATTTTGTTGTGCACTTACAGCCTCACCTTAAAAGCTGGTTTTGTTGATGGCTTCAATTCTTAAAAAGCTGTCCAACAGCTTAGAGATTATCACAAAAGTTTGTTGTTGAACAGTAATAAAAAACTCACCATCATAAATCAGTATATTTCTCCTACCGTTATATATCCTCTACAAAATTCAAAGTATAATCTAATTTCAAAACAGTTTCTCAATGACGGTGATAAAATTATCAGCAGTTGTATAAAAGAAATTCTTCAACTCCCAAACGATGCACCTAATAGTTTTTTTATACTCTAACAAAAACTCAAAAGGATTGAATGTAATGAAATTAGAATGGGAGAACTTCATCCAACAATTTAACAGCTATAAAGTTCTAAAAACAAATACATATACCTCCATCATTTGAAAGAGAAAAAGAAGAATGTTTAAACGCTCTAAATTTATAAATATCAGAATTTACCAACATCCCAAAAAAGAAAAAATTTCTAGCAAGGATATTAGGAAGAAACTCCAAGAAAGGGAATTTAATTCCTGGATGCAATTACCTCAAAAAGGAAAAGGAGTTTCCCAGTGCAGCCAAGTGAAATCTGCCAATTTCTGGTTACTTAAAAAAAGAGGCTCTTTCTGACTCAGAATGGCGCGACAGCTTAAAGATGACATGCAATATTGCTTCAGTGAGGACTGTTCCCGGGCGCGGACCCAACACGAACCATTGCAGACACTGCAATGAGTTTGAAACTCTTTTACACGTGTTGGGATCCTGCAAGCAAGGTGAACTCCTCCGAAACAAAAGGCACAACTCTGTCAGGGAAATCCTAGCAGCTGAACTGAATAAAACAAAACCTAGAAGTGTATGAAGAGGTATTTTGTATTTCAGGCACTGGAAGTACTAGGAGAATTGACATATTGGCCATCAACCGTATAAGAAGAACGAAGGGTGGATTATAGATCCCACGATAAGATTTGAAGACTCTATAAATCAGTCTGAAGAAGTCAATAAAGAAAAAAAGAAAATCTATGAACCAACCATCCCGTTCTTCAAATCAAAATACAAAATAGAAAATTTAAGTGTGTTTGGCCTTATGTTTGGAGCACGAGGAACTTTAACCTCAAACTATGTGCAATTTAGAAAACAATTCAAAATTCCAAAATCAACAGACAAAATTTTAGTTATTACAATTCTGAAAAATTCCGTCTATATCTTAAGAAATCATTTGTATAACAAAAATACTTTGTAAATTATGAAATAAAGTAAAAGAAGCTATAGACCATACATGTAATGGTCAAATAATTAATTATAACAAAATTTTGTATTCAACAACATTACCAAATTTATCTGTATTACACTGTGTCATTCGGCAAACCATTACATGTATGGCCAGTTAACAGTTTCTGTTTTTAATAAAAAAATGATGTTTATGTTGATTCCCTATAGAAAACGCCGACATCGTACCAACAATAGGTCAGATGTTTATATACCTATGCATTGTTGCCCACTTAATTCCTGCTTAAACAATATTGCCCTGCCTGCTGGTTAGTGCATACTGTTTTATTAATGTTTTGTGTTCTGAAGTTGATACACTGGAGTTTGCAAAGAATGTAAATTAAGAGTGTGCAAAGTAAAATGAATTCGGAAATCACCTGTTTTGTGATACATATTAAGTATGACAACAAGCGCTTTCTCGGACAGACCTTAGAAAAACAATTTATCTACAGTATATCATATTTTCAGTCAAGTAATTTATATTCTAATACTAGAGACAATATCAAATGCAAACCTAGCGTTCTGCTGATTTGCTTAGGTTGGTTGCACTGAAGTACCAAAATGAACAACTTGCTGAATTGAACAAATTTGCCAAGGGAGTCAAATGAATTGTGAATATAATCTTTTATTTGGCTTTAACTGTCACAAAATTTACTTGTACCTCTAATATTAGAATGCAGCTTGTTAGTTGCAGACAATAAAAAAAAAAAAATTAGAGTCAATTTTTTACTTCAGAGGTGTTTTTTTGTTTAAATTAGTTAAAGTGATCAACTTCAACTTATTCATCTTTCCCAGCGAAGATTCAAACAGTTTGTCACCACCATTCAAAGAACGACAAAACAGGACTTCAGTGTTAAAAACTCAACAAAATCACCAGCATGCTTTTTCGCCATGAACAACTAAACAGTGATGTCTCCAGTAGAATATAACCTCCTTGTTTGCTGTTTAAATTATTGTAAACACTAGGTTATATTACAGCCCATATGATCATGTAAACAAGGTTCCAAGTATTAATTTAACAAACACACAAAATTCCTTGCATAAATTTTAACAAATAAATTTGTAAGTATTAATGATAAATGCATGTAATTTTGTTTATATCAAATTTATCAATTTCAATCAGAATTTTTAAATAAAACTACATTGTCATACCTTGATGGTCCAAATTGTTATGCAACTTAAGTACAAATTTGGGTTAGGAATACATAAGTAGTAAATGGAACAAACTTAATTGTTTTGCTTTTTCTTCCTATATATTTTCTTTTAACATGTCATAAGGTAGTTCATTGGACTTATCTGCTCCATAAATTTATTTATTTATGATAACTTTTTATTTTTTACAGACATTAAACCACCAGAGATATACTCATACAGTACTACAACAACAAACAATAAAAAATGCACAGCACAAAGAAAAAAGCAAAATTAACTAAGGAACTAAAATACATGCAAGAGACTGAATCGAGTGGTTTATCTTCAGAAAGTAGGAGAAATGACAAAAAGCGATATAAAAATATATCAAGTTTCACAGAGGAAGCATCTTCGTCTGCCTATACAGAACCTTCGGGGAGTCGAATCAGTGAAAAAGGTCAACTCAGGAATAGTTCTAGCTTATTTGAAGGCTTAACTTCATCTGCCTACACAGGAGAGTCAGGAAGTAGCAGCAATGAAAAAAGGAAATTGAAGGATCCTTCGAGTTTCATGAAGGGAACAACTTCGTCTGTCTATACTGACCCTTCAGAAAGTAGAGCCGATAAAAGGGGTCGTTACAGAAATCCATCGAGTTCCATGCAGGATGCAACATCATCTGCATACTCAAATACTTCAAGGAAAACTGAAGATGAAAAGGGTCTGCGTAAGAATACAAAAAACTTAATAGAAGGAGTAACATCATCAGTTTACACAGTTAACACACCAGGGGCAAGTTTCCAAACAACTGGAATTTATTCTTCTGAACTTCCCTCGGACACGTTGAACTCTGATCAGAGTGGTGCGACCACCTCCTATGTAACCCCTCGAGAACCAAAAGAGAATGTGCGGCTGATGCCATTCAAGATCAAAGATGTCATGGAAATGATAAAGGACAACCCAACTTATAAGGATAAATCCCCGGTGATGATTAAAGTGAAGGAGAACGATATCGATCAAATATTACAAAGGCAAAATGCAATCCGAGGGAAAGCAGAGCCTTTGGAAGAATATTTGCAACATCCTAAACGTGGAAGTCCTGTTTCTTTGCCAAGAAGTTTAAAAGGTGAGATGGAATCATTTAGGATGTCTACTGGTGCCGAAGGTGGAAAATCCAAGATCAGTAGAGAGTCTCCTAAAAAATTAGGAAAACCACGAGGCGATGATACAACTTTAGCAGGAGCTGACCGAACACAGAAGGTCAGTTATCATTAGACTTGTAATTAGGGCCTTTGAGAACACTGATTTGCAACTGTGTTACACTCCTCGTCCAATTTATTTGTTTTAAGTTACTATATTATTTCTGAATTTGGCGTTTAAAACATATTTGTGGTTGTCAGAAAAATTCAAAGTACTGATACAAATTAATAGGTCTAGTTTACATAACCCACACCAACTGAGACTTTACAAGATACTGATACTAGATACAACTGTTCCAGTAAATGCTGTTTTTTGCTGTAGTAGATATAGAACAGGGCTTCTGAAACACTCGTAGTTTTTTTTTGACCGCTTTCAGCTTCAAATTGACCGGTTTTTGACCGGATTCTGGCCGGTTTTGGCCAAATATCAGCCCATTTCAGGGCATTTTTTGGGATTTCAGACAGTGATTTCAAGGAGCACTTTGAATTTAATCCGGGGAACTACGAGATGCCCTCTTAAGTTAACCATAACTTTTAAATGAAAAGCGGCAGACTCCCCTTAAACTGCAATCCCACCCGAAGCGATAAATCGCAGTTGCATTGATAACCTCAATCGAATGCACATCCGCTCGATCACATCAGACTTGATAAACACCGCGCCGCCAGCCACCACCAAGTCCGCTGGTCTAGGCGCTAACGTAACAGCGCACCACCCGACCGGCCCAGGTTCAAATCACGCCTCGGCCGGAGAATCTTTTTGAGAACGCCAAATCCACAACTAACGTATACATACGTTTTCTATATATATATATACATTTTATATAAATATTTTTATTCTATATAAATTTATAAATATTTATATAAATATTTTTATTCTATATAAATTTATAAATATTTATATAAATATTTTTATTGTATATAAATTTATAAATATTTATATAAATATTTTTTCCTATAAATATTTATATATAAATATGCTAGGGTTAATAAAATGATTTAAATAGGTGCAATTATTATCAAATACATTTATACCTTTATGAGCAGCGGCCACTCCACATCGCATTGCCATAGCTGATTTCTGTTTGTTGGAGAAACCACACATATCCTGGACATGCGTGGTTTCTCAAATAAACAATTCAAATATTTATATAAATATTTATAGGAAAAATATTTATATAAATATTTGAATTGTTTATTTGAGAAACCACGCATGTCCAGGATATGTGTGGTTTCTCAAATAAGCGATTCAAATATTTATATAAATATTTTTTCCTATAAATATTTGGATATGTGTGGTTTCTCAAATAAGCGATTCAAATATTTATATAAATATTTTTTCCTATAAATATTTATATATAAATAAATATGCTAGGGTTAATAAAATGATTTAAATAGGTGCAATTATTATCAAATACATTTATACCTTTATGAGTTGCGGCCCCGTGAAAATCGTATTGTTTTGCATATCTGAGGGGGGGCTGTAAATCGCGGCCCCCCGGATGATGGATAGGTACAATTATTATCAAATGCATTTATGGCTTTCTAAGCTGTGGCCCCGTGAAAAACGTATTGTTTTGTACATCTGCATTTATGCCTTTATAAGTTGCGTCCCCGTGAAAAACGTATTGTTTTGCATATCTGAGGGGGGGCTGTAAATCGCGGCCCCCCGGATGATGGATAGGTACAATTATTATCAAATGCATTTATGGCTTTCTAAGCTGCGACCCCGTGAAAAACGTATTGTTTTGCATATCTGAGGGGGGGCTGTAAATCGCGGCCCCCCCTCCGACATACAAAACAATTCTTATCACATGCATTTATTCCTTTATGAGAAGCGGCTCGCAATTTTCTCAAAAAATAAAAAATTGTCTATATCTCAATATTTATATTACGAACACAAATAAAATTAATTAGTTCAACCCTGTGCTTCCAAATCCTTTATTATCTCGTTCAGTCTGTTCTATTTGATATCCTCTTACACAAGGGGGTTTTTTATACATTTCACAAATTATTTGCGCCACCCTATCTCCTCGGCGTACAAAGAAATCGCTATCGGAATTATTTATCAACAGAACACAAACATTGCCGGTATAATCTCTATCCACCACACCTGCACCAACATCGATACAATGCTTGACGGCAAGGCCGGATCTTGGAGCGATTCGTCCGTAACAACCATTGGGAAATTTAAAAGTTAAATCAGTTTTTATTAATTGTTGTCCCCGCTTTGGAATGATATAATCATAAGCACTTTTCAAATCGAGACCAGCAGCTTCTTGTGACCCGTCGAAAGGTTCAAATGCGTTATCGGTCAAGAGATAATATTCATAGTTTTCAGTCATAATTGATTCCTAATATATGAATCATGATTTCCACATCAAATAAAATAAATGTAGATTTTTTCAAAAATATATTTTAATTAGGATTTAAATTAAATCTTTATTGTTCGACTTTAAATTCGATATCATGCTTAAATTTATTGTCTGGAAGTGCTACCTTACCATTGTATAACACATAGAGGCTTCCTTTATGATTTAGTAGTTGCATAATATTGTTCATCGTCAATCTGTTATTCCAGCTTTCTGGAAGATAGAATTTCACATCATCACATGTGACTAAAACTCTCATACCGTATGATGATGAAATTGTATTTATGTCATTTACTAGATATTTTTTACCAACTTCCAGGTCATTCAGCCTCTTGTAAGATTTTCCATTGATTTCATTCAATAAATTGTCAAAATTAGAACCATTCATTTTTACCTACATTAAGAATATTACTTTTAAATGTGGTAAAAAAATAATAAATTCTCAATTAACTTAAAATATTACACACGAATCAATTCTAAATAAATATGTATATTTGAATCAAACATTTGTAATAAATTATTGTTTTGATCTGTGATATTGACATTGATCTGTTGAATTTTCTTCAATCCATGTTTCAATGATACATAATGTGGTGGAGTTGGGACGGTTGCAATTTTACTACCAAAATCACCGATTGGAAAGAAACTGTGTAACAGCGAAGTCTCTCCATGTTTAAACCAAGCATTGTCGTGATTAACAAAACAGTTTTCCACGATATCACAATGAATTTCAATTAGGTCAAACGGTCTTGTGTTGCTTCGGTTCTTCGCTGAATAATAGTCAAAATATTCTTGAATTTTACTATCCTCAAACCCTAACAAATGTCGAAAAATGTTATCCATGTGAAATTTAACAGGAGATTTGATAAACACTCTGTGCCCTTTAGTTGATGTTTTCAATCCGACTTGCACTTTATTTTTCTTATCATCTTTATCCAATGCATTACGCTCTAAAATTGAATCTACACTTTTCTGAATATGTTTTTGAATTAAGTCTAATGTCCATTTCCCTTGCTAAAACCTAATTTTCCCCCACCTTCAAATGTTATACTACAATTCTCGAATAAATTATAAAAATTGTATTCACAAAAAAATCCCGTGAGAGCGAGTTTATACTGTGCATCACTGTCCAAGTGAATCGGGTGTTCCAAGGTCAAAGTCAACTCGGAGGACTTTCCTGATAATCTGAAATTCACCATTTCTATATTATAAAAAAAACTTTTACATCATAATAAATTTTTATTCATATAACAAATATTAAAAATAATTTATTCAAACCAACAGAGGCAGATGTATTTATTTTTTCATTTTAATCTCTCTAATAGGATAAGTTTATCAATTAGAATAATTCCGTTTCATCAAAATACGTTTTGTGTTCATCTAAAAATCTGCTAGTTACATTTTGATACAACAACACATAATCCCAATCGATTTTACCTGCGAAATCATGAATAAACTTTTCAGACAGCGTTTGATATTTACACAGGATACCCCAGCATTTATCGAAGTGGGGAACCATCTCTCTTAGGAATTCTTCCGAAAATTTAATGCGTCTCAATAGCTTGGCCCAATTTACTCTGTGCGGGTACATCCGCAACATCTCGATTGAAAAATCATAATGGGAAGACAGCAGATCCCAGTTCAAATACCGATCAAACCTCATGATGAATTTGTCAGTCAAAACCCCTCTGGGTTCTTTGGGCTCCACAGAGAGGAGGTCCCATGCTTCGGACTGGTTAGTCGACATCTCTATATTAGGAAACAGACTTTCACACAGTAATAAATTAATTTAAAAAAATAAAATTAAATAAACAATTTATTAACATCAGAAATGTAAAATATAATTTATTTAAACCATTCTAGAAAAGTGTATTTATTTTTATTTTAAACCTCTTTGATTTCATCATACGTTTTTCCATTCGAAAACTGTCTTAAAACTTCTAAACATAGATGACCGCAGATAGGCGGATCGCCATAGTTTTGAAATTGATCTGAATTATAACAAATACCGTCGTTCATTCTTATATATTTTTCCAATTCCAAAGGTGGTGGGGCATTTCCATAAGAATCAAAATAAATCACATTTTTGCCGTTTTTATAATAACATGTCCAATGTGTGCCGGCCGTGTCCAAATTCCCTAGATTTATTATTCCGCACTCTATTTTTCGAGGTACATGAGGTAAAAGCTCTCGTCTGAAAACACCACGGAAGTTCTTCAATTTCAATTTACTAGCCCACACTTCCAGATCACTCATCGTCAACGGGTTTAATTTTTTTTAATTCTTACATCATTTAAAATTTTACTAAGCTGACCATTTATCATTTGTCTTAGTCCAGTACCAGATGGATCTTTTTCTATGATAGTATCCAACTCTTCGTCAATTATCTTTTTTAACCACGGAACGAATTTCTCTTTGATGGTGGGAGCAACTTTCTCTTTAATCAGGGGTGAAGCTAATTTCTTAAAATACGGAATGCTGTTTTCTGCCAACTCCAGAATCTCTTTCAATAGACCCCCATCAATGTTATTTTTCAACTGTGTATGACTTAATATCACTCTTACACCTTTCTTATTTTTCACAGCTTTCAATATTTGTTTATGTTGTTCATCCGTTAACATAACTTCAACATTACCGTTTGTTAACTGATCTCTATTCAAAGTTAAAACAGCCAGTTTCTGTTTTTTATAAGCGATACGCAACTTATTTTTTTGACCCTTAGTCAATCGTATTTTATGTCTATGTTGCATTACGTCTATACGTCCTATATATGTATATTTACAAATTTATATCATATAATTTATTTAGCTAAATTTTTTTCCAAAACTATTTTTATTTCAAACTCTCTGGTTGTTATATTATTAGTAATGGAATTTTATTGTAAAAGGTGTAAAAGAAAAACAACATCGGAAAATATTAAGACTGCCAAAACAAAAAATAAAAGATGGTTGGCGACATCAAATTGTGCAATATGTGGTAGTGTAAAAAATTCATTCATCAGGGACCCACCCGAAGTTTTGAAAGCGAAAGAACTGCACAGACCCGTCGTGAAAAAGTTTATAAAACGCCGGATTGTCATGAAAGGCATTGATGACTTGTGGGCGGCCGATCTGTTGATTATGAAAGAATATGCTAGAGAAAACAAGTGGTACAAATATATTTTAAATGTGATCGATACGTTCAGTAAGTTTGTCTGGTCTGAGCCTTTGAAGAAAAAAGATGGTCCGGATGTGTCATCAGCTTTTGAAAAAATAATTGCGCGGGCCAAAAATGACGGTCATTCACCGCCTAAGCTCTTACACACCGATAAAGGGACAGAATTTAAAAATACATATTTTAATAAGTCATTGAAAAAGTACAACATTAAATTGTACCACACCGAGAGCGAGGAGAAATCGGCCATAATCGAAAGATATCACAGAACGTTAAATGAGAAATTAAAAGTAAAATTCCAAGTTAGAAATTCGCACAAGTGGTACGATATATTGCAAGAATTGACCGATGAATATAATAAACACGACTTCCATCATACTATAAAAATGAGACCTGTAGATGTGAATAAAGGCAATGAGCAGGATTTATTGAAAATGTACAATGAACTGGAAAATAGAGTACCACGTAAAAAGGCGAAATTTAATGTTGGAGACAGAGTACGCATTACGGCTAAAAAAGACGTGTTTTCCAACAAGTACAAACAAAATTGGACATCTGAAATTTTCACAATTGTCGATGTTTTAAATACAAGACCTATCACCTACAAGATTGCTGATAAAAACGGAGAAGGTATAATTGGAGGTTTTTACGAAAGAGAGTTGCAAAAAACTGCGTTTTAACTCTTTCAGTCCCAAATCACTCCCAGCCTATTTTTTTATAGCATGAGCCCGGCCCTATGTGTATCAATTTGATACACACCATGTTATGTGCTCAGGGCCATGTGTATAATGTTTGATACACACTATGTTTACGTAATTTTAAAAGTAATAAAATGGAAGCTGATAGGTCAATTTTTTTATTGAAATTTACTTAACCTTATTTTAAATTTATTCTAATGTTTTTTTATTTTCTATTATAGATTGGTTAGTAAAATGGGGACAATAAAAGTCAATTGCAACTTCTGCGGTAAGCCTATTTCAAAATCAAACATCTCCCATCATGTGAAGATATGTTCAAAAAATCCTAATAAAGACCATTCACGTTATAAAAAGGAAACATGTGAAAAATGTGGGAAAACTGTTTTGAAGGTTTATTTCAACAGACATAAAAAAATCTGTGAGCAACCAACATCATCCGTTACAAGCGGTACCCGTAAACGCCCGTCGCCAAACAGAAATGATTTAGATGAACAGCCTGAAATTAAAAAGCCACGCATTGAAAATCAGAATACCCTTTCCACCGTTCAAAAAGTGTGTAACAGTGTGAGTGGCACGTGTTCTTCTGCACTTAATGTGATTAAAAACCTCTTCAAAAAAACTGATAACCTTCCACCCGTCAGTGAAGATGAACACTGTGTAAAAGAAAGAGCATTCAACAATAGACTTTTGACTTATCAATTTACAAATTGTCGTGGTATAAAAAAACCAGAAATATTTTTAAATAGATATCAAAATTTGATTATCGGTAAGATAAAACAACACCTGGAACAGTACAATTTGAAAGTAAATTTTTCGTTTGCTGCCAACTACAGACGGAATGTTCCTGGTGTAGATAAGCAACTCGAAATAGACACCATGTACTTTAAAACTGAGAATACGATCATATATAAGACTACCGACTTACATAAAGTGTTTGAAGGTGCAAAAGCGAAGATATTAACACGAATGGAAGAGTTCGAGGCTCGGGGGTCAGGTTGGACGTTAAATGAAGTCTTGTTTTTAGAACTGGCAATAAACAAATATGTCCCATTCAGAGGGTCAAGCTATATTAAACTGCCAGACGTTATTAAAAATAAAAAAGCTGTCATAAATGTTAAAAACAATGACCAGAAATGTTTTCTATGGTCCATACTCGCAGCTTTACATCCTGTTGGTTTAAATCCTCACAGGGTCAGCAAATACCGTGAATACGAACACGACTTTGACAAAGCGTTGAAAGACATTGAATTTCCTGTGAGTTTGGATGACGTGAAAAAATTCGAAAGACGCAGTGGGATATCCATCAATGTTTATGGTTATACTTTTGCAGGAGAAAAAAAACTTAACGTATTTCCTTTGATTGTGACTGATGATGAAAAGGATCAACATGTTGACCTCTTGTATATGAAAACGGCAAATAAATCTCATTATTGTTATATAAAAAACTTGAGTAGGTTGGTGGGAAATCAAATCAGTAGGTTTAAATGTAAAACCTTTATATGCAGGCGTTGTTTACAGCATTTTAGTAGACAAGATCTGCTTCAAAGTCACAAAGAACTCTGTAAGGAACACGAAGCGGTGAAAATTAGAATGCCTAAAAAAGGTGATGTCGTCAAGTTTACCAATCACAAATCCCAAATGAAAATTCCGTTCGTCATGTATGCCGATTTCGAATGCATACTCGAGCCGATAGACACTTGTCAACCACCGAAAAACGGCACAAACACCAATAAATATCAACACCACGCGGCTAGAACCTTCGCATTATACACAACTTACGCGAACGGTGATTACAAGGAACCGATTACTTATTTCGGTGTCGATGCTGGTCAACAATTCGTGAAACTATTGAAATCTGAATTGCAAGATATTAAAGAATTTTGTCTGGTAAACCAAAAACCTATGAACCCGCTGACTGACGAACAGAAAGAAAACGCTAAAAAAGCGAAGACGTGTCATATATGCGGTAAAGAGTTGAAAAATGATTCCGTCTTTGATCACGACCATTTGACTGGTGAATTTCGCGGAATAGCACACAACTCTTGTAACTTGAACTATCAGATTCCGAAATTCGTCCCCATATTCATACACAACCTGAGCGGATACGACACGCATCTGTTCGTAAAAATGCTACGTTTAGATGATAAAACCAAAATAGAAGTCATCCCGAATAATGAGGAACGTTATATATCTTATACAGTTGATTTCAATATCAATATAAAAGCAAGATTTTTGGATTCATTCAAATTTACCATCGACTCGCTTGATACACTTGTAAAAAACTTGGATAATGATCAATTTGTACACACACAAAAATTTACGGATGAGAACAAAATGTATTTGCTTACTAAAAAGGGTGTTTATCCATATGATTACATGGACAGCGATGACCGATATCTGGAAACCAGTTTACCAAGCAAGAAACATTTTTACAATAAATTGAACAAATGCGACATCAGTGATTTAGATTATTTACATGCTAAACAGGTTTGGGAGGAATTCGGCATACAGAACATGAAAGAGTACACCTTACTATACAATAAAACTGATGTCTTATTGTTGGCCGATGTTATGGAGAATTTCAGAGAGATTTGTATACAGACTTACTCACTCGACCCCGCATGGTTTTTCACAACTCCCGGGCTTTCATGGAGTGCCATGTTAAAGCACACGGGAATACAACTGCAGCTGCTTACCGATTATGAAATGATTTTGATGATCACCAAAGGTATCCGTGGGGGGATATCCCAGTGCTGTAATCGTTATGCAAAGGCTAACAACCCATACATGTATAACTATAAAAAAGACGAACCAACTAGTTATCTTATGTATTTAGATGCCGTGGGTCTTTATGCTTGGTCTATGTGTCAAGCAATGCCCTATGGAGATTTCGAATGGGTGGGCACGGATATAGATGTTACGAAGATTGCTGATGATTCTGATAGAGGATACATACTAGAAGTGGATTTACAGTATCCTCAGGAACTGCACGATTCACATTCTGAGTTTCCTCTCGCTCCGGAAAAACGTTGCCCACCCGGTTCTAAGGAGGTTAAACTCCTGACCACTCTGTATGATAAAGAGAAATATGTCATTCATTATAGAAATTTGAAATTGTACTTATCCCTTGGAATAAAACTCACGAAGATACACAGAGTGTTGAGCTTCGGTCAGAGTAAGTGGTTGAAACCATACATAGAGTTAAACATGGAAATGTGGAAACAACAAACAAATAAATCGGCCAAACAGTTCTTCAAATTAATGAACAACTCAATTTATGGGAAAACTGTCGAGAACATCAGAAACAGAGTGGATATACGTCTGGCTACCCAGGAGAAGCAGATCGATAAATGGATCGCGAAGCCACAGTTCAAACACAGAACAATATTTTCGGAAAAACTGTCGGCGATCCACATGAGAAAAATGAGTTTACTGTTTAACAAAGCGATCTATGTAGGGATGAGCATATTGGACGTATCAAAGACACTTATATATGATTTCTATTACAATTTTATTAAAGTCAAATATGGCGATAAAGCCAAATTACAATATATGGATACCGATAGCTTAGAGATCCTTATAGAGACACCAAATTTTTATGAGGACATGAAAAAGACACTTGACAGGTATGACACCTCCAACTACAAGAAGGGAAACCCATTCAAAATGCCAAAGGTGAATAAGAAAAAATTGGGAACGATGAAAGACGAATTCGGTGGTAATATCGGTTTAGAATATGTAGGACTGAGATCAAAAATGTACGCTAACTGCACCGTGGAGGGTGATGAGCAAAAAAAATCTAAAGGAGTAAAAAAATCTGTTGTGAAAAATGAAGTCTCCTTCGAGGATTACAAGGCATGTTTGTTTGAACAGAAAGAACTATACAAATCTATAAACACCATAAGAAGCCATGGTCACGAGTTGTACAGCATCGAGATGTATAAAAAAGTATTGTCTGTGAGTGATGATAAGCGGTATATCTTAGAAGATGGAATTACCAGTCTCCCGTGGGGACACTATAAGATACCACGGGATATTGAAGCTAAATTATATTTGAAAAGCAACATTTTACTAGAATAAATATAAAACTGTTTGTTTGTTGTTAAATAAGTTGATATTAATTTTTTTATTGCTTATTTACTAACATTTTATTTCTGAATATAAACGTTATTTTTAATGTTATATGTCTGCAAACGTTTTTAAAAATCGACACATAAACGTTATTTTTTATTAATAACGTTGTTGAACGTTTTTCAAAATCGATACATAAACGTTATTTTTTTATTAATACCGTTGTTTAACGTTTTTTTATTTAACTCAGAATTTCTGTGTCAATATTTATCATTTTTATATTTAGATTGCCTGCTAAAAAATTACAAAATGAAAAAACAAGTTTCTTTACTAGAGATGAAGAGAAAAAACAACGGAGAGATCATCAAAACGTTAGTTAAAAAACACAAGTTAGCTGATAAGATGTTTCCAGATGAGATGACCGTGGGGGAGGCAAAAAATATTGAAAAACTTCAAGATAAATGGCTCGCGGAGGACAAGGTGATTCAAAAAGCACAGACTGCAGAACGGACGGCTTTGTTCCGCAAACATCCGGCTATACCCATTGAATACAAACCCCGGATTCCATTCATACCTTTATCTGAATATAAACCGTTAACCGTGCGGGAGGCAAAGAAATTGGACGAATTGCAGGACAGACTAATTGATGAATCTGAAACTTTTAAGGTTCGTGAAGTCAAAGAGAAACGCGAAATCGAAAAACAACAGGAACCAGTTGTCAAAGCGATCAAAGAGCAAACTTTTAATAAAACAAAAACTGAAACATCACCGTTGCAACATCCGTCTGTATCTAAAATTATACATCGAAAACCCACATTACCCGGAATTTTTAGACCCCGCGCCTCGAGTACACCGGGTCGTAAAGTATTGATGGAAATGCGAACGATACCTTTACCTCGCAGCAGTGAAGATGAAGACCCGGTCTTTGAACCTCCCCCTCCACCACCTATGCCGTCGGAAATAGAATTGCCAGAGGAGGACAGGATGAACCGTTCCATCCGTGAATTTACAGAAAGCCAAGATATCGGTGATATTGCGAAGGAATACCTCGCTTCCGGCAAAGATAGAACTTTTGGTATTCGCTATGATTTCAAAGCGAACAAGCTAGCCGTCGGATCTAGGACCATTACGATTGAAAATAATGATATCATACTGGACAGCACTGGCGACAGATATGCTGGCACACCAGGATTGTGGAGTTTGTTAACAAAAGCAGAAATCGGGGGCGTCTCATCTATAGATGCTGTGGGCGCTACGACGAGAGAGAAACTCATAAGTGTGGGTGCTTTCACTGCTCAGGACTTTGATAATTACAAAGACATACTGATGAAAACCGACGCAATGTATCAGAACAATGATCCGAAGTCGAAACGCCCCAGGTCCAGTCAGTCTTGGAAGTGGACGAATTTGATCAGTGAGATATGGAAAGAACGTAAACAGTCGACGGGCAGTGGATTACTGGTAGATTCACACGCTCCCGTCGAGTACAAGTACATCGATGATGATGATAAACTGATTGAGAGATTAAAGTTTATACAAGCTGAAGAGGAGGCCGGCAATAATGCTTTTAACAATGAAAAAATTGCCATCATAAAGTTTATACATGATAGAATGGAAAAACTTATCTCTCAGCCACGGGGTCTCGACTATGTAGCACGATGTTTAAATGTGTTAAAAAATATCAAAGGGGATGGAATAAATTATTCTGATAAAAAAGTTTTTCGAAATATCAATTTTGGGTTGAGATGTTTGAATTTGTATAAAAACACAAAACTGTTCAATTAGTCTATTTTACTAATAATGATTTAAAATATATGTTTTATTTTTTTGCTCTTTAATTAATATTTCATATTTTTTATTGGAAACAGAAAACCGTAAAACCTATTTTAGGAATGGAGAAATATTACGAAGAAGCTTCGGATAAAATAGCAAGATGCGAATATGTGACGGTTCTGCCGGTATCTGATTTACACTTTAATTCACCAAACAATTTTACAACATTCAAACTGGATCATGGAGATTCATTTTATAATAATAGAATATTATTTCACATCCAAGGCGAAGTGGTAAAAAAAACAAACAGTGCCGAATACACTAGTACAGACCCCATAAAGCTCGTGGACAACTTCGCGGCCTACCTGTTCAAGAGTATTGAATTGAAAAAACACAATCAAGTTATAGATTCTGTGGATAAAGTCGGTATTGCAAGCACAATTAAAGGTTTAACCACATATAGCAAATCGGAGGAAAACACTTACTACAGCAGCGGATTCAAATCTGTTTACGAAAAGGGAGGCGGTAAGTTTGAAGCGCTGGGAACGCTGGCCCACCTAGGACTGGGCTTCTTTGACAGTCTGAAGTATCCAATGTATAAGGGGGGATTTGAAATAATATTTACTCGCGCGGAAGACGATGATGCCATCTACCGCTGGACTGAGGGAACCGGTACAAGTGCCGTGAATGCCGCGGAAGGAAAAATTAAAATTACTAGTTTTGTGTTAAAAGTACCCCTTGTAGATTATGATCCGGCTAAGAAAGCTGTGCTCATTGATGGACTTAAAAAATTGAGTGAGAAGGGGGAATTAGTATATGAATATTTCCGCTGGGATTGCATTGAGAAATTCGGTGTGTTTGGGTCAACTTACACGTTTGACATAACAAATCTTTACCGGAACATACTAAATCCGGTTTTCGTGATAATCGCTTTACAGACAAGTCGTAAGAATGATCAGACAAAAGACCCCAGCCAGTTTGACAGTGTGAATATAAAGAATTTTCATGTTAAAATAAATGGACAACGGTACCCGCAAGAGCAGCAGAATCTGAATATCACGGATAAAAAATACCGGCTGTTATACGATAGCTACTGTTCAATGAGACAAGTTATGTTTAAAAATGATGATGTATACCTGAATATAAACGATTTCGTCACCAAATACCCATTAATGGTGATAGACACCCATCTCCATCCGTTTTCAGCGGAAAGAAAAAGAAACGATATTCAGATCGAATTGGATTTCACAAATGCAGTTTCTAACCCTATTGCTGATAAAGGCACTACAGCCTATGTCGTCGTAGTATCACAGACCATGTTCACTTATGATATTAAAAAAGAATATATACAAATGATGATTTAAATACGTTTTTTTTTTCTTTTTTTTCTTTTTTTAATATAAAAAGATTGTTTGATTAAATAAATTATTTATCACCTGTATCCTGCTGAATAATACAAGTATTTATAAACAAGGAAGGGGGGGAGTATATAAATATATAAATATATATATATATATATATATATATATAACTGGTTGGGTGGTTGTAATATATATGGGGGAAGAGAACGCCGTGTAGACCCTGCCTGACAACCACCATAGAATAGTTGAAAAATTTTTTTTTTCCCAGACCCTCGAAATCCATTTTGGCCCGTTTTCGATGTTCAACACCGGTTTCTTCGTTTTTCGCGACAAAAACTTATATACTGGCCCCGTCGGTCACTTACGGGCGTCCGGCAGTTGCAGGCTGACGCCGGTCGCGCGAAAAACTTATATACTGGGGCTGCAGCACGATAAGCCTAAAACCCACATTCCCGGTTGGGTATAGCAGAGAAGCACGAAGCTGGTATATTTGTTTTTTGGGAAGCGACTCCCATACCTGAGTGTTCCTCCTGTTTTTTTTTACGAGGTGAGATGCAGTTTTTTAGTCCCTGAATTTCGGTACTAGCTAAGCTGTTTAGATTTTTAATAATTTTTAGGGAATATAGGGGTGGAAGTTTAACTTATTACAGAAAGCCAAAAATCACAACCCTACGAGTGTTTTCAGTGTGTGTGTTCTATGAAAAAGTACGTCAATTTAATTGGACAGAGAACCCGGCGGTGGGCTAGTAGGTGCCGTGGCTCGGGACTGACATCCGGAGTGTTCAGTGAACACCCACTTGGAGCAGTACTGGTCGGCCGGTGGCACAGATCTCGGTTCCACCAGTAGAGAGTCCCTATGGTGTGCAAAAATTGGGAGGCGTGTAGTGTGTGATGCCCTGCCTACGGTTGTAGCTAAGATAAGATGGGGGTTGGGGGGCTCCTACGCGACGCCGCGAGTGTGTGTGGGGGTGGCCTGCCTAACTTTGGAGCTAGCCTGCATTTTCATATACGGTGGTTGTAATATATATGGGGGGAAGAGAACGCCGTGTAGACCCTGCCTGACAACCACCATAGAATAGTTGGGATAAGGGGGAGTAAAAAGGATTTTACCCTAGCGCGCGGCCGGGCTGTGCGGTCCTGGAGACTAGTTCTCCGCGGCCGCGACCGGCCCGCGCACCTACACCTGACACATTTTACAGTCCCTAGTGCATGTAGAAGCTGACCAAAGAGAGAGATCCGCGGGGGGCGGTCCCTAGCACATTAGTGTTGCTAATACTGGGCGGGGGCGGCGGGGGTTTTTATTTTTTTTATTACTAGCCTTCCTATAAAAATATTTTAAAAGTGAAAATAAATATAAATTTATAAAAAATAAT
This sequence comes from Neoaliturus tenellus, assembly GCA_030545055.2. Classification (NCBI taxonomy): domain Eukaryota; kingdom Metazoa; phylum Arthropoda; class Insecta; order Hemiptera; family Cicadellidae; genus Neoaliturus; species Neoaliturus tenellus. The sequence continues at coordinate 87,498,555 of CM061537.1, forward strand.
TTACCAACAAAGTGTTTTATTATATGTATGTGATAATCACTGCTACTGGCCCAGGGCTAATTTTTAATTTATTAGTTTTATAAAAATATTTTAAAAAGTTAAAAAATTCCGAAGTCACCAATCCATGCTTTTGAAACGATTTCCATTCCAAAAGTCATAAATCCGTTCTCTTGAATCTGTATGACATCGTATGTTCCCACCACCAGCATACCCTTCACTACACACCCCGGCAAGTCTCTCACCAAAGGGGCCTAATTAATACTAATATTAGTCGTCACATAAATTTTACACTAATGAAAAGTACAATACCCTTAATAGAAAAATATGTTATCAGGAATAATATGAATGAAACACATATTGAAAATGAATTATATATTTGAAATATTTACAACAATACACTTTTCTTTAATAGTTTTTATATTATAATATTGATGTTTATAAATGTTGGAATTATCTAAATACTGATTTATGGAAATATTACATTTTTTATATTACACATATATTTTCCGCTGTGAGCCTTCTTTAATACATTTATAGCCAGAAATCCGTGAGATTCGCTCCAACATATTTTACATATATTTTCAAATTTATCAAAAGACATGTCCGATCCAACGAAATCATCATATATCCGTTTGGTATAGTGTTTATTCTGTCTGAAGATACATAGAAAATTAATATTATTACGTATAACCTGCATGTCTACCTTTCCGTAACTTTGACTTAGATAGACACATGATATTTTTTTATGCCTGCCCCTGATGAAATAATCTTTAATACTCTTCTGGTCTTCCATCAAACAATCGTCAAACACCACAAGCGAGTTACTCTTGCACTCATCCAGCGTGGGTAGCTCATCACAGTTATTGAAAAAAAATGCAATTCTCTTCTTATGTTCTTTCTCGATATCCGCATAGGTTTTTCTTAACTCTACATATGCCGGTTGTTCAATAGATTTGCTGAAAACATACAGGTTTTTAAATATGATACCATTCTTATTGTATATGAAGTTGAGCAGCAAATTGGTTTTACCACAGCCCGAAGAACCCACTATCAGACAGCGTAGTGGGATGGGCAACAAATTATTTTCAAATGTCTCTTTATGATAAGAAACTATATCCATCACTAAGTAAAAGAAATGCTATTTGAAAATTAACAAAAATATAGAAGAATGAAAATTCTTTTAAAAATAAAAAAACGCTTTTCAAAGTTGCTACACATCAATCATTCATATCTTCTATTTATTTTTATAATTAAATAAAAGATACTATTCTTGATGTAAAATTTCCTCCACCATTTGTATAAAATCATATTTTGTATCTATGATATTATTGTGGGATTCGTAGTACAAATTTTTTTTCCTCATCTCTTCTTTGATGCAATTTAGAATGTTTATACCGTTCGCCACGTATTCTTGTTCATAAACTACTATATACATATCATTGTTATCCATCATCGCTTCTTCCAGCGATCTCTTAAATCGTCTTTTTTGCGTCCTCAGGCATTTATAGCGCTTTTTTTCATCATCTAAGCTTGTCATCAAAACACAAAATATGTGTTTTAAATCATCGTTCTCTGGCATCACAGCCACACGTTCTTCCAATTGTTCTATCCTTTTTTGTTTTTGATTTATAGTTTCCTCAAGCTCAAAAATTTTTCTTTTCAGTTTGTATTCCCCATATTTTCGAATCCTGGGAAGTACATCTTCGTACACCCAATCCTGAAAAGATATAGCTGAAGGTAGTTTTGATCTTAAAATCAAGGAATAAAGACCTGGTTCATTTATATAAATAGTATGTTTTTGCTCAATTGAGGGGGGCTGCAAATCCCCGCCCCCTTGAATAATAAGATTTTCATATGTGATTTTATATTTATCTCTAACATGTTTGTTGATCGCATCTCTTTGTCTTTCGTATCCAAGGATGGTGGCGACATCCTTGGCTTTGAACCAGGCATTGTTGTTTTCATCAAATATTATTAAAACCTCTTTATTATTAAATTTAAATTTGTTGTGTATTACATCAATGATATTTTCCATTTTGTTTTACTACGTTAAGAATCAGTTTATGAGCATGTAATTTCTTATTTATTGATTTTTTATAAATCTAATACAAGCAGCAATTATATAAAAAATTAATTTTAAAATAAGAGATTACAACACTATAATAAAAAGTTACTCAAACTACATCGAGATTCGAACCAGGCTCTATGGCACGCAAAAACACAATGCTGACCACTGGACCAAATGGCATTCATATTGGGAGCCGCTGATTACAAACTTCATATTGCCGCAAGGCTGGGTTAACGTTATCAGCTCGGGTCAAGCAGCCGGCCTTTTAATCAGCTGTCAAATGAAAATATTTTAACATTGAGAGTGTATAAAGCCATAAATGCATTTAATAATAATTGTACCTATCCATCATCCGGGGGGCCGCGATTTACAGCCCCCCCTCAGATATGCAAAACAATACGTTTTTCACGGGGTCGCAGCTTAGAAAGCCATAAATGCATTTGATAATAATTGTACCTATCCATCATCCGGGGGGCCGCGATTTACAGCCCCCCCTCAGATATGCAAAACAATACGTTTTTCACGGGGACGCAACTTATAAAGGCATAAATGCAGATGTACAAAACAATACGTTTTTCACGGGGCCACAGCTTAGAAAGCCATAAATGCATTTGATAATAATTGTACCTATCCATCATCCGGGGGGCCGCGATTTACAGCCCCCCCTCAGATATGCAAAACAATACGATTTTCACGGGGCCGCAACTCATAAAGGTATAAATGTATTTGATAATAATTGCACCTATTTAAATCATTTTATTAACCCTAGCATATTTATTTATATATAAATATTTATAGGAAAAAATATTTATATAAATATTTGAATCGCTTATTTGAGAAACCACACATATCCAAATATTTATAGGAAAAAATATTTATATAAATATTTGAATCGCTTATTTGAGAAACCACACATATCCTGGACATGCGTGGTTTCTCAAATAAACAATTCAAATATTTATATAAATATTTTTCCTATAAATATTTATATAAATATTTGAATTGTTTATTTGAGAAACCACGCATGTCCAGGATATGTGTGGTTTCTCCAACAAACAGAAATCAGCTATGGCAATGCGATGTGGAGTGGCCGCTGCTCATAAAGGTATAAATGTATTTGATAATAATTGCACCTATTTAAATCATTTTATTAACCCTAGCATATTTATATATAAATATTTATAGGAAAAAATATTTATATAAATATTTATAAATTTATATACAATAAAAATATTTATATAAATATTTATAAATTTATATAGAATAAAAATATTTATATAAATATTTATAAATTTATATAGAATAAAAATATTTATATAAAATGTATATATATATATATAGAAAACGTATGTATACGTTAGTTGTGGATTTGGCGTTCTCAAAAAGATTCTCCGGCCGAGGCGTGATTTGAACCTGGGCCGGTCGGGTGGTGTGCTGTTACGTTAGCGCCTAGACCAGCGGACTTGTTGGTGGCTGGCGGCGCGGTGTTTATCAAGTCTGATGTGATCGAGCGGATGTGCATTCGATTGAGGTTATCAATGCAACTGCGATTTATCGCTTCGGGTGGGATTGCAGTTGGGGAGTCTGCCGCTTTTCATTTAAAAGTTATGGTTAACTTAAGAGGGCATCTCGTAGTTCCCCGGATTATATTTAAAATGCTCCTTGAAATCACTGTCTGAAATCCCAAAAAATGCCCTGAAATGGGCTGATATTTGGCCAAAACCGGCCAGAATCCGGTCAAAAACCGGTCAATTTGAAGCTGAAAGCGGTCAAAAAAAACTACGAGTGTTTCAGAAGCCCTGTTCTATATCTACTTGCTGTACAGTATATTAACACGTTCGGGGCAGCGAGGTTTTTGCTCGAATCTCTTCACCATCCTGAAAGTAAAAATTGTAAAACCTACCGTAGCAGCAGCACTGCCCAGTAAAAACCCACGTGGTCCCGAAATACATTAAACTGTTGAGCAGTGCTGTGCAAAGTTTCAGATTTTTAGCTCAGATACTGGCTTAAAAATAAATCATATTGTAAAGCAGTGCAGCTAGGGAGCGATCGCACCTATCAGGATGGCATTTGGGTTCCGCGTGGGAGCGATTGCTCCCATGCCGCCGTGATCGTGTTTACTTGATCATTACAAGCTACATTGCCTGTGTTAAAGGAAATTTTAATTTAACCTAAGTTTACTTTTGATTTAAAATATTTCTTAAAGTTGATATTATCTTGTTTATTTGCCAGATTTTCGCTATGCCTGATATCCAAGCCTTTCCAGTGGTGCAAGCGAGGGCTAGCCGCTCGAGAAGGCGGAGTAGGTCCAGACGCGTCTCACCAACTCCCAGACGAAGAGTGAGTAGACGGAGAGTGAGCAGGCCGCCACGCTACCGATCCCGGCATCCAGTGTATGCACGAAGAAGGGCGGTGAGAAGACCATATCGAAGGCCATATGTCAGTCCGTGCAATGTGTTTCCCATGTGCGATGACGAGTGTCCGATGAGAAGAGTTAGAAGAAGACCTTACATGCGTAGGGTCTCAAGGCCTCGCCCGGTGATATCAACGTACAACACACCATATTACTCTGGGCCGCGTCGAGTGGGATCCACCGCCTACAACACCCCCTACTACGCAGAGAGCACACCTCGCGTGGTAGCTTCACGCGGCTACAACACTCCGTTTACGTCAAGTTCTAGAGGACTTTACTATCCGGAAAGGTCAGTCACACCCATTAGAAGCAGAAGGATAACAGCTGCTGCTGCAAGAGGTAACTGTTGTTGCAACATGTGCGAGGAAAAACTGCAGTTCATCCAGCCAGGGTTGTGTACAAAAAAGAAAAATGTTTGGACCAACGAATACGCAATCATCCCAAAACCAGAAGTTAATCTCATCGATCCTTGTGAAGAGCTAGACCCCTCCATCTACCCGAGAGCCGATAACCCATGTATTCGTGATAGCCAAGGGAATCCACTCACAGACTGTATCGGTAGGCCACTACGAAGTCCGATTGGGAAGAAGTTTCTCAGTTTTACTGCCAATGGAAGTGTCATGGACACCAAAATACGAGGCAACTTCTGGACCGGACAGCCTCCTCTGTGCGTCAAGTGTCCGATGCCCTCTGGAACCTGCGGCCCGGATAACACCCACAACTGGTGGATGAGCTGCGGATATCCCATCATGCCGAATATGAATCCATTCTACAAGCGGGTCATCGCTGCTGAGATGGGACCTTGTTAAAAAGTGTGAGAAAAACTAGTTGGTTTTGTTTGTCTGAGCTTTTGTAACAGTATTAAACACTCTCCATAAAAAATTTGTTTTTCTTTACTTAATAAAATAAGTGTGCTATGCATAAACCTAAAATACAACACTCTAAGATAAATTGGGATAAAATTATTATTAATTTATGATTAACGAACATGATTAATAATAGGGACCAAAGCCATAACACCTTTAATGATTCTTTTTCTATACTTATTTATACTCTTAGGGCCAGTTTCTCCAAACACATTAAACTTAGTTAGATTCAATACTAAACATATGGGCAATTTCGGTTTAAACTTCCGTTAAGGTTTAAACTTGCTTTGAAAAACCAGCCCTAAGTGTTTTTTTTTTTTTTTTTTAGAGAACTCATTCTACAATTTTTAAACGATTTTCAAGTTTTTGGTGTTGTTGGATAAGACTTGGTCTTTATTTGTTTACGCCAAAAACTGATGAGAATCTGACTAAAAATAAAGGCACTATCCACCATTGAATTCTCAAAATTTCCCTTTAAAATAACATTGGGATTGAATAATGCATTTTTAAGCATCTGTTAATAATCAGCTGTAATACGTGTAGTTTTTTGTGGTTACAAATATACACAATATTGGATTGGTTGAATAGCATTTATTTAGAGCTAAAAGTAACATTATGTGTTGTATTAAAATAAATTTCTCGATTTCCAGCAACATGTATACTAGTATAAATTCAGTGTTGGGGAAGCTACTTTTTAAAAGTAGCTAGCTACAGCTACAGCTACTTTTTTAAAAAAGTAGCTTAGCTACAGCTACAGCTACATTTTCAAAAAAGTAGCTAGCTACAGCTACAGCTACAATTAAAAAGTAGCTCGCTACAATTTAAGCTACTTTCGCAATCTGGTCCTGTTTTTCTCTTGTGATGTATAACCACCAAATTTTCCCACTTAAAAGTAAAATTAGGTTTTTTTTTAATATAGGCCTTTACTTTTTGTTTTGTTGGCATTGTGTTTAGACATATTTTCATTTTAATATAATAATTTGTGACTCTTATGGAGCCTAGATAATGTAAACAGAATAGTGGTATGAAAATATAAATTGTCGAATAAAAAGACTTAAATCAAAGACGTAAACAACAATATTTATTAAGTTATCTTCACAAGTTTATAACATTTTTCTTAGACCGGCCACGGTATGGTTAAGCTGGCGTATGCCACAAGAAGGACTAGCCTCTTCAGTCTTGTCGCCAATCTCGCTTTAGGCCTACTAATTGCCATGATGTCGACTACAGAAACAGAATATAAGTATGAAGCACTCTGTAAAGTATTAATTACAAATTTACCGAGTTCAGGAAGTACGGTACCCTGATACGGTACAGTACCGTAAACGATCACATCAACATCTAACATCAATCAAAGTGGTTGAGTCGTTATGCCAGTAGTAAAAAGTGGCTATTTATTTGAACTAGTTGACGTCGCGTTGTTTCTCATTTTTGTAAACATTCCTTTCATTAATTTTTGACCTGAGCGATCCTAGCGGTGCGCAAGCATAGTGCAGCAGTTTAGTTTCTATTCTATAATAGGCGCATAGTAGTAGAATACTACTAGTGCATCTAGTGGTCAGCAAACACAAAGAGAACAAGACTAAGACTGGTGGTGATTGTCATTTTGTGGTTATGGTACTCGATTGGAACGTCTGGCAATGGATTTAGTAATGTTGAATTCCAACGAGCGAAAAACATAACTGCTGACTAACCTTCTCTCGTGTTTATTTGGAAGCCATGAATGATGAAATGTAAACACAATTATTATGTTTTATTGAAACCAAAGTAGCGAGTAAAGTAGCTAAATAATCCGCTACAACTACTCTAAAAATGTAGCTCGCTACAGCTACAAGCTACTTATTTTCAAAAGTAGCTGTAATGTTACATATGTTTATAAATCCAAATGTCAAATTACCACTCAGCTGAGCTAAATTGTTATTGTTTATATTTGTTTTTATGATGTAGTTTTCTAATCATGATGTGAGATAATTAGCTCTGTTTTAAGTTGATTAAAACCTTATATTTGGTTTCTTTTCATTAGTGTATTATTTCACAACAATTTAATCAACTTAATTTTTTTCTTACTCCAATCAAATTAGAATATGGACAAATACTTTAAGCCTGAAAGACTTTCTCTAGATCCAAATGAATCACATGCAGACAAAAGATGGAAGCATTGGAAAACTACTTTTGAGAATTTCACCGATGAGATATGTGCTGCAGAGGAAGATAAATTAAAACTACTTTTTAATTTTGTAAATTATTCAATCCATGAGGTCATCTCAGAAGCTAATTCGTACGACGAAGCCATATCTCTCTTGGAAAAACTCTACGTCAAACCTACAAATGAAATATATTCTCGGCATCAACTAGCCACAAGAAGGCAAGAGGCAGGTGAGAGCATAGATCAGTATCTAAGAAAACTTAAAGAACTTAGTAAGTCATGTAATTTTAAATCTGTCTCAGCCTCTGAAAATCAAAACGAATATATTAGAGATGCATTTATCCGAGGGTTGCAGTCTCAAACTATTCGCCAAAGACTGCTAGAAAATCTAACTTTAACTCTTGATCAGGCATATAACCAAGCTGCTACATTGGAAGCAGCTGAAAATCAAGCACTATCCTATGTAGCGCCTTGCAACTCAGTAACCCAAACCATTCTTGAGCCCAGTAGTCATCCAAAGGCAGAGGTTAAGACTGAATCTCTTGAGTCTCATGATCCGTCCTCTTTCCAAATCTCTTCTCTTAAAAATGGTTCATGCTACTTTTGTGGAAAATCTAGACACTCTCGTAAGATCTGTCCTGCAAGAGATTCCATTTGCAAGATATGTCAAAAGAAAGGACATTGGGCAACAGTGTGTAACTCTCGGAAACAATTCAATTCATTTGAGAATAGGCAATCGACTAAAGAAAATTCAAAAGTTAACTCTTTGACCTCTTCCTTACTTGCTGCCTCACAAAAATGTCTTTCAAAAGCTACTGTACTACTGACTATAAATGGTAATCCAGTTGAGGCATTAATAGACACGGGAAGTTCCGATAGTTTTATATCTCAGGAAGCTGTTGACCGATACAATATCTTTAAATATGCTACAAAACATAATATATCTATGGCGTCAACAAGTCACACTTCATCTACTCTTGGCCACTGCATTGTTGATATCGACTATAGTGGACACCATTATCCCAAGGCAAAACTTCTGGTCTTAGCTAATTTGTGCGCTGATGTTGTTATTGGACATGATATCCTTCGCCAACACTCTACCATCGAATTGAATTTTGGAGGTAAACGGCCCCCTTTCAATGTATGTAATCTAGTAAGTGCTAGGGTACCTCCACCTCCTCTCTTTGAAAACTTAACAGAGGATGTCAGACCAATAGCTATAAGATCCCGGCGTTATTCTGAGGAAGAAAGCAAGTTCATCAAAAATGAAGTAAAAAGGCTTATCTCTGAAGGTGTAATCGAACCTAGTCAATCGCCGTGGAGAGCTCAAATCGTTGTTGTGGATAATGGTCACAAGAAACGTTTGTGTGTCGACTACTCGCAAACAATTAATAAATTCACTCAATTAGACGCCTATCCACTACCTCACATAGAATCCTTTGTTTCTAAGATTGCTCAGTACTCAGTTTTCAGCACTATTGATCTAAAGGAAGCATATCATCAGATACCGATTCGGTCAGAAGACAAGCCTTTTACTGCATTTGAAGCCAATGGGAAACTCTACCAATATACACGCATTCCCTTTGGTGTTACTAATGGGGTAGCCTGCTTTCAACGGTCTATTGATCAGATCATAGATAGTGAGGAGCTATCAGACACATTCGCCTACTTGGATGACATTACTGTTTGTGGACGAAACCAGGCAGAACATGATCACAACCTCAAGAAATTCATGGATGCGGTCGACAAGTATCAGCTATCGATCAATAAGGGCAAAAGCAAATTCTCTCAGACTAAAGTTTCGGTCCTGGGCTACATCGTCGAAAACATGTCCATGCGCCCTGACCCAGAACGATTGAAAACGCTCCTAGAATATCCAACTCCGACCGACAATGCAAGTCTCAAGAGAGCTCTGGGCATGTTTTCATACTATGCTAAATGGATCCCGAAGTTTTCTGAAAAAGTCCGTCCTCTGTCAAGCCTTAAAACATTTCCTTTGGATGGTGAGGCGGTAATGGCTTTCAAATCTTTGAAAGACGAAATAGCTAAATCTAGCATGACTGCAGTTGATCCACATATTCCCTTTACTGTAGAAACGGATGCGTCAGAATACACAATAGCTGCCACTCTCTCCCAAGCAGGAAGACCAATATGTTTCTTTTCAAGGACCCTTACCAAATGCGAACAACATCTACCAGCAATAGAAAAAGAAGCTCTGGCAATATATGACTCTCTTCAGAAATGGAGACACTTTCTTATTGGTCGACGGTTTAAACTAATTACAGATCAAAAGTCAGTTTCATACATGTTTAATCAGAAACACTATGGTAAAGTCAAGAATAACAAAATTCTGAAGTGGCGCTTAGAGCTAGCTCCTTTCTCTTATGATATCGTCTATCGTTCAGGCAAAGAAAATGTCGCAGCTGATGCGTTTTCTCGTGTCACATCCTTCCTATCGGTAAGGGACTCGGAGAAACTTCACAAAATTCACTGCGATGCAGGACACCCAGGCATTGTGCGAATGTTTCACTTTGTGAAGAGCAAAAATCTTCCTTATTCACTGGACGACGTCCGCAAGATGACAGCAAGTTGCTCCATATGCGCCGAAGTCAAACCTCAGTTCTATCGGAAACCACCAACAACTCTAGTTCGAGCCATGGCTCCTTTCGAGAGACTTAACATTGATTTCAAAGGTCCAATACCATCTGTAACACGGAACAAATATATCCTCACAGTAGTCGATGAGTTTTCAAGATACCCATTTGCCATTCCTTGCCCTGATACTTCAGCATCAACCGTAATTAAAGCTCTGACCTCCATCTTTTCGATTTTCGGTATGCCAGCATTCATCCATTCTGATCAGGGTTCTGCTTTCATGTCTAGAGAACTTAGCGAATTCCTACATTCCCAAGGAATAGCAACAAGCCGTTCTACTCCCTACAATCCCCAGGGCAATTCTCAAGTGGAGCGGTACAATGGAACAATATGGAAAACAATATCACTTGTTCTACGCAACAAGAACATGAAGACTGAACAGTGGGAGTACGTGATTCCAGAGACTCTGCACTGTATTCGCTCCCTGTTATGTACAGCCACTAACGAAACACCGCACGAACGACTATTCAAGCATCCCAGACGATCATTTTATGGAGTCACACAACCCCAATGGTTGATGAATCCGGGGCCTGTTCTAGTAAGAAGACACATAAGAAACAACAAATACGAACCCTTAGTAGAGCAAGCACAACTCTTAGAAGCAAATCCCGATTATGCTCGAATCAAGTACAACGATGGCCGAGAAACTTTAGTATCAGTGCGACATCTGGCCAGACCTCCACTAGAGATACCTACAAGTCCTGAAGAATGTGTTATAACCACTCCCGATGATTCTCCTCAAAACAATTATCAAGATACTGAAGATCAAAGAGAGCCTCCTGATTCTCAAGATCATGATCGTTCACAGTCGTCGCCAGCGTCTGCTCCTGATCCTCAAACCAATGATAATTTACGGTCTCCGCCTGGGACGCACACACCGGATCTTCGCCGTTCTGCTAGAGTCAGAAGGCCCCCTGCCTACCTCAGTGACTATGTATAAAAAGAGGGGGTGAATGTAATGTTACATATGTTTATAAATCCAAATGTCAAATTACCACTCAGCTGAGCTAAATTGTTATTGTTTATATTTGTTTTTATGATGTAGTTTTCTAATCATGATGTGAGATAATTAGCTCTGTTTTAAGTTGATTAAAACCTTATATTTGGTTTCTTTTCATTAGTGTATTATTTCACAACAGTAGCTTACAGAAAAAGTACTTATTTTCAAAAGTAGCTTAGAGTAGCGCGCTACATGTAGCGCGCTACTCCCCAACACTGTATAAATTAAATCTTTCAAAGAGTTGAACTGAGTGGTTCCTCTCATTTGTTGTTTCGATGAGTGAACAATCCTTACTTTTTATCAGGTTTCTTACTAGTAAAAAGCATCTGTTAAAACCAATGAAAGTCAAACAAAATAAGGCAGTTGAAACAATGGAAATTACCAAATCACCAGGACACTTAATCTTTTCAAACAATATGATGTGTGCAAATTGATAATGTGTGTGGTCAACACCGTTAAATGAATAATATAAGCTTATTTAAAAATAAAAATAAACTTTATTAAATAAAACTGTTTACAATTAGCACCACATAAAATGCTCCATTTTTTTCTTTGTAGTTTTACATTTAAGGCTGCGGTCTACCCCTGGCGCGCACCCAAATGCAAGGGTTTTTTAGAATCGTGTTATCTTCTGCCAAACGAAGCCTAGAGCTATAAATAAGGTGTCATATTAAAGAAGAGTAACGGTACTAGTTTTCGTCTGTTACAATTTTGTAATTAGTTCATTAAAACCAATAGAAAACTTCAGTTAAAAATCGAGAAAAACAGATGATTTTAGACCGGTATAGCTGAAATTAGATTTTTTATTTTAAAATTCTAAAAAGATAGCCGACTAGATCCTTTTTTCTACTTTTAGAAAAAGTTAAGAGCCAATCTCTATCTTAATTGGTTATTTTTAAAACACGATCCCCGTAAACCTCTGCATCTATAAAACTCAAAAACAGATAATTGTACACAATTATAACTGAAATTAGAAATTTTATTTAAAAATTCCAAAAAGATAGCCGACGAGATCCTTTTTTGTATTTTTACAAAAAGTTAAAAGTCAATCTCTATCTTAATTGGTTAATTCTGAAACACGATCCCCGTAAACCTCTGCATCTATAAAACTTGCCTCGCGCTAAGGCCGCGAGGCGGCATATTCGGCATTGTTGTTTTTTTTGTTTTGGTTGGGGTAGACCGCAGCCTTAATGAAGGTCACTCTATGAATACAACTTTAGACCCTTAGCCAAGTTTATAGCAAAAATGGAAAACTACTTGGTCGCATTGTACATTTTGAAAAAATACTTCAGCAAAACATTAATGAAAATAGAGCAGTGTAAAACTAACAAACGTTGTTGACATTATAAAATCACCAAGCGTAATGAATAAAGTATACAGGAAATCCTGAAAAAATAAACAACAATTAATAACAGTTAACAATTAATTACTAAACAACAATTTAATGGCACTGAAATATTTATTTTAGTATCAATATTTTCTAAATTTAAAATTATTCAACACCAGGGGGGCAGAATATGTCTGATCCGGCGATCTAGGATCAGGGGAAATTTCCAGGTGTCTGGGGAACTTTTAAGGTATTTTTTTTAGATATAAATGTTAAGAAGTAGACTTATCGGTAATTAGTTTTGATTTTATTTTAATTACTTGTGTTTTAATATAATACACAAAAATTTAAAAGTCAAAGTCATATTTCGCCTATCTGTGGGGGAAATCTTTGATCCATAATTATAGTATTGGCGGAAATTTTAGGAGTCAATACATTTCCTGCATGCCTGTTCAACACCAATATACTTTTAGTTTTTTTTATTTTAACGGAAGGCCTTTCAATTGACAAGCTATCATCATCAGCCGCACAGCAAACTATAGCACTAGTTTACGGTACTGCTGATGATGATAGCTTGTCTATCGAAAGGCCTTCCGTAAAAATAAAAAACTAAAAGTATATTGGTATTGAATAATTTTAAATTTAGATATGTACCAATATAGAGCTGTTAACCTATCAATATTTTCACTGATCACAAACCAGTACTTCCAATGCCAATTTTGTTTTCCCTTTGTTTTAAAACATTTCTGCTGTTTTGTTACTGTTAATTATCTGCAATGTGCAATTAACTTATTTCCAATAATAAGAACATAACAGAGGGCTAGGTTTTAGAAAAAATAATATCTGATTTTCAAATCTGTTAGCCAATTTGCATGTCGTATGCCTGTGGATAATTAAACAAGAAATATTTTCACAGAATATGGTTAAAAGTATAGAGGACTGATTACCAATCAAGCGTGAATTGGGACTTTTTACTGAAAACAAAGCTTCTGCTTGCTCTGATTCAAAATAGTTTTGGTCTACAAAAGCATTATATCGGGTTAACGATTAAAATACAGTACTGTATTCTACATATAAACTATTTTAAGCACTTGGATAAAAATCCCAAGTATAAAGTAAGTTTTCAAGATATAAATGATTTTGGGCCATAGCAGCTCAAAATGTTAGAGTTTGGATGATTGCATTCAAGTCTACGACTCACAATTTAGACGGAGAAGGAATGTTGCGGTCAATGGCAAATGGTCTGAGCCGTGTTCAGAGTTGGGCAGATGATGGATATGAGAGTCCAACTCGTCTTGCGTAGGCAACCGTTCCCATGACAACAGCTCCAGAGGCTGCTTCACCACACCTTCCTTATCCTTCAAAGTGCTGAACACACATCACAAGACTCAGTTCCACCTTCATAATGTGCATGCAATGTATGGTTTTATTTTAATTAAAAGTACTGTAATCAAACATATAACGCTATTCGATGTACTTGTTATATTATTATGAATAAAGGATCTTTGACTTTGACTATACAGGGTGATTCAGACCACCCATGCTCTATTTATAGCAGGAGAGCGGTTTGAGTTAAAATCATTCAATAAAGTTTTTTACCCCTAAATCAAATATGGGCTTTCCAATAAAAATATTTCCAACAATGGCAGTATACAAGGTGTTCCAAAACCGGAGGTCACAGGTTTGAATCTCAACATTTTCTTGTTTAAACATGCAGATTTTTTCAGTAGATATTGAGTAGATTTTTATTAGTTGCGAGTAGATATTTATAAATTCCATACTGTAATATTAGTGTTATTTTCCATCTTATTCCACTCATGGACAACCATAATTTAATGTTGTTGAAGGTTCAGTGATCAGTGGTCTAACCGGCCATGGTTATCCAGCCACTGCCTGGTCCCGAGGTGGCCGGTTAAGAAGGAGCGTATAGTGTATATCGCAAAGCAGCAAACTAGATTTTATATGAATTGAGTCTACAACAGAAACAATAAAAAGCTGAAATAATTAAGTTTTGCTGTGATCGTTTTTAAATAATTAAAGTTAAAATTGGCGGCATTCTACTGCATATAGCTGTATGTGATAGAATTTTAAGTTTAAAATTAATTGTATTAAGTTCCAAAAATTATGAACCTGTAGAAGATGTAGTCAACAGTGATCCAGTGGTTGAAATGATTGGTAGACGCCTCAAGCTTGTTTCCCATCTGCTTATGGGGATATACAGACTGAAAATTGAACTCATGACTAATAGACCCGGAACCAAACCTGTTGAAAATAAAAATAACTATCAATATTACTAACATATAATCTTATTGTTATTATGCAGTATAGAATTAATTATTAAGATTGGGTATGTCTTAATTACTTAGGCAACATGCAGACAAACTTCTTTTTTCTTTTTTTAGGAGGGGGAGGCAGTAAATTAAAAATATCAAAATTTGTTAACTGTGTTTTTACGAATTAGTGATGACAAATGGCCGCAATCTTAAACATTAAAATAATTCACCGTCAACAACAATGAACTTTATGCAAAGAAGTAGAAAGTTCACCAAAGAAATAATCAAATTACTTTGAAAGCTGATTCAAAAAGGTTGTATTATTCGAATATATAATCTTATTATGTTATTACGTAAAATTAACATGTTTGCTGCGGCATACAGAATGGCAAAACTCAACCCCCACGCTGAACTATATTTACATTCCTCCAACGATAGCGTGAAATTAAAAACCTGTAGAATATATGCTCATCACAAGTAATCTAAAAACTCAATACCCTTACCTACACGCTAATGCACAATATGTGTTTCCTTCTCAAACGCTAGAGGAGAAACCGTCGCATTATCTTGACATTGTCATATGTAACCGATCGGATACATCCGCACCCGCGAAGGGACGCCTTTGTATCCTATCGGTTACATGCGGGGGTGGACTGAGCCGCCGGGACACCGGGAAAATTCCCGGTGCGCCCTCCCCATCAAGGTGCCCCGGCGCCCCTAGGACAAGATTTTTTTCATTATAAGGAATTGTAAAATATTTTTTGAAAGTTCAATATTTGTGCATTTTTTATTTTTCCTACAACGATTAACATATGTGTTTGCACTTCATGACTTGAACTTAATACGTTTATCTTCATATAAATTGAATGTTCAACTTTGATAAATTGCTCCAACTGGGAACTCTTTCGTGTAGCACTGACTTGACATAGTTGGCTAACCTGTGCGGCGAAACAGCTGTCAGCCAGTCAGCCTCAGCCTGGACGCGACCATTGCGACGTAGTACGAGTAAAGGTCAATCACAGGGGGATTTTGTTAAACCTTACACAAAGTGTATATTTGTATTTATTCTGGAATATGTATAATTTTGAATATAAATACGCGTATTAAAAAGATTCTTGTACGAAACGACCCTTGTAATCCATTATTTTAATAAATCGACAATTTTAACAGGTTATGAACGATGCTGTATTTTCATTTTGCAGAAACTATGCAGTTTCCAGGCAATATTCGTTGCAATGACTTTCCTGATGATTTTTTAGCACACCACTCCACTTAAAGATTACCTGCAAACCGAGGATCTTGACTATGTCTGATCATTGAGGTTAGTAAGCTGCACTTAGGAAAAAAGGCGCCTTTAGGATTTAAAAGGTGCTAGGTCCAAGTTTGTCGATGTTTTCAAAGCTGCAGAGGTCTTCGTCACTGAAATGACGAATAATATCGAACATTTGTCGGGTACAGTTCCAAATATGGAAGAAATCATCAAAGAAACAAAACTGCCTGGGGTGAGAGTAGGAAGAAGAAGAAAATGCCGGGGGGAACTTCTTTAGGAGACGTGACCTAACTGAGGACAGCAATCGCCGATTTGAAGTAACCGTTTTTAACTGTGTTATATATCAAGCTGTCAAAAGTATGAACGAAAAGTTTTTAGCAAAACAAAGTTTATGCTTAGATTTAAAATATTTTGATCGCAAGCGGTTTAACAGCATTGGCATTAACTCTTCTAGCTTTCAAAGGATAATAGTAACTAACCAGTAACTAATTAGTTACTGGTTGCGAGGAGGGGAAACTGGAGGAGGAATTAGTATATTTTAATCACCGTGTCATCACCAGTTGTCAAAGCCGGTAAACATAACAGAACCAACCGATGATTTTGAAGGTGAGCTCTCGGAAGAATAATTGGTTTCCAACTTAAATGATGACGAATAAAGAGACCCAAACGATTTGCAGTATATTCAGTGTAAAAGTGGTTAAAATGCAATACTTGCTTCAAGTGTGCATTCGACGTCTTACTTGAGTACAATGTTTTTTTTCTAGGCTGTACACGAACCTTTTTAAAGTCGTTAAGTATATCTCTTGACATTACCAGCTACCCAAGTGTCATGTGAACGCCCCTTTGCAAAATTAAAATATATCAAAACAAGGCTCCGGTCCGTTCACGGCTCACTGATGAACACCTTCAGACCTTATTTCTCATGACCATGGAGGGAGATATTCTTGTCAAGATCAATAATTATAAGATAATCGACAAACTGAGTGAGAAGAGTGAACAATTACGAAGACTTCTTCACGTATAAACTGTTGGTATGTTGACTTTTTATGGGCAGCAATATAAACCAACAGTAATGTAAATAAAATATGTTGGTTTTGATAAAGATAAAAAACTACGGTTTCCAAGTTTAATATTTGCCTACAAAGCCTTCAAATGCTTATTGTAAAGTTATTTTTCCTTTCATTAGTTTGTAATGTTTATTGAAAATTAAGAAGTTACTGTTTTAAAACTTGTTTGATTTACTGTATTTTACAAACTACAGTAATATACTTCTATAGATACATTGTATATTGTTTAAATTTTAAGGGATTCTGTTATTATAATCATTAGAAATAAAGACCAAAGTATCAATTTTTTGTCACATGTTTCAACTATGTCATTTTCAAGTACCGTAATTAAACTACAAACTCTTTAATATTGTAACGTTACAATATTAATTGCTAGAAAATTATATGATAGTCAAAACATGTATAATAAATGTTTTTTATTATATACATAATAATATGAATGCCATATATGTGTATGTATATATATATATATATATATATATATATATATATATGTGCCCCTCCGGTACCCATTCCACCGCCCTTTTCATAGTGTCAGTCCACCCCTGGTTACATGCCGCAGCGAACGTGTTAAAAGTAATTTATTCATTCATTATCAATGATTTGGATTTACGGATTGGTCCATTTGAATATTAAAAAACTATAATGAACATTGACATCATTCACAGGAAAGTAATTGGACAAAACTAAAAAAAATCACAATAAAGTTAGTTTGAATTCAGGCTCAACAATGGTATGACTACTGCTAAACCTCTAGGTTGCTGTTGTAGCAATTTTCTTCACTCTTTTTGTTCCAGTTAGAGACTTTAGAGACTTCATTTGAAACACCAACGCACTTTGGCGTATTTTAAGGTGAGTATGACTGAAGGGGTGAGTGTGATGATTGTGATGGATCAGATGAGGTGTAGCTTTGTTACTGACAAATATCAGTTAAGGCAATACCGGACGTAGTGGATAAGTGGTAGGAGCTCCGGTTACCCACTTCAAACCCAGGTGACATTAAACCACAAACATGAGCAGTCATCTCTGGCTACCCTACATATGTCACTAAAACTCTTCACATTACCTGGTGGCATATTCTATGGAGGCAGGGAGTGGAAGTTTTTATAAAAGTAAAGTAAAATAATTAACTAGAATGCCTGAACAAGAAATAAGAATGGCTGAACTGTGTGCTTTCAGATTTATCATTTCCCAGGTACTAAGTGTATAATGCTTTTTTACATTGCTTTTATTTTTGAAGACCTTTAATAGAGTATTTTTCTTTCACATAGCTCCTGTTGTGTTTGTTACTATTAGAAAGCTTTAAATGAAATATTTTTTATTAAAAAACTAAAATTTACCTGGGATCTTTTGAGCAGTTGCTGATCACTTGATGAGGGTTGGTATTATACTTGCTGTGATGGAGCTGTAAAAATAAATACTTATAAAAATTACTATAGACTAAAAAGTAAGAAAATGTTAACATATTGATAATACTATTGTATTTATTTGCTGTCTTACTATACAAGTAGCCAAGCTGTTCATGCGGTCAACTACATTTTCATGTAGTTACAATCCAAAGCTAGCCACATTTCCTTTGAGGTTAATTTGGATTTATATCACTTAAACGACCTTCAGGCTTGACACAGATCCAATGAGTCAGGATATTGCGCTTATAATAATAATTAAAAATAATTATAATGAATAATAAAAATAAAAAATGAGCATGGTACTAACAATCTTAAAAGGGGAATGGGTAAACAGGAAATTATTTGTAAAAATGTTAAGCCACTACACCTTCAAAACTTTTTTTATTGACCTAAGGTCAGAAATTAATTATAAACCCGTAGCTACTGAAGTCCCTATATTTTCCTACCATTTTTGTAAACTTTTAAAATCGTTATTATTGTTTTGTTCATTATTATTTATAAACAAGCATAAAGATGAACATTTCCACTTCTGTTTAAGTACTAAAAGACAATCTATCTATATCTATTCTATCTATCTATCTATTCTATTCTATATATATAATACGTGATGCCCTTTTTTTGTTAACACTACTCCTCCCTTATTTCTGGACCAATTTTAAAGTTTGAAGTGTCAAAAGAATCGTCTCAGTTCGTAGTTTTGCAATAAGGTTTTAGATTTTTGATATTTTTATTCTGAAGCTCACGGGAAGCCCCCAAAGTTCATTTTTTGTCCATAAGATTAACATGGGGAACAATTTATATTGAATTGCTAAATAAAACAGCTGTTGATAGCTAAACAAACAAACACATATGTTAAAAGCTGAATAGAAGCAAATTGAACTGGTACTGAAATATCAACACAACTTCATACTTTAACACGAGGAGTGTCTATTGTGACGTTTAAGTTAATCCTTTTCTCAAAACGAATCGGGTAGATTTTGCTTGAACGTTTTATTTACGTGCATTTGGGCACAAAAATAAGTTCAGAAATTGAAATTTTTGACATGAGTCTTATGGGTTGTCTGATTGGTATTGAAACACTTTCAAAAAATAACAAAAATATTAAAATGGAACACTAAATTTGTGTGCATGGGTTTCCAAACTGCTGTGAACTATAACACTCCTTTCACAAATTACGATTTTAGCCTTGCGGGAAAAAACCGCACGATTTAAAACCATCCAAGTACACCGTACAAGTAATTGGCAGCCAGTTAAAAACCGTCCCCATGCCTGTGTGAAAGGTCTCATAAGATTCTATTGGAATGTCCGCCGTGCGATTTTTAATCGTACGGGCAAAACCGTGATGTGTAAAAGGAGCGTAAGGGAAAGAGATAGTTGGTTGTACCTGTTTATTCACTATTATTCTATAAGAAAATTCAATGCAGAAATGCAGAATGCTACTCAAATTAAAACACCTGTTTTAAAAGAGACGATATTTTTTAATTTTTTTTACCTTCAACAACAAACTTATTACAAAAATGCTTTGTATAAAGAGCAATTTTGACCAAAATATAAATGCCACATAAAATAAAAAATGGAGCACGACAACAAAAATGTAGATTCTCTTAATTTTTTTGATTTCTTTATTTACATTTTGTAATGCCATGGTAAGTTAAAGAGGATTTAGTTCTTTATAAATAGTAATCCGGACTCATTCACTATGTCGGAGACTACCTCATACAGAAACTTATTACAACAGTCGCATAACTCATACAGGAGCGGGGAGTTGTAATGAAATGTTGATTTTTATTCTGTTGTCATTTGCGTTTTATGTTTGATGAACTGTGTAAATCAAACACCTGTAAATTCATTCAAAATTTTATAGGAGTGTTTAAACAGAAGCCCCAAAACAAATAGGGAAAGGAACAATTACGTAATCTTATGGCTATTTTGGACCTAAAAGAAAAACCACCAAATCTCAACAATATCACATTGGCAAGTTGTAGCGTTAGTAATGAAGATCGATTGATGGAATACCAATATTGCTTTACCTGTTTGTTTCCATAATTTATTTGTTATTCAAAGTAACTCTGTTCATTACCAT
Organism: Neoaliturus tenellus; assembly: GCA_030545055.2. Lineage (NCBI taxonomy): Eukaryota > Metazoa > Arthropoda > Insecta > Hemiptera > Cicadellidae > Neoaliturus > Neoaliturus tenellus. Next base: position 87,519,132 of record CM061537.1, read on the forward strand.
GAAGCAAGGTTTAATCACCAGGTACACTAATAGATGCAGCGCATTGCGCTGCACGGGCCCCCTAGTACCATAGATTAAGCATACTCTGCTTAATCTATGATACCATAGATTAAGCATGGGGAGTGTGCTTAATCTATGACAATACTTCAGTGTAAATATTTTAATAAAAATATTCTATTAGTTATCTCAAACGAATTGAGGTCCAATGGCTTGGAGGCTACTTTCTGGATAACCCCAAATAAATATATGTTTTAAACACTTGCTAATCGACACTCACTCTTGTAGCAATGACATCTTCTCCCCTGGCTCTGGCCTCCACTACATCAACGTGCTGAGACTTGTCCGTGACTCCGAGTTTGCAAGGCAGAAGTTGATGGGACAGGGAGCCATTTTTATCTTCTGACGGCTCGAGTGTTTCTCGGGATAGACCTTCGTATTTAAGGAAGCCCTCCGTTAAAAATCTGAACACTCTCGTATATGGCTGCAGATTGTAATCTCCGGTTAGGATCACTGGATAGTATCTGGAAGAAACCATTATAAAAGCTTGGGTGAGCCCGTGGCGTAGTGGTTAGCGCGCCGGACTTCGGGACCATGGCAGCTATGTCGTGGGTTCGAATCCGCGTTCTGCCAGTGACTTTTATTAGTACCATTCACCTTGTACTGTGGTGGCTCACCCCCTTACTTTGTCTAATACGATCCACGCACAGATCAATAGTCTATGTGGACGGGGCAAAGTAAGGCAAAAAGAGGAACCTCTTTATAACAAAAAAGAAAAAAAAGCTTACAAAGTATGTGTTTATGATTTTATAAATGATTATAATTTTATAAATCAATTAAATCAAATAGAAACAACCTCATTTTTCACTAGGCAGTATATATTCACCTTTTTCTGCAATTGAGGAATTTCTCACTTTTTTCTCATTTCCTAAAACGACCATAATATTGCTTAAAATCATGAAAATAAAACTGAGTTAAATTTGTATCCACTAACAAGGTGAATTGTTATTTTTTTTTAAAGCATGAGTTTCTAAAAAACAATTTTTACCAAGAGGAATTCTATAAATACAATATTTATGTTTTCAGTATTAAGTAAAAGATAAATGAAAAGTAAGCCATAAAACATAATGACAAACAAACTTACATAAAAATAAAAAAAAAACTTTGAAATGAGGTAAAAATTATTGATACCACATCTAACCAATGTACAGGTTTTACTCTCTTACGTCGCAGTTGTCTTGTTGTAAGCCAGCCTGTCTATCTCAGCCAGCATGACTTGTATCTGCGCCAGTCTCGTGTCACTGCGCCGAGTGTTGAACACGAGATGTGTGGTAGCTACCACCACGGCGCAGTCCGGCGCGTGCTTCAACCTCAGTCGCGCCACTACCCCCGCCTTGTCAGCCAACAACGGCTCAAAACCTTGGTTCAGCTCTACTTGGGAGTGAACTTCATCCTCGAAAAGGTCAGACTTGTAGAAGACTGCCACTCCATCCTCTTGGGTTCCAGAGTTCTTTTGGAAAACCCAGCCATAGCCTGGAACCAGTTAAATACGATTAAGTGATAAGTAAGGTTATTCATGAGCATTACAATATTTTTACACAATTAGAATTTTTTTAGTTTCAACAAGTTTTTTCATTGAAGTTTATATTGGAATCTAGGTTCACCAGACCAATCCTGAGGTGGAATCGAAAGATTCTGTGAAGTAAGTATTAAATACACGCTAAAGGTTTTTTTTTATTTTTTTTTATTGGAACTCCTACAATTTTAAAGTTTACGGTGTCGTAGGGATTGTAGGGATTGGTCCGTAATTGTTTCCGCCAAAAACTGAAAAGAGTCAGGGTCTGAGAATTTCTCAGGTTCCAAATAAAGGCACTATCCACAGTTGAAATTTGAAATTTTCCCATTAGAATAGAATTGGGATGGGGTTGATCATTTAAAAAATCGCTAATATACAGCTGTAAATAAGTGTAGTTTTGGTTGATAATCACAATATTGGATTGGTCGGGTGTAAATGATTTAATAATCTATATATTAATAGGCAAGAATGATTATTTTCTTCTTTTTTTCACCTTGTGTGCATCATATGATAAAACTGCTAATACCATTGGATTAAATAGAAAATCTATAGATGACCAAAATCCCATTATAATTCAGATCAGCCTCCAGGCCTATGCCCTACAGGAGTTCAAATATTTTCAATGTAAATCTTAGGCCCCTTTTATGCAACGTGTCGAGCGACATGCGTCGCTCAAATCGGGTTATAAAAGATATCTTAGATGACGTGCGGCGGGCGACCGTTAGGCGCGGAGTATAAAAGCTCCTCTCTAGTGCAATGTTGTATTACGCACGGATTTTGACGAGCGTCGAAAGACGCGTGTTGTACGAAAGGAGCCTATAGAAGATAGTTTAATCATGCTGTTATAATAACAAATGCGAGCAAAATAGGAAGAAAATGTTTCAGTTATAACATATTTTAAAACTAATTGGGTCCATATCAAGTGGAATTTTTTTTAAATTTCATCCAGTAGGCGACCTTTAGTCCTGTTAAATAAGCTGAACTTCGACAGTAACAAAACTACATCTATCATCCTAATCATTCGGTCAATACCCACCCACTCTCATGACAATCACTGCCAATCGGTACGAAGTGATGTATCTCACACTTTTCTAGGAAAACCCATCAGTTAAAAGAGAGAAAAGTTATTCAACATTCTGCTGCTCCATCTAAAGACATTTTTATCTTAAAAGGACTAAAAATAAAGAACTCTATGGATGGCTCCTAACAATAACCATCCATGTAAAGGATGACTTTAACCTAGTATTGTTATACAATAGCAATTAAAGAAATAGTAGAGTTTAATAAGTTTAAGAAAATGCTGAAATCACATATTATAGACAATGTTATAACAATCTTCCTGATTTCCCCTAACTGTTGATTCCTTCTTTTCGACACCAATTTCATGGTCCTTACCCTATCAGAACACTAACACAGCCAACAATCCTATACCCACACCTGATTTTACAATGTCATGTTGGACGAAAGATTAAACTTAACTATAGAAAATGACGGGACCCATGCCTCTTCGATTCGACTGGTTGGACAAAGGAGGTAACAGGTAGTAGATTGATACTTGTAACTTGTACAGAAGTATATACTTCTGTAGTAAAATTAACTTACCTAATTCAAAAAGTTTTGCAAAGTGTGAAGGGATATGCATTTGGTCCACTTCTTGCAGACACAGGATCTGAAACAAAGGTATAAAGATAAAGGATAAAGAAAAGCAAATTTTACTTAATTGCAAAGATAGATTGAAACCAACCCCTTTCACTTTGAAAAGATGACCATCAGTCTCTAGTCAAACGAGTAAAAAAAAAAAAATTGTACACATACAGTCTATTAAAACGTATATTTTAATAGTTTGAATTAAGATTATTCACTACTACATCTCAACAATACCTGTGGATCTTGGTGTTTGATTTTTTCATAGATGAGTGGCCAACGGTTTTCCCACAGAAGAGCCTTTTCATCGTGGTCTTTGTACAAGAACGACCTTGTCGCTTCTAGCTGAGTTTGAGCCAGCACATTATATGTCATCACTTTCAACGAGAAACTGTTGTTCGGTTGGATTTTGATTTCTTCTAAAAATATGAAAAATATTAAAACATCAAAACATGTGTCTATAGAAATATTCTCCGATATTACACAGAAGAATAGAATTTGTCATAAACTATTGAAGGTGAGTTGGAACATTTGTTTTGCTTGATTGATTTTTGCGTAAATCTTTATGCCCAAGCTAGATATTATCTTTGTGCCTAACTAGCATTGCCAAATCACCCACGACTGTGATTTCAATTGATGAATTACAAAACTTCTTTACAAATAGCTACTTTAACTAATCTGTGATGACTTGTACTTTTAAATAAACTTGACTTTTATTATTCTGCATTTTAATTCCAATCTAAACCTAACCCAACCTAATTAAGTTATACTAAACATAAAATTAAACACCGGACATTTTTGAATCAAACATCATGCTAAAAAATGTTTACATTAAGAAAAAAACATTTTTACTTTGATGCTAAGTGATCAACTTCATCTAAAATCAATAATATGGAAAACACAAACACGGAAAAGCAAAACCCCACTTAAGGCTTTTAGTGTGACTAAATATAACTAAAATAGAGATGAAATAGAAAAATCAATTTACCTTCGTGGATTCTTTTACCAAGGCTTGTGAACTCTTCGTTTCTAAACTCCCCAGATTCATGATGGGCTACAAAGTTTAAAACATATAATCCTTTTAATAAAAGTAGCACTTTTAGCGAATTTCCCTATAGGGAATACGCTATTACGGTAGTAGCCATGGTAAGACCTAAGCCCGGGACCACTTTACTTTTTCATTTTGAGGTCCCCAGAAGCTAAAAACACCATTCGTTCATTTTCATATATATGTATATATATATATATATATATATATATATATATATATATATATATCTATCTATCTATCTATCTATATATCTATCTATATATCTATGTGTCCGTGGTACTGATAACTTTTGAAGGGGACCTCCGATTTTGATGAAATTTGGTATGGAGGTGTAAGACCAGGTCTATTTTCATGAGTTCGCGAACCAGTATTGTCGGGTTATGGGAACGGGGTTTTATGGGGTTTCAAAGGGGTCAAAAATGGGTTTTTGTCATTTTTGGACCTTAATTTTTAAAATTCATCAATTTTAACTGAAACCATTTAAAAGAGCTCAAAAAAACAAACAATTTGGTATTTTGAATTTTTATCATAGCATAACTGGTTACGGGGCAATTCCAAAAATGTGTTTTCCATGTTATTCTTATGGGAAATCAAGAAAGCCCTATATCTTGCTTATCTATTGACATAACTTAATCAAATTTGGTATGTACATTATCTATATAAGGTTTAAGTTATACTTGCTTACAAAACCCATATGGCGGCAAACCTACATACTCACCCCCATGGGGTTTATGGGGAAAATAAAAAATTGCCAGAGTTTGATACAATTTTGTGTTTACATTCACCATTTATTGATTAACTTACATTTTCTAACAACACCCAATGGCAGCAAACTCGATCCTATGGTGTTTTTATGGGGAAAGTAAATAATCTGAAATTCCATTGGAAATTCGCTGAGTACGCAGGTCTGCTTCGACGGGGGTATTTAAATTTATAAGAGAAAGCCACTGAAACATCTCTGTAATTTAGAGTCGATAGATCTCTCTTAAATCATACATGAAGGTTAAAATATGGCAAATGCTTCATGAATCCAATAAAAAAGTAACAGGTACGGTAGTCAAACCATAAAGGCTGATGACCAATTTTTTAACTGCTCAAGTGCAACAAACAATGGATATAGACTTTTTCAGAAGCACCCAACAAAAAGTTTACATCAATGCTGACTTGAATAAAAAATAATCAATTCATATATATTATTCTAATACAAGCCGGAAAAATTCAAGTTCCTTAAAATTGTGGGCCAACAAATAGATTATAAATAGAATAAGAACTAATGTAATGCAATCAGAATAATATTCTCTGAGTATAATTTAATGTTCTTTGTTGCGATGAATATAAAAAAATAATCTACTTAGATAGGAATTAAAAAGATGCAACAAACTATATAAGTTAACCCTCCAACTGGTGAACGTCGCGATCGCGACCCATTTAGGCCGTTCTAAACTGGTAGGATCGCGATCGCGATCCATTTGCAAGGTCTATGTAAAATGCATTTTACTTCGTTATTTTATAGTCAATGTCGATGTTTTTTTATATAGTATGAAAGAGGAAAAGATGAACAATCTAGTCATCATATGTTCAGCTGTATTTGTTGAAATATCAGTATGTTGGTAAGACTGAATTTCTGGTGTTTGTTTTTGTTTACGTGTATCGTAGGGGCGGCGCTGTTTTGTGGTTATGTTATTACTTGAAATGCAAATTTTAGTGAATTATAGTTAGATTTCAATGTAATAATGAGTGAATTGAGTAATTATAGTGCTATTTGGGCCTTCTAAATGAAGATTCAGAGTACAAAGTGAAGTTGTCAGTGAACATGAAAGTTGTGAGTCAGGCCTAGGCCTAGGTGAGTGAATAGGCCTAGGCCTAACTTTATTAATTTATTATAAATAAATATAATTATATATATCCATAACAAATAGTTATATTTAATATTTATAAATAGCTCTAGTAAAAATTTTATCATAAAAAATTAATAAAATAAAAAATAAAAATTTTTAAAAAATATGGCGGCGAAAATGTGGTTTGTGCTTACCTCACATATTTGCTTTGTAATATTTTATTTATAATATAAACAATCAAGTGTTATACATCAGTAAAAAGACAATAAAATTTTGGTTATTTTGGCTATCTTAGTTTTGTTGTATGGACAACATACCTTACCATGATAATACTCTAAAAGGAAAATAATAAGAAAAAAAATCTTTATTGTTACAAAATAGGAGGATTAACAAAATAAATTTTTGTAAGTACACTAAAAACAATATTGTTTTGAATAGCCTATTTCATTCTGAAAAAATTGATATATAATTTGTATGTTTTATATACCAATTTATATGTTTTATGTTGTTTGTACTAAATGTTTGCGCGGCGGCCAAAAAAACCTCACCAGTAAAGGAGGTTATAATGACCAGTTGGAGGGTTAAGAGATATCAACTGTATCTACAGCTGGAATTAAGATGGTAATAGAAAACTGTTCGAAAAGATATAATAAATCTTACCAAACGAGTGAGGTATTAAAAAACTAAAATACAAAAATAATAAAATTCTAAAATCCATTGTGTGATTTGATTCTAGTTGAATCCTGTATTAATTTAACAACATAGATAATCACTTAAGCCAGTAAAACTAAAAAAAGTTAGTTATAGAACACTAAAGAGATCACACAAAATAAAATCTGATTAAAAGAGAGCTGCACAATCAACATAAAAATGTTAGCGGATCTCCCAGGGTTGAACTGGTTCTGACAAATCTTGGCAGAGAAAAATATGGCATTCCAATATTGCTGACACCAAGGTCAATGTCCAGCTAGCCTCTAGCAGCGTTCTTATCTGAATAAGGAAAGTTTTGTTCTGACCCTCAACACTTTTTAGTTTATAAAAAATATGATACTTTGTACTTTGCCTCAAACAATCATACAAAAAAACTATCAAAAATTTATGATGATTTTTAGAGGATGAAAATCACTTTAGACATGATTGATTGCTTACAAATTTAATTGTCTATTCGAAGAATAGACCTAGAGTGACTCATAGTGCTAATTCTTTGTCCGACGATTACGCTCGATAGAAGTAACAGATTGGCCTCAAATTTCAGTTGAAGATTCTTTATGCAACTGTTAAGAACCCTTTCGTTGTTGAAAGTATTTGGTTGGGTATTAATAAAATAATCTTAAAATGTGACTTTTTAATTTTTCCCATAAGAAATGCTTTGGAGACATTTTTAGTGGTCGGTGCTGTGTTTACTTTTTAGCAACGTCTTTGCGAGTCTTAACAATCAAGACTGAGACCTTCTGATTGGTCTATTGACCGACTATATTCCAGGCCAGTCCAAATTATTGGATTCAGAACGGAGCGAATGAGCGGAGTGAAGTAGTCGCATGCATAAACATAAACAAAGTTGAGGTTATGTGAAATGTCATATTGTCGGTTCCAATTAAGTTTAAATTTAATTTGAGTAACGAAAATCAACTACATTGTATACACAACTAATTAATGTCTTTTCTTAAAAAAGTGTTTTATGAAGTAAATTGAACAGTAAGTTCTAGATTGTTTTATTTCTTGACGTTGACAACTTTTGGTAGGCAAAGCCTTTTTAGGGCCAGGCAGGGGTCACTTGTTTTATTTCTTTGTGAAGGTTGTGTATCAATGTGTATTCATTACATTTTGGATTTTAGTGGGTACCGTACACCTTGGAAAGCAGTATAAATCATGAATTACAGAAGAATACCACAAAGGCTATGTTTGTATCATTCCTGTTACTTTCATAGTGTAGGCTAAGTAATTAATTCACTTTTTGAAGTAGGCCTAACTCAGAAGCGCTAATTGGCAAATTGTGAATCTACCAATATGTTAACCAAACCAATTAACTGTAACAATTATATTCATATAGACCCTATTAAAATTAATTTATGAACATATTTTGCTTATCAAATAAACCAAAAGAAGTCCCGGTTGGGTAAGTAACTTAATACGGAAGACAACTTGTTGTGGGTGTTATGTGAAGGACTTGAGGCTTAAGTTACTAGGCTAATGTTTGGTGTAAAAATCAGAGCTTACTTAACATGTACAGTAGTCGAATATAACTTAATGAGGATCTCTGCCAGTTACCATAGGTTATTTCTAAGAGTAATAAATTGAGAATGTTAACATATGTTTTTAGTGGATAATTAGAGTCAGGCCTAGATAGATCGGTAAAAGTTTGATATCCTACTCCATAGTTTTTATCAATGGTTGAAATTTAAAAATTGCAAAAATATTGCTATTTTATCGATTATGCAATCACATGATACAGTTACGATTTTATTAGGTACCCTGATTCAGTGTTACAGTTCTAAAAATGTCCTGCGACAATAAAACAAATATACTGCACACAAGTAACTGAAAATAAACAAAACAAGTACAAATTATGGCGAAGCTTCATTATCCGAGTCCACCGTTTTTATCGATGTGGAAATTTTTATAGGCCTATTGCGATTAAAATTGTGCGTTGAAAACAAATCAACAAAACAATAATATTGAATTAAGAAATGTATCATAAAAATAATATAACCTAACAGTCTAACCATAAACCTCCGTCACTTTTATTGACAGCGATGTTTACAACAACAAAATCAATGGTGATTGGAAACATTTCAAACGCATAGGCTTTATTACCTCGATTACATTAGCCAAAAAAATACCTTTCTGATTCGTATTTGGTAGCATTTGTGTGACGCCTCTTTAGGTCTAACGAAGTCTCCTTCTTTTCACAATTAAGATACACCTACACAATAAACTTGGTTAGTTTATTTTTTGTTGTTCTTTGATAATGTTACAAGTTACATTAGTTACAATATTTACTTGTTTTTTTTCAATTACTTGTTTTCAATAACTTAGGCCTAAATTTGTTTTATTGTCAAATGGTATGTTTAATTATATTATAACAAAACTATCAGGTGATAAAATCCTAAACGTATCGTGTAATTGTATCGTATAAAATAGCAATATTATCACAATATTGAAATTTCCACATCGATAACAGGCGTAATGGTGGAGTCGGATAACGAAGTTTCGCCCAAATTTTAAGTAATATAGCCTAATTACATTAAAGGAAAACACAAAACAAACTACCTATAAGTTTTTATTTGTAGATCTTAGTTGTCAAGAGATGCAGACTTCATAATATAGCGTCGTCACACAAATATGCTGCTAAATACGAATCAGCAAGGTATTTTTTACCAAATTGTATTAAGGGAATATGGCTTTTAAATGTTTCCAAAAACAATTGATTTTGTTGTTATAAATATTGCTTTCCATTAAAGTGAAGGAGGCTTATGGTTAGATTGTTAGGTTTGATTGTTCGTAGGCCTATATCTTACCTCAATATCGTTGTTGTGGGTACAGTTTCATACAGCGCCTACACTACTATTGAATGAAAATATATATCGATATTTCAATTGAATAGGACTGAAAATTACTGTGTAAAATACAAAATTTAACTTAGCATGACAAAATTTACTCTAACAAAAACTAACATTAACCTCAACTAAAATCTATTAACATGAGGAACCATCCTAAGCCCAGGAAAGTCCACATTTAAGTAAGATACATAGGTAGGCCTAATTGTTCTTTTGTTCTATGTTTGTTATTATGTCATTATGATTAGTTGTGTTTTGGTTTTGTTGATATTGATTATGTTAGGTTAAATGGTTTGTTTTTTATTAAAGCCTAAATGTGGGAATAAAAATCTAAACAAAATAGGGGTACGGTAATTACTAATTGTTATCGTATAAAGTTATTATTTAGGCTAGGTATTGATTGATTTGGTAAGTTAGTTGATATGATAGATATATCCATCAGATCTATAGATATTTCCATTCAATAGTAGTGTGGCTTAATGAAACTTGTTGATTCTATTGATTTCATCGCACAATTTTAATTGCAAAATCAAAATTTCATCCATTGATAAAAACGATGATAAAAACAGCCCGATCAGGACCAAATTTGGTAGAGATGTGTAACTCTACCATTATTAAGATGAGTTCATCGCAGTTATTGACCTACCGGAAAGGGTAGTTTTTTACCTCAAAAAAAGGTTTTTTTCGTTTTTCATATGTAATTTTGCAAAATTTTAAATTTTTATTTCTACCACAGGAATTAGCTTGAAAAAAACACACGATATAGTACATTAAAACTTTTCTATATATGCATTGGTTACCGGGATATTAAAAAGTCTTAGTTTAGCTTGGTAGGACCTACATGGTATTTACCTTCATTTGGTTGAGATCCATCTATTTATGTTTAAAAAATCTTGGTTTTTAGCGAATTTTACTGTAGGGAATACGCTATTACGGTAGTAGTCACGGTAAGACCTACGCCTGGGACCATGTTACTTCTTTGCTTTGAGGTTCCCAGAAGCCATAAACTCCGTTCGTTTAAATTCATATATTTGTTTATACAGGGTATTTTTTAACTGTGCCACTATTGGGATTTTGTAAAATATACATCTTACAGTAAACTTTAAAAGGGGAACACTCCCTTGTTTTTAAAGAAGTTTAAAATTAAGTAAATAAATATTTTGTAAATGGCTGCCATTTTTCAATATTGCAGTCAAATAAAAATTTTTTAAATATGAACCCCCAATTATAATGTCATTTTTGGATTTACCACGCAATTTGAAGATTTTCATTCATTGACATCTTTCTCTAAACTTAATGGTTAGGGAGCTACAGGCAGTTGAAGTTAATTTTTAGTCCCATAAGAATATAACATGGGGCTAACTTTAATTGATTATTTCTCCTAAACCATTTAGTAAAATAAAATAATCTTATGAATAAAAATGTCTTAAAAATATTGTTTTAAGATCATATTTTTCATAATAACATCAATTTAAAAAAAAAATTTATTATTTGTCCGCCATATTGGGAGTAAGTTTGTTTATGCTTAACTGACCATTTTTGTGAGTGGAATGAATATGTATATCTATACAAGCTGTTTCCCATTACGGCTTTGACCCGTGATTGAATTCATTTGATTGGTAATTAAGCTCGTTCGCTACGTTCACTCGGGCCATCAGGTTTATCTCATCCGCTACTCTTACTCGCTGTTACTCTCACCTTATATATAAGAAATCGCTAGAATACCTAAAATTATAATTTTTCATTGAATTTGTTTCTTAACAACCAATAAAAAAAGACAAAATATAGATTTTCAGATTTTTTCAAACTATTGTATGCCCTCTGGGTCAGAGCCCTTTGGACAGATTTGCACCTTAACTACACACAAACCATCCTTGAATAATGCTGATTAATGCCTGAAAGTTTCATTGCAATCTACATACATACATACATATTCCCTCTTTTATGATTATAAGTTAAATGTGTCCGTGAACATGATAACTTTGGAACGAAACCTCAGATTTTGATCAAATTTGATACTGGGGTTTAAGGCAGCATTTACTTTATCGAGTTCACAAACCAGAATGATCGGGGCGGTGTTAAGAGTCTGCACTACCTTCGCAGTTTGTCCCATAAGAGCAATGTTAAATTTGAAACATTACTGTGAGTTTGTTTTTCCGGAAAATTTCAAACTTAATGTCATTTTAAATGTTACCATAGTATCTAGTGCTTGATAGAAATTTAATTTTAAAAAAATTATCCACTCGAATAACGAATAAAATATAAACATATTTTACACCATTTTTAAACCACTTTTAAACAATTTTTAGTAGGTTTATTGAAAATCTATCCACGTCATGCACTTCGCTATTCCCTTATGGTGAACATTTTCAAGTTTCATGCAAATCCGATGTAAATTATTGAAATATGGTGTTTCAAAGACAACAGTAATTTTTTGAATTTAACATTGTTCTTATGGGACTAAAAATCCAAGATGACGCAGGTAGTGCAGACTCTTAACAGGGTTTTAAGGGTTTTCTAAATCGTAAAAAATAGGTTATTGGCTTTTTTGGCCTTAATTTATCAAATTCCACAAATTTAACCTGTACCATTTAAAACAGCTAAAAAACAAACAATTTAGTATTTTGAATTTTTGATCTGGTTAAAAGCTCAAATGGTTATGCAGAAAATCCAAAAATAAGTTTCCCATGTTATTCTTAGGGAAATAAACAAAACTCTCTATCTTTCTTATTTATTGGCATAGCTTGATAAAATTTGGTATGTAAATTCACTAGGAAAGGTTCAACTTATACATGCTTCCAAAACCAACATACTCACCCCCATGGTATTTGTGGGTAAAATAAAAATATCAAAATCTGTAGGAAATTCTCTCAGTACGCAGGTCTGCTGCGACGGAAGTATTTGTTATTATCATGGCAGCAAACCTGCATGCTCTTTTTCCATGTCAATCATATGGAGAATAGGCAAACTCCTTTATTTATAAACTTGTACAGTAGAAGCCCTCTAGCCCGGCCTCGGATGGTTCGGCTGCCGGATAATCCGGCCGCGGTATTCCGGAAATGAAATATTCAGCCCCGGACGTTCCCACAGAAAAAATATACAAGAGTAAAATTTTCCCATGATATGTCACTAAAATATATCAGTTCAATTGGCATTTTCTGGACTATTTGGCTATCTGGGCTATTTGGCTATTGGCTATCTTTTAAAACTTTTTTTAGTGTTCTATCTGTGATTTTTATCTTTTTGTTGGGTGTTACGCGGTCCTATCGTTGAGGTTAGGTAACTAGACAAATTCTGTCGCTTTTACGGTCCCATTGTTAGGGCCTTCGTTGACAGAAGACCAGTATTATTGTCTGTTAAGAGTCATCTTCACCCCTGGGCCAATAGCCCATTGTTGCGCAGTCGGCAATGTTAATCATACGGCTTTTATGCTAAAACGTGGTCTTGTATTCCCCTGTTTCGGACGCCGTTTTTCAACCGATTTTCTTGAAACTTGGTAAGTGTTCAATTGAATAGTTATATTAGGTTTCTCATACCTCGAAATTTTGAAAATTTTACTAAATTTTGAAATATTACTAAGGAAAATCGAGTTACTTTGCGACGTCACAGAGAGTAATATTTGTTAAATTTACAAAATTTCGAGGTATGAGAAACCTAATATAACTATTCAACTAAACACTTACCAAGTTTCAAGAAAATCGGTTGAAAAACGGCGTCCGAAACAGGGGAATACAAGACCATGTTTTAGCATAAAAGCCGTATGATTAACATTGCCGACTGGGCAACAATGGGCTACTGGCCCAGGGGTGAAGATGACTCTTAAGCGCAGGTTCATCGCTAGCGACCCCTTGTCCGTTTCTTATCGTCATTTCGGCGGTACAACTTCTGAGAAGGAGCAAATCATGATGGTTAAAAAGTTGATACATTACATTGATTGGGCAAGTGTGCTATCCTTCATTGTTAAATACCGTACATCCTAAAAGTTCATTGTTGGAATACACATATAACACAGGTCTCTATTTAACACGTTTAATAAACCACCAGTTAATCTGGCCATTTTGAAATCCGGGCGGTGGTCCTGTCCCGAGGTGGCCGGATTTGAGGGCTTCTACTGTATTGATGAAACTTGGTATATGGCTTCATATGGTCAACATTTTTTATTTTCAACAACATCCCATGGCAGTAAACTTACATATACTCATTTGTATGGTGTTTATGGTTAAAATACAAAATATCAAATTCCTTTCCAAATTCACTGAGTTTAGCAGGTCTGCTGCGATGAGGGTATTTACTTTTAGCAAATTTCCCAATAGGAACTGTAGCTCTTTTGAAGATCTTCAAAAAACATCTCACAGATTGTTCAGTTGGACCAACCACATAGTCACTGGACCTTAACTTAAAAAATAATAAAAACTAAATATTTTTTTATGCAATTAAATTTGGTTTTGAGGTTTAACATAAGGCAGAGTCATATGACCAAAACTGTAAGTTTGTATAAATATTTTCCAAAAATATTATTTAGATTTTTTATAATATCTGTTGTTTTGACACTAAACGCTCAAAATCAGGAAAATGCATAATTAAAAATGCTTTAAATATCACAAAAATATATATCGAGAGTTAGAGGTGAGAAATATAGCTATTAGTCTGCAGTAACAGTGTTTGTAACCTGCAGTACTCTATTGTCGAATAAAGACAAGCAAGGTCCGAGCACTTAAGTACGTGCTGGGTGTGCTTAACTCCGCTCAACTCTGTTCGTTATGGTTCGCATCGCCATTGTTGGTTTGTACTTGCCTGTGCTATATCTGGAGTCGGTTCTTTGCACGAACCCAAGCATCGTGAAAGAATCGACCCAGTACACTCTCTCTTAAGTTTGCTTTTGTTCTGGTATCGAGTTGGGGTTTGTCTCGGTGTTTATTCTGTGTATATCGATCTCTTTGGTGTTACTGTAATTTATAACTGCTTGTTATTAATGAAGTGGTCAAATGGAATCTTGTTGAGTTCCTTGAGTATTATCATACATAGTTGAGTCCACACATTAACAACTGTTTGAAGATAAATTCAAAGTGGTAGGTACGTGATGTTATAAAAGTAAAACACTTAATCGTCCTTTAATTTTAATTAAATTCCTGCAGTACACTATCCTTTAAGCAAGACAAGCAAGGTCAAGCAGATAGTGTTCTAAGTGAGCTTGACTCTGGTTGACTTAGTTCACCATGGTTCGCTTCTCCAGTGTCGTGCTCGCCTGCTTGCTCCATCTGCGGTCGGTTTTTGCACAAATCAAAGGACGCGAGCAGACCCAAGTATTCAGCACGAATCCACCCAGTGACCCAGTACATACTGCCATGAGGTTCTTCTATTCTGGTCCAAAGTTGGAGTATGTTGGTTTGTATTAATTTCTTTGGTGTTATTTTATAACTGCTTGTTATAAAGGGAGTGGTGAAATGAAACCTAGAGTTTCTTGAGTAGGCCTATTATCATCCGGAGTCTGTGTTGTGGGGCCCGACACATGAGCACATCTAAGATATACGCAATCTGGCAGATGTGAGGGGTTGTATGAGGGGTAAACGTAATCATGCTGTTACTGAAATTAAATTGAAAAAGGATTTGGTAATGCCTAACTTCACTGCTTCACTGTTTGCCTAAGTGTTTCGAGATCAGCTCATACAGTGACAGCGATAGTGTATTTCATGAGTTCGCTGAGCGAGTTAAACCCAACTTTTGCTCCAGCATTTGCCCAAACAATTTGGCGATAGTGTACTTAAGGCATCACAAAACCATCAATTTTAACAAGTAACCATTAAACTATTTGAAGGAACTTGAAAATTAAAAAAATAATTATTTTGAATTTTTAAAACTTGTCATAATTGGTTACAGAGAAACCCCTAAATACATTTACCATGTTATTCTTATGGAAACTCAACTCAAAACTGTAACTCACTTTCTTATTGGTAACATAACCTCTCAAAATTTAGTACCGGATGTACTATCCGGTGATAAACGAGGAAGGGTTAAACCACAGATAACCGATAGATATCTGTAGGTTATCTGGGGTAACCTATATTTGCTTACAACACCCATATGTTGGCAAATTTACCTACCTACCTGCACGCTGTAATGGGAAAAATAAAATAAATACCAAAACTTTATCAAATTCAGTATGTACCTCTAATGGGAAGGGGTTCCTTTACTATCTGTGGCCCATCATGGCTTCGGGATTTTATTTTATGGATAACAAAATATCTTTAAAGGGTAACAAAGTCTTCTTCTTAAGAATTCTATTGAAACATTGACGTTGTGTTAGCGAAGCCCTGAAGGGATTTTGCAGAACCTTAGCTAGCACCCTAATAGATCAATTGTTTCCTAGATTTATATTATTATATATATTATTGTATACAATATATTAAAAATTGGCCTTATGAATAACGTTAGATCAAAATCAAAATTCTGTGCTGGGGAGCCCTGATGGAATGTTGCAAAACCGTTTCTTAGTGAGCACCTTTGAGTAAAGAAGTTCATGCCAAATTTCATCCCTCTATACCCTTTGGTTATTGAGATTCTCTGACTCACGAGTGGGTGATATTTGACAAATATATAGTATATTTATGTACAACATGCCCATGGTAGCAAACCTACATCCTTTTGCCTATGGTGTCTATTGGGAAAAAACTGAACTCTGATAAAAAATTACTGAGTTTGCTGATCTGTTGCTACATTTGTAATATCGTCACCGCATCAACCGTATGTACAATAATTGTGCAAGTGGGCGTAAATATTCATAAATTATAATACTGTATAAAAGATAGGGTTTTGTGACTAAAGATGGGTTATGAATGACCTCAAACTAGTCACAAGTAGTGAAAATTTACATCTGTAGGATAAACAAAACAGTTTTGGTAGGCTTAAGTGTGTGAATATTCTTGAATGTTCTCTGGAGTGATAGGCCTAATTAAAAAAAAAAAAAAAAATTTGTTTTGTGTACATGAGGCAAGCAAACTTATTTGTACTATCCTAAATAATTAAAATACTGTAAAATTGTTTAAGACTAATCGTAGTAAATGCATATAAAACAATGTGTATGACACAAATCCATTAAATTAAAAGTAACTACGAACTAAGTACTGCCTAACTAGGTATACAATGCAGTTATCTGCTTGCAATATTGAGCGGAGCGACTATTTTTTAAATCAATAATATCAAATGTTTTATAGGTAATTCAAGTGAGCTCGTTCGCTACGCTCACTCGCTGTCAGGGTTTAGCTCGTTCGCTGCGCTCACTCTCCATTTGGGTCACTTCGTTCGCTACGCTCACTCGCCATCAATTTAGTTCGTTCGCTGCGCTCACTCACCTTTTGGGTCGGCTCATTCACTGCACACACTCTTCGCCAGATTTAGGTTGTTTGTTGCGCTTGCTCGCCACAAGTCTGCAATACTCTAATAATTTTTTACTACGCAGGTTTGGTGCGGCGTGGTATTATATGTTTACAAGATATTAAATGGTGCGTCGTCCAAAATATTGGGTGGAAGCATTGACTTTGTACACTACGTGAGTAGACTTCTCATAGCATAGGCGTGTGTGAAGCATATTGACGGTGGTGCAATCTCGTGCGGCGTCCATCGAAGTACACGTAACATATGATAGATAAATCAGTATTACCACTCTTCTAAACCAAGGATGAAACATTTTATAATTGAAAGTCATGTTTATGTTTTAATAAAATGTTTTGGCAGCACTGTAAATTCAGCTGAATAATAACAACATCCATGGCAGCGACTCTGGTGCGACGTCCACCGAACTTCCAAATTTTTGCCTCAAACTAAATGCATTGGATGAGAGGTCTATTCACGTTAGTGTACATAGTCAATGGTGGAAGGTATAAACAAACCACTAAAATAAACAAAACAACAATTTCACAAAACTACTGTATTCTTAAACAGCTGATAGTAACAGTCTGCAGTTAAATTTGATCCTTATAACAACTGTATAATCAACACACAGTAAACAAACCAAATAAAATATATCTCCTATTAAAATAACATGGTAACTTTAAAGGGCCGTAGGGCAGAACTCTAATGTCCGATTTGGACCATTTCAGATTTATACCTTCCCATAGATGGTTACTACGAGCAAAATTTTGTGTGGATCACTTCAGTCGTTCAGGAGGAGTACGTGTAAATAAAAAGCCAGAGTGTGGTATAGGAGCTTCGCTCGCTCCGCTCAATTATAAGAAAAGTGAGTTTTTTATTTAGATATATATTTTTTTATTACGAGTGATTTTAGTTGTTTTTGAAACTATTACAAAGTGGGATTAAACTTTTTGAATGTGACAATCCCTAATGCAAAATTTTAAATTTCTTCTTCGAATAGACGCTTACGGGAGGTACGAGCGTACTCCTAGTTTAGGAGGGCAACAACTTGTAATGATTTGTTTAACATTCAGTCAAGATTTAATCCACAGTAAATTATTCCATACTTTAGTACGAGTAAGGTATATTTGTATGTATGTAAGTATGTATGTTTGCACATGGATCTCAAGAACAGCTGGAACAATTTTCTTCAAACTTTGCAAATAACTATTTTGTTGGAAAGAATTTAAATACAGGTCTCTAGGTCAGGAAAAATTTTATTTCTTTATATTAATATTTAAAAAATATTAACATTGGTCTTATGGAATTAAAAATCAAAACAAAGAAATAATGAAAACAGCTGACTCAACTGTCAAAGTACAGACCATGTGTTCCAGTATAAATATGTGGTTTTGCATGGCAGCCAGTTACTAAATAATTATAGAATGGTACTACTGTAAAATAAAAATAATCTATCATTTTTTAAATCGTACTTCATACTGCTGATTATGAATGTTTGGATAAATAAAAGTCATGTAAAAGTATAAGCAACTATAATCAATTTGTATGTAAAAAAGCATGAGTAAGAACTATGAAAACAGCTGTTATCTAAGTAATTATATTCCACGTGTTACATCAACATGTGTTTCAGCAAATATACACCAAAGTCAGCACCTGTAGGCCTACATTCATACAGCTTTATAGAGACCTTTTTACATCTGCACCAAGAGGAGCTTCGCAAAAGGGTCGGTTTCAGAACTAGAGACTCCCTTCCTGCAGCGCTGAGACTGGTAGCAACATCTTATATCAACTGTACCTTTGACTTGGACATGACATTGGTCTTTATGGATCGCAAGATACTGAGGTTAGTTTAGGTTTTATGTTTTTAAATATTCAGAGCTTAAGAGAAAAAGTTGAAATTCTCCGTGAGTTTGGGGCTGATTTTGACTTCCTTTGTATTAAGGAGCATTGACCATCAAGTTTTGAACTAGAATACCATGTTCCAGAGGGTTTCTACCTGTGTACCCATTTTTGTAGACTAATTTTTAAAAGTGGCAGAGCTGCTATTTTGTTAAAAATTATAAAGATTGCAGTACAGTAGATTTAAATTGGTTAAGTGTTGAAATACATTCTAAAATTTGTGGTATTGTTATAGTAGACTTAAATATTCTTTTATTCTCGCTTTATAGAACATCTGATGGCTGTACCAATATTTTTCTTAGTAATCTTGATAAGTTAAGCTAGGTTTACACGTGAGAGTTTTTCACTCTTGGAGAGTTAGTTAGTTACTCTCATAAAAATCTCAGACAGTTGTTGATGGTACTCGCAGAAAACTGTCTGTGATTAATTATCTTGGAAAATTCGCTGGTTGTGTAAACACCTCTGCAAGTGCCTTCTGAGAGTATGAAACTCTCTGAGAGTGAAAAACTCTCACGTGTAAACCTAGCTTTACTGGGCTATGTCAATGTATACAGAAACGAATAAGTAGGGACATCCTTATGGGAAAGTGAGAACGCCGCCCCCGAAACACAGATAGCAACACCAAGACGTAATTTTTATTCAAGGATCATGCTGATTGGTTGAATGGAAACAGATGGCTAGAACAATTTTGCACACGTTTGTTATTGTTTTGATTTATTGTAAACAAATATGCTTATTTTGACATAAAGAGGTAGAAAGAGTGCTTCCTGTGACAATAAGGAGAAGTAATCCTAGCATCAGCGCTTTATTTTACTGGTTTTCGGGGGCAAAACTAAAATTTTTTAACATGGGATGTCCCTAAATTGCAAAGGTAGTATGTCCATTCTACAAAAGTGATCCAAAAGATGATCAAAATCAAATCATCTTTATTGTCATTTCACTTGTACAAGTATCGGCATTGTCATAGTTTTGTCTGTCCCTAGTTGTCATTATTTATTAGACAACTTTAGTTTATTGTCATAGTTTATACATCCTAAGAGCTATAGACCTGTAGCATTGGTTCCTGAATTAAGTAAAATATTTGAATCTTTAGTATGTAAGCAGTTAATAAATTATTTAGATTACAATAATCTTTTGTGTGATTCTCAGTTATGTTTTCGCAAAGGTCGGAACATTGTGAAAGCTATTGACTGCCTTATTAAAAATGTTCACATGGATTCACCGCCTGTAATGCTAGTTGGGTACGAGTGGCCCCTCTATTTCTGTTCTGTGCTCGCTGGTTCAGACACCTCTCTTGTCTCCCTCCCATTAGGGACAAGGGATTTAGAATATAGGTTTGCTTTCATTAGGCATTTTGAACAAAAATTAGTCCCTCATCACCTAATAAAGGTATAAACAAAATTTTATTGATAAAATGTAAAAAAATAAGTGATATATAAGTTTTTATTTGATTTCTTATAAGAATATTGAAATTTGATTTGAATTTTCACCATAGCCAGTTAAGCTACATTAATGATAAAAAATAGTTACTAAAATTTTGTCTTCTAACGTTTTTTCATATGGTGTTTATTAAAATTGTCAAATTTCTAAATTATAGGTGAAAAATACCAAAAACCCATTTTTGACCCTTTTAGTACTCCATAAAACTATGTCCATTGTATAATCACGCTGGTTTTTTTAACTCACACTTCTGTAATAAATTTAATCAAAATCGGAGGAATTTATATGTATTATAAAAATTTAAACAAACGTTATTTTAGGTTTAAAGGGACCTCAAAACAAAAAAGTATCATGATCCCTGGCTCAGTTCTACCATGACAGCGTATTCCCCATAGGGAAATTCGCTAAAACAGATAAGTACTGCATTTTGAATCATTAATTTGGACATTTTTAAATAAGTAGGGCTATTGTTATTGCAAGCTCAAGTATTTTATAATATTTGTAGTCATTCTTTGAATTACTACTTTAATATTTCCTTACGAGTCCGAGGCAGCAGAATTTAAATTGTCATCCACATAGTTATCCATGGGAGAGAGAAATAACCAAATTATATAAGAAATTTCTTGAGTTGGAATGCTACTATGACGGTGGTTGTAATGTAAAGATTATTTTGAGTCCGAGATTTTAAAATTGATTTGAAATCCAAGAATCCAAATTTAAGTCCTTGTGACCTCAAAAGAATGGGAAGAGAATGGTATCTTCAAAAGATTCCCAAGTAAGGCCTAAAATAAAACAATTAATTAACAATTAATTTTTATATAAATTTAGAATAAATTGTAATTTTTAGATTGTAACCACTAGTAGTAGTAGATGTCTGTCTTAAAAACATTGGTCAGTCCACCATAGGTGCTCTCATTTATCCAAAAGTCCGATATAACTGGGTAAGATAGTGCAGTGTAAATGGACATTGGACACTGCAGAAGTGTGAGGAAATGAGCTTCCACCAAGTTGGCACATATGTTCAAGAAATTGAAAAATATGCTGGTAAAAGGGACGTGTTAAAAAGCCAACTATGAACGTAACCCGGTTATATTACCTAGGTTATAAAAAGGTGTAGTAGAAATCAATTAAAATACAACACTTTCTTTATTATTCCACTTTATACAAGTTCTCAGATAGAGATAGGATATTAAAGCTTACTATATTATACACTCATACTGCTACATGATTAATCAGAACAGAGATAGGAAACATTGAAGATCGTAGAACATAACGGTATCAATAAGAGCTATAAAAATGACTCAAATATAACTTAGTTTACACAAGAGAGTCTTTTACGACTGATATAAAAACAGCAAGTTACCATATCTTACAGTTACCCATTAATCTGCATTAAATTAATTAAACACCACATTTAAAAAATTGATGAAATGATAAATACCATGTACAAAATGTAAACAGCATTGAATACAGTGAAACTTGTATGGGTAAAAAGCTAGAAAAATTGTAAAAACTCAAAAAACAAAAAAAATTGTATTAACACATAAATATTTTTAAATGCATTTCGTCGCTTAAGAAACAACACCGCCTAAGTGACAAAATGCAAACTTTTCAGGAGAGCCAAAAAACTCGTGAAGGATATAGGCGGTGTTGTATTACATGAAGAGTACAATATAACTCCGCCTACCTCCAATAAACACTTAAAGCTATTAATTTGACTCTTTAAATGTTTGTTTTATCACCAAGACTATAACCAACACTATCTATGATCTTTTAAAATTCAATGGAAATCAATGAAAACGGTAAATAAGTTTCACCTTATGCAAATGACATCCGTCTCTCGTTCACTACCATGCTAGAATAGAACTGGTGGAGGTGGACATTGGCGGTGTTTTTTTAGCCAGTGATATAGGCAATGTTAGAAGAAATCCGATAGGAGCGAATTCTGTTGGATTTTCACTAAACTACGTCGCAAGGATGTGTAAAATGCATATATTTCCATAGAGATACAAAAATCTCAATTTTGCCAAAAATGTCACTTAGGCGGTGTTGTTTCTTAAGCGACGATTTTATGTTCTTTGGGCAGAGTGAAAGATTTGGATATAATATAACTTCTAATAATTAGATAACTAGCTTTGAATTATCCAGGTTCTGCTGTATTCTTATTTTTATAACAAAAATTTTATTCAACAACAGAAACGTAAATATTATTGAACAATAGTAACACCCCTGATCTTGAATCGGCATTTCACAACTTTTGATAAAAGATTACATAAATATTTTATCAAAAAACAGTGACATAAATTGTGGCCAGTGCTATATAAACAGCACCCTGTTCACAAATGTCTATAATTAATGCTTTAATACATGTGGCTATTGTGATAATGTAAAGTTCAATAATGATTTCACTACAAGTTTGGGCAGTTTAAAATAAAGGTGAGGGCAAATCATTATAAGAATTACAAAAAAATACTGACCACAGGGTTGCTCAAAGATTCTCTTTTAAGATCCACGGATTTAGAATAAAAGTGCCTACTATGGCTTGTGCTGCTATTAATGTAATTATGCCTAGTGACGTTTGTGTGTTTTTATACAGAATGAACCCACCCCAAATCTGATGAGTCAAGATAAGATGTTGATGGGTCTGCATTTATACAGGGTGTCTCTGAACTGTCTGCCGACCTTTTCAGGTATTATTCCTGGACCAAAGACAAGTCAAAATATCATATTTAAAATTTCCAAAAGTCCATAGTTACCCGTACAGCCGCCATTTTGTATTTTTTAAAGAACAATTTTAAATTTAAGAATGGCTTGAGTAGTGTAAAATTGTAGGGTCTGGGACGTGACGTCATCACGATGACGTCAGCAGTGATGACGTCATCAATGACGTCACTAATGACGCCACCAATGACGTCATAATGACGACACATGACGTCACACCCATGACGTCATGGTGACGTCATTACCGCTGACGTCATCATGATGACGTCACTGACGTTAATTAGGTCAAGGTCACGCAAGAATAGAAAAAAAAATTTTTTTGCACTTTTGCGATTCCTCAAATTTTGGTGAGAAATTGAAATTTCTCGAGGAATCACAAAAGTGCAAAAAAATATTTTTTTATTCCCTAGCGATCAGACTCTTGACCTAATATATCCGTCAGGGGTCATTGACCCGTCCCAGCAGCCCCACTTGAAAAAAAAATAATTTTATATTTGACTTACCCACCGAGAGACTGAGAGCCGAAGAATAATTTCTTCAAACACCCGACAGTGCGACAAACGACATGCGATCCGAACAGCACCGCGTCCGAAGACGTACTGACTTGGGTGCAGGCGGTTCCCCAGGTACCCGGCCCAGTGGTGGGGATAAGGAGGTGGTGGGGGTAAAGTGGTCAGAAGGAAGAAAAATTTATTTTTTTACAAACAACTCGTCCCAGCCGGTCTTTTACTGGACCTCCGTAACTCGGATTGGAAATATTTCCTGAGAAATATTTATTTTTTATTCTTTCTCAGGTGATGTTGGAACTTGGTCGGGAATTGGAGTCACCAACGTAACCTTACTGGCAAAAGTTAGCTCGTCTAAAAGTTTCTGAAACATTTTATCATCCATAGTGATATTTGTGTCCCTTGAGTAAAATTTTGGATTATTTTTGAAGCAACGTTTCATTTTTGTTAAAGTGGAAGTCTTGGACACCTTAACAGAATTATTTTGCTTGGCCAGCAAAAATTTTACTCTTAATAATTTTTCTCGCAAAGTTTCAGCCATAGATGTGTCTCACAGTAAGGTTTGGATAAAACTGAAACACTTAGTCCAGTGTTGTACCTTAGCTGGAAGTAGTGGGGGAACAGGGCTATAGTGGGGGAATGAGTAGTGGAGGGGGTAATGCAGACTGTTGTTGACAAGTGTAGAAACAGTTTGCTGGGAACTGTCCAAGGAGTAACACGTACTGTGCAGAAAAATTAACCGAGAGACTTGTGTAAAATTTAACTCCAAGAAATATTTAATGTAAGACTAAAAGAGGTAGAGCCAAATGAAAAATAATTTTGTAGGAGACGGGTATGGATCAGTTTTGTAGTAAAGTTCAAAATCCACTTGTGTGGAATAAAATTAAATTGTGAGCGAAAAATATTTAGCCACACCTGCAAAATACAAGTGTATGAAAATATTAGGAGACCTGTATAGCTAAATAAAAATTAATTTTGTATCAAACAGTCTTCCAACATTTCAGTTTCTAAGTCTTAACAAGTAAGGAATAAAATATTAAATAAGGAGTGGAAAATAATATGTTAAGTAAAACGTAAGTGTAGTAGTGTAACAAAAATTAATTTTGTGCAAAACAGGCTAGGTTCTGTTTTGCTAAGTTTAATAAGAAGGAAAAATAATAATTTACTCACAGAAAAGTCCCGCGGCGGCGAGGTGTGGCGTGTTTGTTGGCTTGCAATAAACTGACTTACCTTCTGTTGAGCTATATTTAGCCAGTTTGCCAAGAAACCAGTCTGTTATATAAGCATTATGTAACCGTCTCTGCCGGCTGTGCTGAATCCGGCAAGCTAAAATATTATTCTATAGTACACCTGACTTGGACTGAAAATATTCTAAGTCCTAAGACCCCCCCCCCCTCGGCTCCGGATGAGAACCAGGTCCGGTTCCACCACTCCTGACCGGCCCAGCTTCGATTCTCTGAGGCTTAGCTTCTTCGCAGTTGCTTTCAAACATTTCAGCTGAGTGGTTGAAGCTCTGCCCTACAGGATTCGCAATGTAATGTTGGCGCCGCATTATATTGGGAATTCTTTTAGTCTAAGGCATGGCATGTGTAGTTTTAAGAAATATTTTATTTTGCGCTTGCTGCTTCTGCTAGGTCTTGGTGTTGGATTTATTTAGTCTAAGTGTTGTGTGTTGAAAAATATTATTTTGTACTAATCTTCACAAGTTGTCCCCAAGTTGAAATTTTTCTAAATTCGTATCTTGGAGGTACTCCTCCGTAAATTGGCAGTTAAAGTGTTAGGCTTTTTGAGACTTTACAGTCTCTGTAAAATAAAAATTTTTCGAGGTTTAGAACCTCAAGAATTATTTGTTACCAACAATAGCATGGCGCCTAACGAGCCCGGGGGTAGGCCCCTGGGGATCCTCCCTTAGGCCTCTTTCGGTCAGGGGCGCTACTGGACCTCATCACTCTAGATGGGTGGTTGGCATCCTTTAGCACGAGGCGTCGGATCCTGACACTGACCGGTGTGCTAGGCAAAAGTCAGTACCTACGGGTTAAGACGGGATCCTCGGTCATGGTTAGCATGGCCTTTTCCAAATTATTGTAGCATGTTTCCCTTAAGGAAACTCAAAATTAAATAAATAATTTTTTATTTAATCACCTCCCCTTAAATGTTGAGATCCCCCCGATGCCTCTGGCCGCCGGCGGTCTTAGGCATCGGGGGGATTTCTTTTTTAATTCTTGAACGACCTTGACCCATATTCATGTGTGAATAAAATAAAATATTTTTGTTCCACATGTTATGTAGGTCAGTCATGACTTAGGCGGATTTTTGCCTGAGTTCTGGGACTGCTCAGGACTTAGAGCGAGATGCGGCTAAGTGTTGGCTGTCCAAACTGTGGTATAACCAAATTTTATTTTATGTTCACACATGAGTAAGGGTAGCAGGTATCCAAGAGTTAAAGTCCTAAGGGTAGGTGAAGCCCCCCCCCCCCCTCGGCGGCAGACGAGAAGTGAGCCCCCCCCCCGAATTTTTTTTAAAAATTTTTTGACCTTGACCAAAAATTTTTTGCTCCGGACGAAAACTGCGCCCCCCCCCAAAATTTTTTTTTTCGAAAATTTTTTGACCTTGACCAAAAATTTTTTGCTCCGGACGAAAACTGCACCCGAGGGGGGGGGGAGGGGGAGGGGGGGGGAGGGGGAGGGGGAGGGGGAGGTGCCAAGCTAGTAGTGTGAAATTGTTACTTCCAGTACAAGTTAAAATAGTAGTGGTAAATTGTTACCACAAACACAAATTTGTGTCTTTAAACTTCTAATGTAACTTAACCCATTTAAATGTAGGTGCCAAGCCAGTAGTGTGAAATTGTTACTCCCAGTACAAGTTAAAATAGTAGTGGTAAATTGTTACCACAAACACAAATTTGTGTCTTCAAACTTCTAATTTAACTTAACCCATTTAAATGTAGGTGCCAAGCTAGTAGTGTGAAATTGTTACTCCCAGTACAAGTTAAAATAGTAGTGGTAAATTGTTACCACAAATTTGTGTATTCAAACTTCTAATTTAACTTTACCCATTTAAATGTAGGTGCCAAGCCAGTAGTGTGAAATTGTTACTCCCAGTACAAGTTAAAATAGTAGTGGTAAATTGTTACCACAAATTTCTGTATTCAAACTTCTAATTTAAATTAACCCATTTAAATGTAGGTGCCCAGCCAGTAGTGTGAAATTGTTACTCCCAGTACAAGTTAAAATAGTAGTGGTAAATTGTTACCACAAATTTGTGTCTTCAAACTTCTAATTTAACTTAACCCATTTAAATGTTGCTACTTAAAGGTAGCACCGTTTTGGTGCTACCTTTCATGTACTATTTTCTACATGTCCAATTTTGCTTTATGTTTTTTAAACAACACTTTTAATTACCGGTTTAATGTAAAACTATAAAATATGTTTATATATATGAATTATTAACAAAACCTTAGTTTTAACATTAAATGTTATTAGGAAACTTCTAATTGAGATAAGCCATTTAAATGTTGCTACTTTTAGGTAGCACCGTTTTGGTGCTACCTATGGTGTACTATTTTACATGTCCAATTTTTGCTTTAGGCTTTTAAACAACACTTTTAACTACTGCTACCAGTCTACCACTGAGGTACCTATGAAGCGAGTTTGGTTCATCTTTTTTTTCTCTAGTTGCTAAGGTGTTTAGGAATTAAAGGTTAGAATTACTTTTAAGGTTAAAAAAAAGCACATGGTGCGAACAGAAAGTTCACTATTGTTTCAACATTAATGGTCATTAGAAAACTTCTAATTGAGCTTAACCCATTTAAATGTTGCTACTTTAAGGTAGCACCGTTTTGGTGCTACCTTTGGTGTACTATTTTTACATGTCACAAAATATATGGGCCTCTGCTTGACGCAGAGACAGGTACTTGGCCCCGTTTCTACCCATTATTAAGTGTACTGAGACTTTAGGTTTTAAACAACACTTTTAACTACTGGTTTAATGTAAAACTACGAAATATGTTTATATACATGAAATCTTAACAAAACCTTAGTTTTAATATTAAAGGTAATTTGGAAACTTCTAATTGAGCTTAAACCATTTAAATGTTGCGAATTAAAGGTAGCACCGTTTTGGTGCTACCTTCGGTGTACTATTTTTACATATCCAATTTTGCTTTAGGTTTTTAAACATCACTTTTAACTACCGGTTTAATGTAAAACTACGAAATATGTTTATATATATATATATATGAATTCTTAACCAAACCTTAGTTTTAACATTAAACCGTATTTGGAAACTTCTAATTGCTCACTCAGAGACAAGTACTTGGCCCCGTTACTCTCCATCATTAAGTGTACTTAGGCTTTATGTTTTTAAACAAGACTTTTAACTACTGGTTTAATGTAAAACTACAAAATATGTTTATATACATGATAACTTAACAAAACCTTAGTTTTTAACATTAAAGGTAATTTGGAAACTTCCAATTGGGCTTAACCTATTTAAATGTTGCTTAACCTATTTAAATGTTGCTAATTAAAGGTAGCACCGTTTTGGTGCTACCTTTGGTGTACTATTTATTCCTTGTCAATTTTGCTTAAAGTTTTTAAACAACACTTTTAACTAAGTGTTTAATGTTAAAGTACGAAATATGTTTATATATGACCCTCTGCTGACTTGGAGACAAGTACTTGGCCCCCGTTCCTGTCCATCATTAAGTGTACTGAGGCTTTACGTTTTTAAACAAGACTTTTAACTACTAGTTTAATGTAAAACTACAAAATATGTTTATATATACATGATAACGTAACAAAACCTTAGTTTTTACATTGAAGGTAATTTGGGAACTTTTAATTGAGCTTAAAACATTTAAATGTTGCTAATTAAAGGTAGCACCGTTTTGGTGCTACCTTTGGTGTACTATTTCTTCCTTGTCAAATTTTGCTTAAAGTTTTTAAACAACACTTTTAACTACGGGTTTAATGTTAAAGTACAAAACAACACTTTTAACTACAGGTTTAATGTTAAAGTACAAAATATGTTTACATATGAGCCTCTGCTGACTCAGAGACAAGTACTTGGCACCGTTCCTGTCCATCATTAAGTGTATTTAGGCTTTACGTTTTTAAACAAGACTTTTAACTACTGGTTTAATGTAAAACTATGAAATATGTTTATATATGAGCCTACGCCTGACGCAGAGACAGGTATTTGGTCTTGTTCCTGTCCCTAATTAAGTGTACTGAGGCTGTAGGTTTTTAAAAAAAACACTTTTAACTTCTGGTTTAATGTAAAAACTATGAAATATGTTTATATATAAATGATAACTTAACAAAACCTTAGTTTTAACATTAAAGGTAATTTGGAAACCTCCAATTGAGCTTAACCCATTTAAATGTTGCTACTTTTTAATGTAGCAACCGGTAGCACCGTTTTGATGCTATCTTTGGTGTACTATTTTTTTTTACATGTAAAATTTTGCTTTAGGTTTTTAAACAAAAATTTAAGTATTACGTTAAGGTCAAACTACCAAACATGTTTGTTATCTACATGAATTATTAACAAACTTTTAGTTTTAACTTTAATGATGATTTAGGAATTTCTATTTATGTGTAAAGTTTAACATAATTAGTTTTGTATTTGATTTTATTATTGTTTGGAACACTTGTTATGTGTTGTAGTCAAGCAAGTCTTATTTTGGTATAAAAAATAATAATCTTTAGCACATGTATGTAAAGCTAATTTTTTAATTTCAATTTATTAAATGAAAATGAATGTGGTATTAATGTAAAATATATTAAAAATCAGTTTTAAAAAATCTACAGGAAATTGTCAACAAATTTAAAATGTATCATATTACTGTTAAATGTGCAGTATATCCCTTCATTTTGCATGCCCAGTTGCGCTTCATCATTTATGAAAGTGGTTTGTTGAGTGTGCCCTTATTATTGACATCCGTAAAAAAATTGTTTAAATTTAACATACAATTGTGTATGCGCAGTAGTACTTGTCTACTGCGCATGCGCAGAAGGTTTCCACCACTCTTTGTCGGGTATATAAGCAGGTGGGTTAACCATGCATTTCATTGTTTGGCGAACTTTTGCCAAGTGAACATCTTATTGACAACTTCGGTTATTCCGGATATTTAAAAGGTGTATGCTATTTTTCTTACATTTGACTTCAATATGTCTGAACTGCAGTGTTACATGTTTGATAGTAAACCTGTAGCTGTATTATTTGATCGTGAAAACAATCCATGGTTTAAGGCTAATGATGTATCAGAAATTCTAGAATATAAAAGACCGCGAAAAGCAATAAATGATCTAGTTAAGGAAAAATATAAAAAGTTATGTAAAGATATTGATGGAAACAGTTTAGTGCTACCCTTTAACTTTCAAAAAAGTACCGTATTCATCAATGAACCAGGTTTATATTCCTTAATTTTATCGTCCAAGATGAAATTAGCTAAGCGCTTTCAAGATTGGGTGTTTGAAGAAATACTACCATCAATTCGCAAGTATGGAGAGTATAAACTAAAAAGAGAAAACCTTAAGTTGACTCACTCCTTACGTAAAGCGTTGTCAAATAATCAAAAACTAATTGAAACGTTAATTGATCAAATACCTAAAGTTGCTGTTATACCTGATGATATGGATTTAAAACATATCTTTTGTGTATTGGAAAAGGACACATACTATGAAAAGTATGGAGTAATGGAGTACAAGTGCATTCGTACAGAGAGGAGACGATATAAAAGAGCACTGAAAAGAGCAAAGGAAGATGGTTTTGTACCAAGTTTTACAAGATATCCTGTACCAAACAGTATAAATATCTTTAATAAAGCTAAGGAGGTTATGAATACTTATGGTATGCATTACGAATGTTCTTTGAATAACATACTGACCCCCCATAATTTTGTAAATATTGTAAAAATTATTCTTAATGAATAAACTGTATGAATGTATGTATGAATGTGGGACTTATTAGATTGAGAAGTTAAGGTATTAACTTTAGCTACTTATTTGAAAAGTCTGGTGTGAATGAAGGTCACTGGCGCGGTTGACTAAAAGACCCGTAAACCGTGTGTGTGTGTGTGAATGTGTGTGAATGTGTGTGAATGTGTGTGTGTGTGTGTGTGTGTGTGAATGTGTGTGTGAATGTGTGGAAAACGACGTACACCCACCTCCTCGCGGTGTTTTCTGGGTAACGCTAAGAGGTGTACAACAAATGTCTTGTAAACCACATGAATTAATCTATTTTTTTTTTAATATACATTCATAGGTATATACAATAATAACATTTATTTAAATTAAACAAATTTAAAAGCATTTTAAATGCATACAATTTATAATTGTTGTCACAAAAACACCTCGTGCTTTACTAATAATAGATGAAAACGATATAATGTATGTATAAAATATGAGTTTTTTAATTAATGGAGCTAGAAAAAATAAAGATAGCATTAAATTAGTGTTACCATAAAATTTGTTTATAGAACAATAAGTTTTTCTTCATAATTATAGGTTAATATTTAAAAAAATGTCGAACCTGATTCCCTTATACAAATAATGAATAACAATCGCAATAAACACTTATCTTTAAGATACAAATGTGGTTAGCACTGAATCAGTGGTACCTTTAAATAATGTGAAAAGCCTTATATTTGGAAAAAAAATGATACATTTGCCTAAATAATACAATTTACATGTTTTCCTTCAAACTAACTTTTTAACACACCGATTTTGAACCATAAAAATGTTTTATATACTGGTTTTAAGATCTATATTTAGGTAGCACTAAATTAGAGCTACCATTAAGTTAATAAAATAGCTACATACATTTATAATTATATTTTATTATTTAATTATTAAATATATTTAATTTATTCAATATTTATTTCACTGACTCTTTACAGCACAAATAAGTATAAAAACACAAACTCTGAAACAAGTCAGTCATTTTAATTTTAATGTAAAATAATAAAAGCTCAAAACTTAATACTTTTTTTCAAAATTAAACAAAAGTAGCAACAAAATATCGGTGTTATCTTAAAATATTTATAGAAATTATAATATAGTATGGTTTTATTAATTTAAACTAAATTGAATTCATCCTTATTCTACACATAACGGTAAAACCATTCATTCTGAACCTTAATGCTTAGAACTCTGACATGTTGTTTTTCGAACTCTGACATATTGTCTTTATTTCAAGATACAGCTCAACCTTTCATTATAAATCTTGTTAATTTTTTAAATCTATCTTCTTATTTCTATAAGGGTTTTGTCTGTTACGTCCCTTTTTCTCTCGACCTGCTGAACCGATTTTTAAGATTGAGGCGTCATTTTAAAGCTTAGGATATACCGCAGTGACGAATTGTAATTAAAAAGGTCATATTGTTTCGGGCTTCGACCCTCCTGGCCTTTGATTTATTTCTAGAGGGCACTTTAAATGTTGACCAACTTTTATTGCAAGTTCTTTAATGTGAATTGTAATTTAACAGCTGATTACCTTCAGATGAATTTTAAAAGCCGGATAGTAAACAAAAATAGATCTCCGTCACTTCATAATCAACATTTACGTACTGTAGGTGAGATTCACTCATACAGAATCATAAAACGCGCAATTTGCGCACGGGCCACCTCGTAATATAATAAAAATATAAAACACATGAACTTTTAACTAATTTACCAATAGGGAATACGCTATTACGGTGTTATTCATGATAAGACTTAAGCCCGGGACCATGATACTTTTTCATTTTGAGATCTCTAAAAGCCAAAAACACCGTTTGTTCAATTTGATATATATATGTATGTGTCCATAAACACGATAACTTTTGAATGGAACCTCTGATTTTGATGAAATTTAGTACAGGGGTGTAAGCCAGTATCTACTTAATTGAATTTGTGAAACATAATGATCGGATTATGGGAACGAGGTTTGTAGGGTTTCTAAAGGGTTAAAATTGGGTTTTTGGCATTTTTTGAACCTCAATTTTTTTTAAAATTCATGACTTTTAACTAAAACCATTCAAAAGAGCTTAAAACAACGAACAATTTAGTATTTTGAATTTTTACCTAACTTAAATGGTTATTCAGAAAATCCAAACACTATGTTTTACATGTTATTCTTATGGGAAATGAACAAAACCTTCTATCTTGCTTATTTATTGAAATATCTTGATAAACTTGGTATGTACATTAATTAGAAAGCGTTTAACTTATATCTGCTTATAAAATGCATATGGCGGCAAACCTACGTACTCACCTCTATGGGTTTTATGGAAAAATTAAAAAAC
The DNA here is from genome assembly GCA_030545055.2 of Neoaliturus tenellus. Taxonomy (NCBI): domain Eukaryota; kingdom Metazoa; phylum Arthropoda; class Insecta; order Hemiptera; family Cicadellidae; genus Neoaliturus; species Neoaliturus tenellus. The sequence goes on from CM061537.1 coordinate 87,552,018, forward strand.
ACCATAACCTGATAAAATTTGGTATGTACATTCACTAGGTAGGGTTTAACTTATATTTAACAATGAAACCCATATGGCGGCAAACCTACATACTTTAAACCCCCATGGATTTTATGAGAAAATAGAAAATATACCAAAATTCCATTGGAAACTTGCTGAGTAAGCAGGTCTGCTGCGATGGGGGTATTATATTTATAGTTACATTAAGGTAGCATTATTTTGATGCCACCTTTACATAATAGTAGTTTTCATCACTAGGAGCAAAAGTGGGTCTTTTTGGTGCGCAATCGTGTTTTAAAAACGAGGCGCAGCCGAGTTTTTAAAAACGATTAAGCATCAAAAAGACACTTTTGCTCAGAGTGATGAACAACGTTTTTTATCATGACGCGAAATTAGACTTTTAGTCGTTAAAAATGTTAACTATAAAGTTGTATTTTCAAGGTTATATTTACAAAGTAAATATTATGCAGTGTTTACATTTCTGTTATTTACAAACAATACTCTTTATAATTTATTGTTTCCAAAATTCTGTTCATCAACATTAATGAATGAATATTAATATACTTATAAAACAGCTGACTTTTCAGTACTAGGACCTAAAAAATTCTCCAGATGATTTTTTAGTCCTAGGACAAGAAAGAATAGGTTTTGATACTATTGAGAGAACAAAAAACAGGCTGATTTCGTGCAGAATGATAAAAAATATATTAATTCAATTATCTTATTGTTTTATTGTGTATTTACATTAAATTTAGTCTACATGTGGGAATTGAGACACCAATTTTTGGAAAATGAATGCATATAATCATGGGATATAGTCTTTATTCTGTAAACCCGGCTTACCCCTTAATCGTTTCCCCTTTAAATTTTCATTTTAAATTTAAAGTGGAAACACTTCTTTTTACAAACAAATTTGTGCTATTATCATTCACTTTTCTTTGTTTAAATTAAATGTAGTCCTTTTTTTTACTCTACTTATAAAGCAGAAAAGATACTGGAACTTAAATCATATAGTTTTGGAACTTGAATCATTATTCCAAACATACAATTTAACTCTCCAATTGTAAATATAAGATGAGAAAAGCTAAAATTTCTATATTTATAGTTATAATTATAGGCATTTAGTCAAATGCCTATAACTCAATAATGGATTGACGGATTAGGACAAGCGATACATCATTGAAAAGGTCTATGTAAGACTAACATTTTAGTAAAAGAAGAATTTGGTTATCTTATTTTAGTCAAAAGTTATGCGAATTATTTCAAATAAATACCCCCTCTCCTTTCTTTCCCCCACCTCCCAGGTCAATAATCGATAACGGCTAGCTGTTACCCCTCTCATTAGTATACCATTATAAAAGTGGAGCGAGCGTTGTTCACTCCTTCATTCCGCTTCTACAAGCCACTCTTGTTGTTTTGTCTCTGCTGTTTACAATATTACTTGCTTCAAAATGCCTCCTCGTCTCAATGAAAATTTCAATTCCTCCGAAATTTCTAATGTTTTTGAACAACCTGAAGACACTTTAAATAACGACAGTGACAGTGAAGATGATGATGAAGATGATGATTATACCGTTGAAATCAATGAAGAACTCAAAGTTATAGCAATTGATCCAGAATCCCCATTCGATACAATAGATAAATTCATGTCTGAAGCTCATAAATGGTTGGACTCAGGATCTTACGTACGAATCGGCTCCTTTATATTGTATGATGATTGTAATTCTTTTCTTGTAACACCAAATGATAGAGACCGCATGCGGCAGTGGGCACAAACAATAAAGGAGTGCTACGAACAAGGTGTGGATGTTGGCGGCTATTTTACAGCACAAGTCGTTTAATAACCAAACTACCCTTCCCCCACCCTACCCCTTCCCAATCCTTATTCCTTCCCCCTCCCCATTTTTAGAACTCATAAATGGCAGGCTATGGACCTCCAGGTTTCTAGTCTGTACTTGCACCTTGCGCCGTCAAGATGCTTACCACTTTGTCTTTTATTTAAACAGGTCTTATAAGTTGTGAATTTGTCATTAATAAGCTTGCATTTGTAGGAGCTACATATACGGTTAAGAATGTCTCCTAGAGATACTTCTTTTGCGCAATTAATTAAAATTGTGAGACAACAAAACGTTACGTTAGTGCAAAAAGAAGTTGAAATAACTGATAAATTTCATGTTAAGACTAACGCAGCTCAAGAGAAAGTGAAATCAACCAAACTTGCTTCGTAGGTACCTCAGTGGTAGACTGATATATATATATATATATATATATATATATATATATATATATATATATATATATATATATAAATGAAATTGAACAAACGGTGTTTTTTTGGTATTTATTTGAAATAATTCGCATAACTTTTGACTAAAATAAGATAACCAAATTCTTCTTTTACTAAAATGTTAGTCTTACATAGACCTTTTCAATGATGTATCGCTTGTCCTAATCCAATCCGTCAATCCATTATTGAGTTATAGGCATTTGACTAAATGCCTATAATTATAACAATAAATATAGAAATTTTAGCTTTTCTCATCTTATATTTACAATTGGAGAGTTAAATTGTATGTTTGGAATAATGATTCAAGTTCCAAAACTATATGATTTAAGTTCCAGTATCTTTTCTGCTTTATAAGTAGAGTAAAAAAAAGGACTACATTTAATTTAAACAAAGAAAAGTGAATGATAATAGCACAAATTTGTTTGTAAAAAGAAGTGTTTCCACTTTAAATTTAAAATGAAAATTTAAAGGGGAAACGATTAAGGGGTAAGCCGGGTTACAGAATAAAGACTATATCCCATGATTATATGCATTCATTTTCCAAAAATTGGTGTCTCAATTCCCACATGTAGACTAAATTTAATGTAAATACACAATAAAACAATAAGATAATTGAATTAATATATTTTTTATCATTCTGCACGAAATCAGCCTGTTTTTTGTTCTCTCAATAGTATCAAAACCTATTCTTTCTTGTCCTAGGACTAAAAAATCATCTGGAGAATTTTTTAGGTCCTAGTACTGAAAAGTCAGCTGTTTTATAAGTATATTAATATTCATTCATTAATGTTGATGAACAGAATTTTGGAAACAATAAATTATAAAGAGTATTGTTTGTAAATAACAGAAATGTAAACACTGCATAATATTTACTTTGTAAATATAACCTTGAAAATACAACTTTATAGTTAACATTTTTAACGACTAAAAGTCTAATTTCGCGTCATGATAAAAAACGTTGTTCATCACTCTGAGCAAAAGTGTCTTTTTGATGCTTAATCGTTTTTAAAAACTCGGCTGCGCCTCGTTTTTAAAACACGATTGCGCACCAAAAAGACCCACTTTTGCTCCTAGTGATGAAAACTACTATTATGTAAAGGTGGCATCAAAATAATGCTACCTTAATGTAACTATAAATATAATACCCCCATCGCAGCAGACCTGCTTACTCAGCAAGTTTCCAATGGAATTTTGGTATATTTTCTATTTTCTCATAAAATCCATGGGGGTTTAAAGTATGTAGGTTTGCCGCCATATGGGTTTCATTGTTAAATATAAGTTAAACCCTACCTAGTGAATGTACATACCAAATTTTATCAGGTTATGGTGTTTTTTAATTTTTCCATAAAACCCATAGAGGTGAGTACGTAGGTTTGCCGCCATATGCATTTTATAAGCAGATATAAGTTAAACGCTTTCTAATTAATGTACATACCAAGTTTATCAAGATATTTCAATAAATAAGCAAGATAGAAGGTTTTGTTCATTTCCCATAAGAATAACATGTAAAACATAGTGTTTGGATTTTCTGAATAACCATTTAAGTTAGGTAAAAATTCAAAATACTAAATTGTTCGTTGTTTTAAGCTCTTTTGAATGGTTTTAGTTAAAAGTCATGAATTTTAAAAAAAATTGAGGTTCAAAAAATGCCAAAAACCCAATTTTAACCCTTTAGAAACCCTACAAACCTCGTTCCCATAATCCGATCATTATGTTTCACAAATTCAATTAAGTAGATACTGGCTTACACCCCTGTACTAAATTTCATCAAAATCAGAGGTTCCATTCAAAAGTTATCGTGTTTATGGACACATACATATATATATCAAATTGAACAAACGGTGTTTTTGGCTTTTAGAGATCTCAAAATGAAAAAGTATCATGGTCCCGGGCTTAAGTCTTATCATGAATAACACCGTAATAGCGTATTCCCTATTGGTAAATTAGTTAAAAGTTCATGTGTTTTATATTTTTATTATATTACGAGGTGGCCCGTGCGCAAATTGCGCGTTTTATGATTCTGTATGAGTGAATCTCACCTACAGTACGTAAATGTTGATTATGAAGTGACGGAGATCTATTTTTGTTTACTATCCGGCTTTTAAAATTCATCTGAAGGTAATCAGCTGTTAAATTACAATTCACATTAAAGAACTTGCAATAAAAGTTGGTCAACATTTAAAGTGCCCTCTAGAAATAAATCAAAGGCCAGGAGGGTCGAAGCCCGAAACAATATGACCTTTTTAATTACAATTCGTCACTGCGGTATATCCTAAGCTTTAAAATGACGCCTCAATCTTAAAAATCGGTTCAGCAGGTCGAGAGAAAAAGGGACGTAACAGACAAAACCCTTATAGAAATAAGAAGATAGATTTAAAAAATTAACAAGATTTATAATGAAAGGTTGAGCTGTATCTTGAAATAAAGACAATATGTCAGAGTTCGAAAAACAACATGTCAGAGTTCTAAGCATTAAGGTTCAGAATGAATGGTTTTACCGTTATGTGTAGAATAAGGATGAATTCAATTTAGTTTAAATTAATAAAACCATACTATATTATAATTTCTATAAATATTTTAAGATAACACCGATATTTTGTTGCTACTTTTGTTTAATTTTGAAAAAAAGTATTAAGTTTTGAGCTTTTATTATTTTACATTAAAATTAAAATGACTGACTTGTTTCAGAGTTTGTGTTTTTATACTTATTTGTGCTGTAAAGAGTCAGTGAAATAAATATTGAATAAATTAAATATATTTAATAATTAAATAATAAAATATAATTATAAATGTATGTAGCTATTTTATTAACTTAATGGTAGCTCTAATTTAGTGCTACCTAAATATAGATCTTAAAACCAGTATATAAAACATTTTTATGGTTCAAAATCGGTGTGTTAAAAAGTTAGTTTGAAGGAAAACATGTAAATTGTATTATTTAGGCAAATGTATAATTTTTTTTTCCAAATATAAGGCTTTTCACATTATTTAAAGGTACCACTGATTTAGTGCTAACCACATTTGTATCTTAAAGATAAGTGTTTATTGCGATTGTTATTCATTATTTGTATAAGGGAATCAGGTTCGACATTTTTTTAAATATTAACCTATAATTATGAAGAAAAACTTATTGTTCTATAAACAAATTTTATGGTAACACTAATTTAATGCTATCTTTATTTTTTCTAGCTCCATTAATTAAAAAACTCATATTTTATACATACATTATATCGTTTTCATCTATTATTAGTAAAGCACGAGGTGTTTTTGTGACAACAATTATAAATTGTATGCATTTAAAATGCTTTTAAATTTGTTTAATTTAAATAAATGTTATTATTGTATATACCTATGAATGTATATTAAAAAAAAAAATAGATTAATTCATGTGGTTTACAAGACATTTGTTGTACACCTCTTAGCGTTACCCAGAAAACACCGCGAGGAGGTGGGTGTACGTCGTTTTCCACACATTCACACACACATTCACACACACACACACACACACACACACACACACACACACACACACACACACACACACACACACACACACACACACACACACACACACACACACACACACACACACATTCACACACATTCACACACACACACACGGTTTACGGGTCTTTTAGTCAACCGCGCCAGTGACCTTCATTCACACCAGACTTTTCAAATAAGTAGCTAAAGTTAATACCTTAACTTCTCAATCTAATAAGTCCCACATTCATACATACATTCATACAGTTTATTCATTAAGAATAATTTTTACAATATTTACAAAATTATGGGGGGTCAGTATGTTATTCAAAGAACATTCGTAATGCATACCATAAGTATTCATAACCTCCTTAGCTTTATTAAAGATATTTATACTGTTTGGTACAGGATATCTTGTAAAACTTGGTACAAAACCATCTTCCTTTGCTCTTTTCAGTGCTCTTTTATATCGTCTCCTCTCTGTACGAATGCACTTGTACTCCATTACTCCATACTTTTCATAGTATGTGTCCTTTTCCAATACACAAAAGATATGTTTTAAATCCATATCATCAGGTATAACAGCAACTTTAGGTATTTGATCAATTAACGTTTCAATTAGTTTTTGATTATTTGACAACGCTTTACGTAAGGAGTGAGTCAACTTAAGGTTTTCTCTTTTTAGTTTATACTCTCCATACTTGCGAATTGATGGTAGTATTTCTTCAAACACCCAATCTTGAAAGCGCTTAGCTAATTTCATCTTGGACGATAAAATTAAGGAATATAAACCTGGTTCATTGATGAATACGGTACTTTTTTGAAAGTTAAAGGGTAGCACTAAACTGTTTCCATCAATATCTTTACATAACTTTTTATATTTTTCCTTAACTAGATCATTTATTGCTTTTCGCGGTCTTTTATATTCTAGAATTTCTGATACATCATTAGCCTTAAACCATGGATTGTTTTCACGATCAAATAATACAGCTACAGGTTTACTATCAAACATGTAACACTGCAGTTCAGACATATTGAAGTCAAATGTAAGAAAAATAGCATACACCTTTTAAATATCCGGAATAACCGAAGTTGTCAATAAGATGTTCACTTGGCAAAAGTTCGCCAAACAATGAAATGCATGGTTAACCCACCTGCTTATATACCCGACAAAGAGTGGTGGAAACCTTCTGCGCATGCGCAGTAGACAAGTACTACTGCGCATACACAATTGTATGTTAAATTTAAACAATTTTTTTACGGATGTCAATAATAAGGGCACACTCAACAAACCACTTTCATAAATGATGAAGCGCAACTGGGCATGCAAAATGAAGGGATATACTGCACATTTAACAGTAATATGATACATTTTAAATTTGTTGACAATTTCCTGTAGATTTTTTAAAACTGATTTTTAATATATTTTACATTAATACCACATTCATTTTCATTTAATAAATTGAAATTAAAAAATTAGCTTTACATACATGTGCTAAAGATTATTATTTTTTATACCAAAATAAGACTTGCTTGACTACAACACATAACAAGTGTTCCAAACAATAATAAAATCAAATACAAAACTAATTATGTTAAACTTTACACATAAATAGAAATTCCTAAATCATCATTAAAGTTAAAACTAAAAGTTTGTTAATAATTCATGTAGATAACAAACATGTTTGGTAGTTTGACCTTAACGTAATACTTAAATTTTTGTTTAAAAACCTAAAGCAAAATTTTACATGTAAAAAAAAATAGTACACCAAAGATAGCATCAAAACGGTGCTACCGGTTGCTACATTAAAAAGTAGCAACATTTAAATGGGTTAAGCTCAATTGGAGGTTTCCAAATTACCTTTAATGTTAAAACTAAGGTTTTGTTAAGTTATCATTTATATATAAACATATTTCATAGTTTTTACATTAAACCAGAAGTTAAAAGTGTTTTTTTTAAAAACCTACAGCCTCAGTACACTTAATTAGGGACAGGAACAAGACCAAATACCTGTCTCTGCGTCAGGCGTAGGCTCATATATAAACATATTTCATAGTTTTACATTAAACCAGTAGTTAAAAGTCTTGTTTAAAAACGTAAAGCCTAAATACACTTAATGATGGACAGGAACGGTGCCAAGTACTTGTCTCTGAGTCAGCAGAGGCTCATATGTAAACATATTTTGTACTTTAACATTAAACCTGTAGTTAAAAGTGTTGTTTTGTACTTTAACATTAAACCCGTAGTTAAAAGTGTTGTTTAAAAACTTTAAGCAAAATTTGACAAGGAAGAAATAGTACACCAAAGGTAGCACCAAAACGGTGCTACCTTTAATTAGCAACATTTAAATGTTTTAAGCTCAATTAAAAGTTCCCAAATTACCTTCAATGTAAAAACTAAGGTTTTGTTACGTTATCATGTATATATAAACATATTTTGTAGTTTTACATTAAACTAGTAGTTAAAAGTCTTGTTTAAAAACGTAAAGCCTCAGTACACTTAATGATGGACAGGAACGGGGGCCAAGTACTTGTCTCCAAGTCAGCAGAGGGTCATATATAAACATATTTCGTACTTTAACATTAAACACTTAGTTAAAAGTGTTGTTTAAAAACTTTAAGCAAAATTGACAAGGAATAAATAGTACACCAAAGGTAGCACCAAAACGGTGCTACCTTTAATTAGCAACATTTAAATAGGTTAAGCAACATTTAAATAGGTTAAGCCCAATTGGAAGTTTCCAAATTACCTTTAATGTTAAAAACTAAGGTTTTGTTAAGTTATCATGTATATAAACATATTTTGTAGTTTTACATTAAACCAGTAGTTAAAAGTCTTGTTTAAAAACATAAAGCCTAAGTACACTTAATGATGGAGAGTAACGGGGCCAAGTACTTGTCTCTGAGTGAGCAATTAGAAGTTTCCAAATACGGTTTAATGTTAAAACTAAGGTTTGGTTAAGAATTCATATATATATAAACATATTTCGTAGTTTTACATTAAACCGGTAGTTAAAAGTGATGTTTAAAAACCTAAAGCAAAATTGGATATGTAAAAATAGTACACCAAAGGTAGCACCAAAACGGTGCTACCTTTAATTCGCAACATTTAAATGGTTTAAGCTCAATTAGAAGTTTCCAAATTACCTTTAATATTAAAACTAAGGTTTTGTTAAGATTTCATGTATATAAACATATTTCGTAGTTTTACATTAAACCAGTAGTTAAAAGTGTTGTTTAAAACCTAAAGTCTCAGTACACTTAATAATGGGTAGAAACGGGGCCAAGTACCTGTCTCTGCGTCAAGCAGAGGCCCATATATTTTGTGACATGTAAAAATAGTACACCAAAGGTAGCACCAAAACGGTGCTACCTTAAAGTAGCAACATTTAAATGGGTTAAGCTCAATTAGAAGTTTTCTAATGACCATTAATGTTAAAACAATAGTGAACTTTCTGTTCGCACCATGTGCTTTTTTTTAACCTTAAAAGTAATTCTAACCTTTAATTCCTAAACACCTTAGCAACTAGAGAAAAAAAAGATGAACCAAACTCGCTTCATAGGTACCTCAGTGGTAGACTGGTAGCAGTAGTTAAAAGTGTTGTTTAAAAGCCTAAAGCAAAAATTGGACATGTAAAATAGTACACCATAGGTAGCACCAAAACGGTGCTACCTAAAAGTAGCAACATTTAAATGGCTTATCTCAATTAGAAGTTTCCTAATAACATTTAATGTTAAAACTAAGGTTTTGTTAATAATTCATATATATAAACATATTTTATAGTTTTACATTAAACCGGTAATTAAAAGTGTTGTTTAAAAAACATAAAGCAAAATTGGACATGTAGAAAATAGTACATGAAAGGTAGCACCAAAACGGTGCTACCTTTAAGTAGCAACATTTAAATGGGTTAAGTTAAATTAGAAGTTTGAAGACACAAATTTGTGGTAACAATTTACCACTACTATTTTAACTTGTACTGGGAGTAACAATTTCACACTACTGGCTGGGCACCTACATTTAAATGGGTTAATTTAAATTAGAAGTTTGAATACAGAAATTTGTGGTAACAATTTACCACTACTATTTTAACTTGTACTGGGAGTAACAATTTCACACTACTGGCTTGGCACCTACATTTAAATGGGTAAAGTTAAATTAGAAGTTTGAATACACAAATTTGTGGTAACAATTTACCACTACTATTTTAACTTGTACTGGGAGTAACAATTTTACACTACTAGCTTGGCACCTACATTTAAATGGGTTAAGTTAAATTAGAAGTTTGAAGACACAAATTTGTGTTTGTGGTAACAATTTACCACTACTATTTTAACTTGTACTGGGAGTAACAATTTCACACTACTGGCTTGGCACCTACATTTAAATGGGTTAAGTTACATTAGAAGTTTAAAGACACAAATTTGTGTTTGTGGTAACAATTTACCACTACTATTTTAACTTGTACTTGAAGTAACAATTTCACACTACTAGCTTGGCACCTCCCCCTCCCCCTCCCCCTCCCCCTCCCCCTCCCCCCCCCCCCTCGGGTGCAGTTTTCGTCCGGAGCAAAAAATTTTTGGTCAAGGTCAAAAAATTTTCGAAAAAAAAATTTTTTTGGGGGGGGGCGCAGTTTTCGTCCGGAGCAAAAAATTTTTGGTCAAGGTCAAAAAATTTTTCAAAAAAAAATTTCGGGGGGGGGGGGCGCAGTTTTCGTCCGGAGCAAAAAATTTTTGGTCAAGGTCAAAAATTTTTAAAAAAAATTCGGGGGGGGGGCTCACTTCTCGTCTGCCGCCGAGGGGGGGGGGCTTCACCTACCCTTAGGACTTTAACTCTTGGATACCTGCTACCCTTACTCATGTGTGAACATAAAATAAAATTTGGTTATACCACAGTTTGGACAGCCAACACTTAGCCGCATCTCGCTCTAAGTCCTGAGCAGTCCCAGAACTCAGGCAAAAATCCGCCTAAGTCATGACTGACCTACATAACATGTGGAACAAAAATATTTTATTTTATTCACACATGAATATGGGTCAAGGTCGTTCAAGAATTAAAAAAGAAATCCCCCCGATGCCTAAGACCGCCGGCGGCCAGAGGCATCGGGGGGATCTCAACATTTAAGGGGAGGTGATTAAATAAAAAATTATTTATTTAATTTTGAGTTTCCTTAAGGGAAACATGCTACAATAATTTGGAAAAGGCCATGCTAACCATGACCGAGGATCCCGTCTTAACCCGTAGGTACTGACTTTTGCCTAGCACACCGGTCAGTGTCAGGATCCGACGCCTCGTGCTAAAGGATGCCAACCACCCATCTAGAGTGATGAGGTCCAGTAGCGCCCCTGACCGAAAGAGGCCTAAGGGAGGATCCCCAGGGGCCTACCCCCGGGCTCGTTAGGCGCCATGCTATTGTTGGTAACAAATAATTCTTGAGGTTCTAAACCTCGAAAAATTTTTATTTTACAGAGACTGTAAAGTCTCAAAAAGCCTAACACTTTAACTGCCAATTTACGGAGGAGTACCTCCAAGATACGAATTTAGAAAAATTTCAACTTGGGGACAACTTGTGAAGATTAGTACAAAATAATATTTTTCAACACACAACACTTAGACTAAATAAATCCAACACCAAGACCTAGCAGAAGCAGCAAGCGCAAAATAAAATATTTCTTAAAACTACACATGCCATGCCTTAGACTAAAAGAATTCCCAATATAATGCGGCGCCAACATTACATTGCGAATCCTGTAGGGCAGAGCTTCAACCACTCAGCTGAAATGTTTGAAAGCAACTGCGAAGAAGCTAAGCCTCAGAGAATCGAAGCTGGGCCGGTCAGGAGTGGTGGAACCGGACCTGGTTCTCATCCGGAGCCGAGGGGGGGGGGGTCTTGGGACTTAGAATATTTTCAGTCCAAGTCAGGTGTACTATAGAATAATATTTTAGCTTGCCGGATTCAGCACAGCCGGCAGAGACGGTTACATAATGCTTATATAACAGACTGGTTTCTTGGCAAACTGGCTAAATATAGCTCAACAGAAGGTAAGTCAGTTTATTGCAAGCCAACAAACACGCCACACCTCGCCGCCGCGGGACTTTTCTGTGAGTAAATTATTATTTTTCCTTCTTATTAAACTTAGCAAAACAGAACCTAGCCTGTTTTGCACAAAATTAATTTTTGTTACACTACTACACTTACGTTTTACTTAACATATTATTTTCCACTCCTTATTTAATATTTTATTCCTTACTTGTTAAGACTTAGAAACTGAAATGTTGGAAGACTGTTTGATACAAAATTAATTTTTATTTAGCTATACAGGTCTCCTAATATTTTCATACACTTGTATTTTGCAGGTGTGGCTAAATATTTTTCGCTCACAATTTAATTTTATTCCACACAAGTGGATTTTGAACTTTACTACAAAACTGATCCATACCCGTCTCCTACAAAATTATTTTTCATTTGGCTCTACCTCTTTTAGTCTTACATTAAATATTTCTTGGAGTTAAATTTTACACAAGTCTCTCGGTTAATTTTTCTGCACAGTACGTGTTACTCCTTGGACAGTTCCCAGCAAACTGTTTCTACACTTGTCAACAACAGTCTGCATTACCCCCTCCACTACTCATTCCCCCACTATAGCCCTGTTCCCCCACTACTTCCAGCTAAGGTACAACACTGGACTAAGTGTTTCAGTTTTATCCAAACCTTACTGTGAGACACATCTATGGCTGAAACTTTGCGAGAAAAATTATTAAGAGTAAAATTTTTGCTGGCCAAGCAAAATAATTCTGTTAAGGTGTCCAAGACTTCCACTTTAACAAAAATGAAACGTTGCTTCAAAAATAATCCAAAATTTTACTCAAGGGACACAAATATCACTATGGATGATAAAATGTTTCAGAAACTTTTAGACGAGCTAACTTTTGCCAGTAAGGTTACGTTGGTGACTCCAATTCCCGACCAAGTTCCAACATCACCTGAGAAAGAATAAAAAATAAATATTTCTCAGGAAATATTTCCAATCCGAGTTACGGAGGTCCAGTAAAAGACCGGCTGGGACGAGTTGTTTGTAAAAAAATAAATTTTTCTTCCTTCTGACCACTTTACCCCCACCACCTCCTTATCCCCACCACTGGGCCGGGTACCTGGGGAACCGCCTGCACCCAAGTCAGTACGTCTTCGGACGCGGTGCTGTTCGGATCGCATGTCGTTTGTCGCACTGTCGGGTGTTTGAAGAAATTATTCTTCGGCTCTCAGTCTCTCGGTGGGTAAGTCAAATATAAAATTATTTTTTTTTCAAGTGGGGCTGCTGGGACGGGTCAATGACCCCTGACGGATATATTAGGTCAAGAGTCTGATCGCTAGGGAATAAAAAAATATTTTTTTGCACTTTTGTGATTCCTCGAGAAATTTCAATTTCTCACCAAAATTTGAGGAATCGCAAAAGTGCAAAAAAATTTTTTTTTCTATTCTTGCGTGACCTTGACCTAATTAACGTCAGTGACGTCATCATGATGACGTCAGCGGTAATGACGTCACCATGACGTCATGGGTGTGACGTCATGTGTCGTCATTATGACGTCATTGGTGGCGTCATTAGTGACGTCATTGATGACGTCATCACTGCTGACGTCATCGTGATGACGTCACGTCCCAGCAGCCCTACTTTTACACTACTGGCTTGACGTAATAAATTGAAATCCTGAACACAGCTTATTTAAGTACAGACCTAACTGGAAAAAAATAATAAATTTTTTATCATTCATATTTTCAAAATGACACCGTTGGATTTTAAATTAAATTTTCCAAGAAACACGTAAGAACATAAACTTTGCTACCTTATGTAGTTTTCATGCAATTTAAGGTTAAAGATTTTAAACACCCTCCATTTTGAAAATATTAGTGATAAAAAGTTTATTATTTTTTCAGCTAGGCCCTTACTTCAAAAAGCTGTGGACCAAATTTCATTTTATTACATCAAACTGCTCTTAGATTAAAAATTATTCCTTAAAAACACAAAATAGCGGCTGTAAGGTTAATTATTGAGTTTTCAAATTTTAAATATGATACTTGTCTTTGGCCCAGGAATAATACCTGAAAAGGTCGGTAGAGAGTTTAGAGACACCGTGTATTTTCAAACAGTTATATTTAATCCTTATTAAAAAATTTTAGATTTTAAAGTTTTTAATTTGAAATTATTATTTAATGGCTGAAAGGTCAATGGTTTACACTAGGCCTAGTTCAATTTGAAATTATTGAATAAATGCATTCACAATATTTTTTAGATGAAAAAATTTAAAACCTAATTATAATTATGATTTATTAAAACAGAAATTGAAATATAATTTTAGAAATCATGTGAATTATAACATGCCATGAGTAAAGCGGAATAGTAAGTATATTTTGTAGTAAGGGCTGAAAATGGCGTGTTACCAGACTCAAGATAGAGATAAATAAAAAAGGTAAAGAAATTAAATAAAAGGTGTTTGTAATTGAATTAAAGTCATTATTACCTAACAAATAATTATATGATTTAAACAATTTGCTTTATTGCTGACTTCATCGTTTTTGTGTTGAAGACTGATTTGGTATTCTGTGTCATGAACTACACTTTTACTAACCTGACAATGCTAATGCCTCAATACACATATGCAATAGATATGTGATATTTCTGGATTATCTGTACGATATTTTAACAAAACTTTCTTTTTTATTTTTTTAGTGTGAGGGGACTTTACAGACACCCTATAGTTAGGCTTGCCATAATTTTACAGAGTCAAACCGGGACGGCCAGTATGTAACCCCCCCCCCCCAAAAAAAAAAAAAAAAAAAAAAAAAAAAAAAAAAAAAAAACCACTAGGTTGCTATAATGGAGTATGATATGTTGGTCTCAATTATGCGAATGGATTATATCTTTTTTTAACATTGTAGCGTATTACTTACAATATTTTATTGTCTGGAAAAGTAAAATGTTTAGCCTATATTAAGCTAGGAAAATTGATTTAAAAAAGTAAAGAAATCAGTTGTATATTTTTGATTAGCGCACATTAAATCTAACACGTTGTCAAAAGATAGGGCCTAAATCTTCTTCAAACAAAATAAAGTTGCAGCAATAAAATTAATCGCCTCTTCTTGATGCCATTCACATTTTACTGGAACTTTTTAAATCGCTTGTTTATTACTACCACATCACAAGTACACTGGACTTGCCTAGCAAACCCTTATCCTCCACCATATTTACGTCAAATTTCACCTGGTTTTAAATTTTGATTGCCATCTGAAAATTGGATTGTACCCCAAATGCTAGTTTAGTAGCCTAATAATGTTAAATTGTTGTCTTTATAAGAATATTTAGCCTATTGTAAGACATAAAATAAAACAAATTGTTTACTGTAGTTAGTTATTAATAATTGACTGTTTTATCAATTTTTACAAAAAAACCGGGACAAAGGCAAAACCGGCCGGGACACCGGGACAAGAGCGTAAAACCGGGACTGTCCCGGTCAAACCGGGACGTATGGCAAGCCTACCTATAGTGTAAATCTTTGTATCTCTTTGACTTACAGGTAAAATACCACATACAATTATTTTTAAGTATGGTTTATTTTTTTACTTTGACTTTCACTTGAATAAATTCAAGTGATTAAAATAATAAAAGATAACAAAGATCAAGGTTTGTGTAAGCGAGAATCATCTGTATAGGGGTAAAATTTAATAGTAAAATTAATTAACTATAAAAAACAATATTTTAAATAAAATTCTTGAAAGCCATAATTATTATGAATATACATAAATACAAAAATGTAATTATTCCAACTAAAGTAAGGTTTAACGACAACTTTACATTTTCCTTGTATGATAAAAAAACATTCATTCGCTATAATAAATATTTACTACTATTTTTGTGTTGGACTGTCACTTTGAGTAGATCCGACGCCGTTTGATTCCTGCAAAAAAATTATTAACATTAGACACTTCAAAATTTTACTAAAATTTAAAACTAGTTCAACAGCTTAAAACAAAAGATGATGGTATGACCAAATGCCATCAGAAAAAATATCAGATAAAATTAAGTGATAGACCCACTTGTTGACCGAATTGCTTATAAATCTTGATAAAACTAAATGCATTCAATTTTCAACCAAACAAAACCAATCCAAATAAGAAGCCCATTTTTTTTCAAACAATACAGAATTAAAAAATGTTCAAAGCACAAAATTCTTGGGATTGATTATTGACCAAAATTTAGATTGGACTGAACATGTAAACTATGTTTTAAAAAAGAGTATCTTCAGGGATCTTTGCATTAAGACAGTTGGCTAAATTTTATGAACTTGGAATATTATAAATAGTATATTTTTCCTTACTACATTCCTACATTAGTTATGGAATTGCCTTCTATGGAGCAACAAAAAACAAAAACTTAAAAACTATTTTTAAATTGCAAAAGACGTCTATCAGAATAATGCTTGGCCTGAGGAAAAGGGATTCAGTGAAAGAGGCCTTTTCAGATTTAGGGATCGTCGCAGTTTATGGACAGTATGTTTTAGAAACCATAATGATTGCCAAAGAAAATCTTACGATCCAAACTATGACCAGAAACAGACAATACATACAGACACATTGTCATAGGCTCGAATTTTACAAAAATAATCCATCATTTACTGGTAACACATTTTAAAGAAAACTTACAAACAATGTTAAAGAAGAACAAAACAAAAATACTTTTAAAAGGAATTTAAAAAAATGTCTCAAGAAAAGGCTCTCTATTCATTTGGAGATTTAGATATAAATTTTTAAGTACTGTAGGCTAGTTTAGTATCCTATACTATAATACGAGCAATGTCTGAAGGGATGTGTGTTCCACGATCTCGAAATCTAGCGGTTATATTTTGCTTAAAATTTGCATTTAGGAGTGTTTTGGCCCAAAAATATGTTTAGAAACAGTCTCAATCCCAGGAAAAATCGAATTTGGTATAAATTTAAGTTTGAAAATCGTAATTTTTAACATTGGTCTTATGGGTTGCTATTTTGGTAACAAAATAAAAACGAAAGGTATACAAAAATAAAGGAACAGTAATGTTAGGCAGACCTTTTGAAACAGCTGTTAACTGTGAAGAGGTATAGTTGGTTGTTAGTGTAAATTTAATAGCTTTGTTATAATTACACTATATCAAAACTGAATTAAAACCAACGAGCAAGTCTCGGTTAACTAATGTATTATGACATGACACTATTCATTGTATATCATGTACATATTGTGAATAAAGCATTTATGATTGATTGATTGCTTCATTGATTGATTGACTCAGGGCCGGTTTCTCGAAGGAAGTTTAAACCTAAAATCAAGTTTAAACCAAAATTGTCCATATGATTAACATTGAGTTAAACTAAGTTTAAGTTAATCGTGTTTGGAGAAACCGGCCCTCAGTGGGTATAATTTTAGTATTATTTTATTCAAGAAAAAATCATTAAGTCACTACCCTTTATGTATACCTAAATAATGAGTTAAAACAGGTCTTAAAAAAAATGTCTCTTACTTAAAATTCTATAGAAACCATTTTGGTCTTGAGCTTGAGCTCACACTTTACCACAACATAAACATAACCCTCAATTAATTGTAAAATATTCCATTCTTGGTTGAGAAGAGTGGTAATACTGATTTATCTATCATATGTCACTTGTATTTCATGTACGCCGCAGAAGATCACACCACCGTCAATAGGTTTCAAACACGCCTATACTATGAGAAGTCTATTCACTAGGGGTGTGCGAGTACTCGAGTGGTCGAATAGTTGTGGTCGAATACTAGCACTATTCGGCTCGGCTCAAGGTTATGCCAAACTATTCGAGTGGTCGAGCTGAAAATAATTACAGAAGCAACAATTCCACAAAAGAAAAAGAGTTAAGAAGAAAACTCTGTACTAACAATTATTTGATTTATTAATTAATGGAAAAAAGCAGAGAAACACGGCAATTTATAATTGAGCTGTGTGATCGCAAACAGGGTTAGGGAGGCAAGACGATGGCAGGTGCGGGGCGGGGTTTGTTTACGACGCAATAGGACCACGCTAATGACCTTGACTGGTGGAGTCAACACACGCACACACGCACGCACTCTTACATGCACCCACACACACACACACTCTCACACACCCTCGCCCAAAGAAAGGTCCTATTAGTTTCCACTTCATTGTGTAATTATCGTTTTGATTCGTGTGCTGTTCAGTGACCCTTAGTAATTTTGGGTTATATTATGCAAAACAACACATTTCAAAATGCATTTGATTTGCATTTCAAGAAATGTTTTGATAAAGTTACATTAACATTTTATTTGACAAATTTATTAGACTAATTTGGTAACTAAACATTTAAAACAATTTATTGTTCTTAAATTTTTACCACTTAGACAAAAAGATGAACAATAACTTGTTTTTGTTTGCGCGCTCTTATCTTGAATAAATTATCCCAAGCGACCCTCCCCCTCACCCAGACCCTCCCCCTCACCCAGCGCCGGACCCTCTCCCCCCTTCACCCCACCCACCCATCCCAGCTGACAGATGCCAAACAATAGAACACCTGACCTTGGTTTTTTGTCGGACCCTTTTATTATTCCATGTTCACTCAATTAGAAGATCTGTTAACCGTGGTTTTGGGTTATCCGGGATCCTTCAACCAGTCATTACCCCGGTTAATCGGGAGTTGACTGTGTTTTACTTTTTTCATTTAATGGCCAAAAAATGGCCTTTTGGGAAGATAAAAGATGGTATTTTTACAAAAAAAAATTATCATAATTTTTTTTTTTTTTTTTTTTTTTGCTGTCTGGGCTTGGCTCGGCTCGGCTCGAAACTCGAATATTTCATTACCAGCTCGGCTCGGCTCGGCTCGACCAGAAAATTCACTATTCGCACACCCCTACTATTCACGTTAGTGTATATAGTCAAAGAACCAACCGTACATATTATATTAAATAAGTATTTAACAGTAGCAGAGTTACCTTTGTGCAAACTTTTTCTTTCTGAATAAATGCATTTAATTTCATTTCAGAGTATTTTTATCAAAACCAAAAATACATTTACTTTTACAGCATTACACATGTTTACGTAGAACATGTACATTATCAACCTTTTATTGAACAAAGCCCCCCCCCCCCATTAGAGTTGGTCGAGAGGGGTCTACTCTAGCAGGTTTTGAAATCGTTGGTGTGTGCGTCAGTCATCATGCTGTCAAATCTTAGCACAGAATGGCTAACCCTTCTATTGGTCTTTATGACCATGGCCGTATAAATGATCATTTTGCCTATAATTTGTGCTGACATTGCAAAAATTTTTGTAAATTAGCGTTACATTTGATGAGTGGAAACTAATTTGGGCGAGTTGGTGGGTAAGTTGGTAGCGCACCAGGATTCGGGAGCATGGCAGCGGTGTCGTGGGTTCGAATCCACGTTGTGCCTATGAATTTTATTAGTACCATTCACCTGTACTGTAGCGGCTCACCCCCTTACTTTATCTAATATGATCCAAACAAAGATCAGTAGTAGTCTATGTGGATGGGAAAAGTAAGGCAAAAAGAGGTCTGTTAACCTCTTTTTTTTTAATTAGAATCAAATAAAAATTAATCGCTAGAACAAAATTTGGATTAAAACAACAGAAAAAACCTTTTAGGACAAGTTTTTGCAAGTAAAAATAATTTGAATTATTTATCAATAATAAATAAAATGAATAAAACTATGTCAACTTAGAGACAAGATGATATCTACCTTTTTGGCTATCGCTGGACATTCCTTAATGATCTGATCCCAGTCTTTTGGTGGCATCTGGGCGAAAATTGAGAATGCACAGGAGATCAAAAACTGACGACTATAGTGTTTTATCGCCCCATGCCTGGGTCTTGCCTCTAGGGAATCTGTGGACGGGCTCAATTTCATGGGTTTGGCTTCACAACCTGTCGCAAGTGACGTTGAGGGAACAGCTGTCGTCTGGTGGTGCCCAGCAGGATCTAAGGGAGGCAAAGAGAATATGTTAAGAGTCTTCTTCACCTTTGGGCTAGTTGAGCAGTCGGCTATGTAAACTATCTTATTTACATTGCCGACTGTGGGAAAAACACTCTCCTGCTTCAGACACAATTTTCAACCAATTTTCTTGAAACTTCGTAATCATTTAGTTAAATAGTTACATTAGAGCTCTCATTCGCTTGAGTTTAAAAATGTGAGGGTATATTTAATCAAGTGCAAGTCAATACCATGGACAAATACAGGGTCAATAAAAATGGCTGCAGCAATAAAAAAAAAAAAAACATTCCCATTGCAGCAAAGATAAATTAATAATATAAACTAGGTTTACCTAGAATCTCCTCCAGTATTGTTTACAATAGTACTTTACATACCTTCCGTCCAACACCTTAAATTTCTGTTGCTTATAGACACCATGTTTTGCTGTGAATACAGAATTGTCAAGTGATAAAAGAACATATTAAAATAAAACAAAACACAACACAAAACAGTTCACACATACTACAAGGTTTGGTATGCCTACCATACACATAAAATTGTCTCCAGTCTGCTTCCGGTTCATGCCTTGGTGTGAGATAATTATGTGTTTGGTAGGCCTAAAAATCTTTGTATTTTGTATGAACTGTTTTGTGACGTGTTTAGTTATAGTGTAGTTCAATCTTAGACAAATCTTATGGATAGTACGTTCTTTTATCACTTGAGAATGCCGTATTCACGGCAAAAGATGTTGTGACTAAACGACAGAAATTTGAGCTGTTCTACTGAAGATACTGAAAGTACTATTTTGGTCTTTAACAGCAGCTCAAGGGCTACTACAATGAATTTTAACAGTATTGTTTCTTGAGGCTATATTCTGCTTGAAACCTTAAGCCAATGCAAAGCACAAAATGAGAGATAAGAAGCAGCATTTGGTGAATTCACTGTCTGCTATTGAAAAAAAGGTTTACAACTTTTCAATACAAAAACCAACAAAAGTTGTTGAACATATATTAATAGGTAAGCACAAAACATGTCCTACTTTTTTCTCAGCTTGTGTGTATCGCAGGAGATATCCGTGCATACCATTAGTTAGAAAGGTAACGGTAACGTCCTCTAGATGAGCATTAACCCATCATAATTTATATCACTCTCTAGGGTTGCTCGAAAATATTTTTAGGAGCCTCAAATACCCAGCCGATAAAATGTCTGCTGACTTGTGTAAAACAACAAACCAATTAAGACTTCACATGAATTTTGACCGGTTTAATTATTTTTTTAAATTGAATTTGTTATTAAAAATAGTTTTTATCCTAGTGGAAATTTTTCTGCGGACATCTAAGTTCCTGTGTACTCACACTGCAGTCGGAGGAGGAACTTGGCAACCAGTGGGAGGTGGTCTGAGCCGAACGCAAAGTTGGGCAGGTGTCGGATGAACCGCTCGCACTCGTCCTGTGTTGGCAGCCGCAGCCGAGACAGCAGCTGTAGCGGAGCAGCCTCCGACCCCGGGCCGTCCTTCGTGCTGCCAACATCGACAAATCATCTCACCTTGTGGTACCCCAAACATCTACCGTAGTCCCTCTGCGATCTGGCGTGTCAACCAGGCCCCTAGCAGTCTGACGCTTTTCAGACAACGCTAATCGCTATTTCCAAAGTTTTTTCATGGCCCGGTTTTCGATATTGTATGGAATTTAGTCCATTACATTCGAATCTGTCACTACTTTAGCCACTTTTCTGCCGTTTCATCTTTGTTGGTAAATTATATTTCAATGTTTAATAGGTATTTTAGGGCGTCTAATGTAGTTTCATAGCTAGCAACTGCTTCTCCGTGATCTGATCATGATACAAACGATCTGGATTAGTAAACACTGGGAATAAAATGGCTACTATGTGTTTGTTTATATTGTTTTCTTCCATTAAATCCCCATTAAATTCTTCCATTAAGAATGTTTTCTTTCATTTTCACTAAACCTGATTTTTGATAGTACCGGAATGGTCGGATAACAGAAAAGATAATGACCTGTCATAATTTATTTAATAATATGAATAGATTGTTTAGTGACTAACAATAGAATTGAATACTCGGGGAACAAGATACAGGCAAAAAAATCACCAAACTAATTTGTAGTTTGTTTAATTACAGACTACACAATATGAATAAAAATTAAACACTAAAAAAAGTTACTAAAACTATATTAGAGATTAAAAATTGCACACAGGTGAGTGATCTTATATTATTTTGAGTGGCTGGGCTAACCTGTAAAATATGTAGTCTACTGTGACCCAAGACTCGTGATGGGTAGAGGCTTCCTGATGGCCGTCTGGACCCCAATGAGGGTAGACAGACTTGAAGTTGAACCCATGGTACAGAGTGCCAGACTCAAATCTACCATATAACACATGATGAGCTTGAGTTTTTTATGTACACAGTGTTTTCAATTTGCAATTAGGTAATATGCAGTGGTACTAAGCATGTAAGACTTATCCCTAGACCAAGTAGCCAAACACACCAAATTTAGTGTTTTTGGCTTCTACAGTTTCAGTTGGATCAAAAATAAGTTTATTTATAAAAATGATTTAACTAAAAAACTTTATTTAGTCTAATTAAAATAGATAATATAAAATAAATAAACCAAATGGTTGATATTGAACTTTAGATTTAGCTCATTTGGCTATGAGAAAATATCATACTCTCACAAACTCTTGTGTCTTGATGAACTTGGCATATACCATTAATGTAAACTAATTAATGAACAGTTGCACAGACACCTTGGTGTAGCATGTCTTTATCTTTGATATTCTTATAGAAAATAAATAAAGTGTGTGGTTCCTAAAACTCTGTAGCTTTTGATCTTACAATATAAGCTGATCAGCAGACTTACAACACATATTATATCTGTTAAATTATATTCCAATACGGTTTGATAAATAATGTTTGCAATAGTACCTGTCATCTTTGGAGCAATCGTACAAATTATCACCATCCTGAAGAGGGCTTCTGTTGTGATCGCTGTTGTAGAGCTAGAAAAACCAACATTCCATTGAAATAATACGAATGGAGGAAACAGAATGAGAGTATGTAGCATCACTAGGTCCGAAAATAAAGCTATTGATACGAGCTCAATTGCTGAGTACAAGCAAAGGATAAGAAATGAGCAACGACCGAAAAGCCACTTTCGGGCTATAATATAATATCAGCAAATATTAATTTCAGATTAAGACATCGAGCTGCCAACATCAAGAAATCATCTCACCTTGTGGTACCCCAAACATCTACCGTAGTCCCTCTGCGATCTGGCGCAACAAAGTAATAATTACGCTAAATTAAATAACCAAAATACAAATTTTTTTAGTTTTTGAAATAGTTGATGTTAAAATTGGTGGATTTTAAAAATTAAGGTCGAAAATTCCAAAAACCCATTTGTGGCCCTTTTAAAACTCCATAATACCCCATCCCTATTGTCCGATCATTCTGCTTCACGAACTCATTCAATCTACCTTACACCCTTGTAGCTAATTTCATCAAAGGCGGCAGTTCCATTCAAAAGTTATCGTGTTCACGGACACATAGATATATAGATATGTTTATATAGACATACACATACCAGGTGTAAAAAATCCGTCCCCCCCCTTAATATTTTTTATTTTTTGAGAAAAACAAATATTGATTAGGGGGTGATAGTAACTTAACACAAAGTACCTTTTGATGTTATGAAACATTTTTAGTCATGTTAGGGGGATGGCCCACCAGGAGTCAGAAGAAAATCTTAAATGTAAGCATAGGTTGATTGATATGTACATCGGATATAAGGACTCCTTTGGCAGAGTACAATGCTGCAAACTAGACTTAAAAAGGATGACCCATACGGAAATGGTAGGCGTACAAAGTTTCCATTAAAATCATATGGGTAAAAATTTAAAATGCAATAACTTTCTTAATACTCAACCTTTTGACTTCGAATTCGTAATTATAAAAGATGCAAAGACGTTTAAAATAATGTATGATGTGTCAAAAGCCAAAGCATATTTCTGTAAGACTTCATTGGGAGACGTCCCATAGAGGATGTTTAAATTTAAACTTTCTCAGCCTCTGTCACATCATACACAGTGCCGTCCTTAGGGTGGAGCGAGTGGAGCGGCCCCTCCAGGCCTCGCGCTGAGGAGGGCCTGGCGCAGCGAGGCCTTGCCCGCTAAAAAGTTAGTTGCATATTAAACGTTTAGGTTGAATAAAAATGATATAATAATGAACAGATACGTACCTAAAATATCGGTTTAATTACCCGCGCAATATGTTCAATAATTGTGATTTAAAAACCTACGAACGCGATTCCTATTGGTACGTAATAGTAGCGACCAAAAGGATGCAAACGCAAAACATCGTTTGATAGCGGCGGCCGGAGGGCG
Organism: Neoaliturus tenellus; assembly: GCA_030545055.2. Taxonomy (NCBI): domain Eukaryota; kingdom Metazoa; phylum Arthropoda; class Insecta; order Hemiptera; family Cicadellidae; genus Neoaliturus; species Neoaliturus tenellus. Next base: position 87,576,187 of record CM061537.1, read on the forward strand.
GGGTGACGGGACCAAGCCTCGCGGCCGCCGAGCCATGCTTGCAGATGCCACAACCATGCATGACCGACTGCCTATCTCTAGCTGTTTTTCAACTATTTGTCTGTATGTGATTTTTTAATTGATCCATTATATCTTTGAAATTATTTATGGTACTGAATTAAAACTCGGCACAACTGATAAGTGCGTTAAGGCACAAATGCAAATGAATTTGGACATTTCTAACATTTATGGTTGCAAAATGGCGGCCATTTAAAATTTTCAGAGCTAAATATCTTAAAAACTGCAAACAAAAAAGTTGAAACTAAGTTTGGTTTGTAATGATCAAACGAGAAACAACGGATTAATCTAAGTTTTCACATTTTTTAAATCATAAAGATTTATAAATGCCTAAGTTTACGAGCAAAACCCGTGTTTTCTCAAAATAAGATTTTAATTTCTCCATTATCCATTGTTTTATCTTAACAATCTTAGTATTTTTACTTTGTTTAAATCATGCCATTTTTTGTAAGTTTGCAAAAATTTGTAAAATTTACAGGTTTTAAGAATATTTAGCTTTGAACATTTTTAACTACCGCCGTCTTGAAACTTGAAACAGTAAATGTTAGAAATGGAAAAATTCACGTGCATTTGCGACTTAATACAGGGTGTCTCCGAACTCTCTACCTTCCTTCTCAGGTATTATTCCTGATTTAAAAATTCCAAAAAACCATAGTTATTTGTACAGCCGTCATTTTGTAATTTTTTAAGAATAATTTTTAGTTTAAGAATGGCTTGATTTAATAGCATAAGTTGAAATTCGGTACACAGCTTTTTGAAGTAAAGACCTACCTAGAAAAAATAATCAACTATTCATAATTCATGTTTTCAAAATGGTGGCCAATTAAAATATTTAACCTTAAATTACATAAAAACTACCTACATAAGGTAGCAAAGTTTATGTTCTTATGTGTCTTTTGTAAAATTTAATTTAAAATCCAACGATGTCTTGAAAATTGGTTCATAAATAAGTGAGATAGAGCGATATAACTGAGGCTAGTCACGGTCGGACCACTTCTCAGGGAGCAGTTTTGGTATGAAATCCGTTGTTGAGCTGGCGCTCAACAACGTGCAATATGCGTGACTATTTGTATTAAAATCACTAAATTTTAAATATGATATTTTGGCTTGTCTTTGGTCCAGGAATAATACCTGATAAAGAAGGTAGAGAGGGTAGAGGGCTAGAGGGTAGAGTTCAGGGAGACCCTGTAATTAATATAGTTGTGCCAAGTTTAATTTTTGTAACTCAAAAAATTTCAAAGATATAGAGGTCTAATGGATTGATTACAAATATAGACAGTCGGAAAACGTCTAGACATAACTTGGACACATGCTGTCGTATGTTCCATACCCCACAAAACCCCAGCAATCACCGTTAAATAAGGCCTCGAAAAAATATTTTGCTCCAGGCCTCGCATTTCCTAAGGACGGCTCTGATCATACATCATTTGAAGGGCCTTTGAATTTGGAGTAATTAGCCACAAACCTGACGTCAAAACGTTGAGTGTTAAGAAAGTTATTGCATTTTTAAGTTTTATCCATATGATTTTAATGGAAACTTTGAACGCCTACCATTTCCGTCTGGGTCATCATCCATTTTAAGTCTAGTTTGCAGCATTGTACTCTGTAAAGTTTGCTTACATTTTAGATTTTCTTCTGACTCCTGGTGGGCCGTCTCCGTAACATGACTAAAATTGTTGACTACAATAATAGATAAAGTAATGAGACTTGGTATATCAATAATAGCCATAAATGTCTACTCTTCTAAGCTATTATGACTTTCTTATCCCTTGAGGGGGACGGCCCATGAGGAGTCAGACAAAATTCTTAAATAGCAGCATAGGTCGAGTTTGGTATCAAATTAAAGGTCTACCTTAGCAGTGTACAATGCTGCAATTAGACTTCAAATGGATGACCGAGACCGTAATGGCAGACAAATAAAGTTTCCCTTAAAATCATATGAGTAAACCTTACAAATGCAATAACTTTCTTAATACTCAACCTTTTAACGTCGGGTTTGTGGCTTATTACTCCAAATGCAAAGACATTATTTAAGATGATGTATGATTTGACAGACGCCATAGCTGATATCTGTAAGACTTCCAAGGGGGACTTTAAGGTATTTAACTAAAACTTCTTTGGCCTCTTTCACATCATACATAATTTTAAACCTATTTGCATTTGTAGTAGTAAGCCACAAACCCAACATCCAAAGGTTGAGCTATAAATTAAGAAAATTATTGTATTTTCAAGTTTTACACATATGATTTTAATGGAAACTTTGTTTACCTTTCATTTTTGTCTCGGTCATCCATTTGAAGTCTAGTTTGCAACATTATACTCTGCTGAGACCTATAATTTAATACCAAACTCGACCTATGCTGCTATTTAAGAATTTTGTCTGACTCCTCATGGGTCGTCCCCCTTAACACGTTCGCAGCGGCATGGGAGCGATCGCTTCCATACGGAACACTAATGCTATCCTGGCGGGTGAGGTCGCTCCCAAGCTGATGTGCGATACTATGTGATTATTTTACTATGTGTCTCATTACTTTATCTATTATTTTACTAGCTGATGTGCGGTATGTTATTTTTAGAACAGGATTTGAACAAGATTTCTGAAACATTGCACAGCACTGCTCAATAGTATGTTATATTTGGTGACTATCTGGATTTCCCCTGGACAGTGCTGCTGCCACAATAGGCGTGGTGGTTTCAATAACTAGGACGGCGGAGAGGTACACAAAAAATTATGCCGCCGCGAACGTGTTAAGGGATAAGAAAGTGATAATAGCTTAGAAGAGTAGACATTTATGGCTATTATTAATATACGAAGTCTCATTACTTCATGTGTAAAGGTAAAAAATATAGTTCAATGTTCTGGGACTTTTTTTTTTTTTTTAAAAAAGAGGTTGGCGGACCTCTTTTTGCCTTACTTTGCCCCGTCCACATAGAATATTGATCTGTGCGTGGAACGTATTAGACAAAGTAAGGGGGTGAGCCGCTACAGTACAAGGTGAAAGGTACTGATAAAAGTCACTGGCAGAACGCGGATTCGAACCCACGACATCGCTGCCATGGTCCCGAAGTCCAGCGCGCTAACCACTACGCCACCGACTCACCCAACATTCAACCACACTCACCACTCTCACCACCAACCATTCTCACCACTTTTCAACCACACTGTAATATATCATTAGACCAGTACTGCTGTATGCATCAGGAACCTGGATATTAAATAAAAAGGAAGAGAGAAAAGTCCTTTTTTTAATCAAGGTTCTTAGAAAGATCGAGGATCAAACACAACCATGAAATCCACCAATTATTCAAAGATCCAGACATAGTGGGCGGGATTAAGAGACAAAGGTTATGGTAGACTGGACACGTTTTGAGGAAAGGAAAAAACTCAATAGCGAACAGTATATTGAAAAACTATCCCGAAGGCAGAAGACCAGCTGGAAGGCCCAAAATGAGATGGTGGGACTGGGTCCGAAGAGACATAGGAAGATGGGGCTAGATGAAGAGGATGCTGCTGACCGGAACCACTGGAGAGGCTATGTTGATGAGACCAAGTACAAATCCCCAAAGCAGAATGGTTTTAAACTTTCTGCAACGGACTTGAAAAAGCCAATAACTTTCTGTGGCTATACGTTGCCGTGAACTTGCGGTGAAGTTGCGTGTAACTGTTTCGTATAGAATGATAAAGTTTGTATGAACTGCGAGAATGATAATTTTAATGAATATTTGGAAATAAATAAGCATTTATTATATATATTTAGTAAATTTCATGATACACTACTTACTTAAAATTTCAATCATGTTTCAGTAATAAGAATTAAATTAACATTAATAATATTCTTTTCTCATATTTGATGTCAAGAATGCCTTCAACTCGGCGAGGTGGGTCGATATGTTGGATGCGCTTCGCAACACCTTTCGTATTCCTGCATGTCTGTTGCGGCTCATCGAGGATTATCTACGCTCTCGAAGTCTGATTTATGACACGAGGGATGGAACGCGGACAATAGAAGTCACTTCTGGTGCCGCACAAGGTTCAATACTCGGCCCAGATCTCTGGAACGTTGCCTATGACAGCCTTCTGAGGTCCGAGATGCCTGAGGAAACCACTTTGGTTGGGTACGCTGATGACGTCGCAGCTCTCATTGCTGCACGCAACCTAAGGTACTTGAGCTGGCCCAACTTAAGTTGAACCGAGTTATGCGGGTGGTCAACAACTGGATGTCCGATCACGGTCTCTCACTTGCTCTCACTAAGACGGATATCATAATTCTCACGAAGAAGAGGATTGACACCGTCGTCCCGTTTCGAGTGGGAATGGAGGTGGTCACATCAACTCGTGCCCCCAAACACCTTGGGGTTATGGTGGACACCAAGTTAAGCTGGAAGGATCAGATCTTCCTTACGGTGGACAAGGCCGCTAAGGTAGTCACTTACCTTAGTAGGCTGATGGCCAAAGTCGGGGGTCCCCGATCCAGTAGAAGACGTCTGTTGATGTCCGCAGTCCAGTCCGTGCTTCTTTATGGAGGAGAGGTGTGGGCAGACGCTCTAGATAAGGAGTGCTACAGGTTGTGACTTGCCCAGGTTCAGCGTCAAGCGGCGCTCCGGGTGTCTTCCGCCTACCGGACAGTGTCCAAGCCTGCCGTCCTGGTGGTTACCGGAGTCATTCCTGTCAAGCTCTTGGCAGGAGAGAGGAAGGCGATTTATCAGAGACAAGGCAAGATCGGCAAGGATACTGCAAGAACAGAAGAGCGCTCCCGGACCTCCAGCAGTGGCAACACAGCTGGGAGCACGACACCCGAGGACGATGGACTGCGCGACTTATCAAGCAGGTCTAACCATGGGTGGAACGGCGGCATGGGGAGGTGGACTACTACCTGACCCAATTTTTGACAGGTCACCTATTTTTGGTCTATTTTTGGTCGTACCTGAACCGGATGGGAAAGACCGGTTCACCGGACTGCATTTATTGCCCAGGTGTTCCCGACGATGCGTAACACACATTCTTCCACTGTCCCCGTTGGGAAGGGCCCCGCCTGGAGGCCACACAAATCTTTGGTGCATTTTCAATGGACTCGGTCTGCCAAAACATTTTGGAGGATGAGGGCAACTGGGATTGTTTGTCACAGTTCGTCCAGGGCATCCTCCTGGAAAAGAAAACCGATCTGGACCGCGAAGTGGCCCAGATCCCTTGATCGAGCGGCTGGATAAGGAGCGAGCCCCACGGGCGTAAGCCAAATTTAGGCCTAGCCTGACGTAATGTGATAAACAATTCTAGGTTAGATTCCTAAAGAGTAGAGGAGGTTTTTTTGTGTAAACCCGTTTTTAGGGAAGCCCCACACTACAGGTTGGCCACCTGTGTGCATAATGCATTTTTCCGCCTCTCCCTCAAAAAAAAAAAAAAAATAAATAAATAAATAATAATAATAATAATAATATTCTTTTTTAATATTTTTTTTTACTCAGGCAATACAGCTTACTGACATAAAACTCAAAGAACATTGTGTGGAAATAGTAAATTAGAAATACAATTGTAACTTAATATTTAAATCATATCAAAAGAATAAAAATTTAATAAACAAAAAATAATTAATCCTCACTATTTAGAGCAAATGAAAATGACGGAACATCCTTAGTGCTGGATTCCGTTTTACACGTTTCATCACCGGCCGTTTTAAGCTTTTCAACAGCAGGCTCAATATTAGAAAAGAATTTGACTATAGTTTATTTTTTATTTATTTATTTATTTATTTATTTTTTTTTGTAGATTTGTACTTTACTGGAAATGTTGGGTGATTTCTCAAATAATGAGTTTTGAAGATTTTAGGAATAATTTTCTTGGGGCAATCACTCGTTCGCCGAATGAAGCCATCACAACAACACGCGGGCATAACAATGTTTGCCAAGTCACATTAACATTAACTTTCATTTCAACTAAAACTGAAAGCTTAAACCTCCATAGCCAGTATAGCCTCTATAGCCTAGTATGAAAACACACAAAATTGAGTTTAGTCAACTCACTAGACTATACACAGATAACAGCTGTGCTGATGGACAGATGCCGGTGGCAGCAGACGATGCGCAGTAGCATTTCGCGGATCGGCGCATTCGAGTCGAGTACACATTCTGTCAATGATCAATTATGATCGTACATTGATATTTGTTTTAAAACGCTCATATCAGGTTCGAATACGCCTACCTTTATAATATTGAATCGCTTTGGTAATTCGGTTATTCAATGTGTTGTTTCTCTAGATCGATGCACCGAATATTGATGTGGCAGCTTTCGTTAATGAAGTTGTAGCGTTATACTGTTTACAGAAATGGAGAGTTTTTCCGCAGAAAGTAATTTTGTTGACTTTCTATGGAGATATTTTCTGCAGAAAATTATTTTATAAACTTATTATGTAGGATTTTCTGCAACCAATATTTTAAAACCACCTGTTGGGCCGGCTGAGCTTACTGCAGCCCTCGCCGTCTTTCTGCGACAATGTTGCACTGTCGCCCGTAGTTCTGCTTTGGGGGTACCAACTAGGGTACAAAGGGCCACTTCAGTAAGCATGTATGTACAAAACAAAAAAGTATCACGGTCCCGGGCTTAGATATTACCGTGACTACTATCGTAATAGAATATTTGCTAAAAACAGTTGTGGGAGTTCAAACCCTACAAAATTGTACATGATTGAAACCAATAACATGCATGCCGCAAGGAACACCATTCAACCCGTGACAGGCTGTTTTACACAATTAACAGTACCTATGGGAATAATTGGTGATTATTGCTCCCGGTGATCATGTTAATCAATCATATGAAGATATTCAGCTACCTTATACATCTGTTTATTTTGTGTTGGGCCCATTCTATACAGACACTAGTTGCGTCCCTTTAAGCAGTATTTTTAAAGTTTCGATCAGCTGATATTTTACCCAACAATGGACTTTAAATGGGATATATATATATATATATATATATATATATATATATATATATATATATATATATATATGTGTGTGTGTGTGTGTGTCCGTGGTACTGATAACTTTTGAAGGGGACCTCCAATTTTGATGAAACTTGGTATGAAGGTGTAAGACTAGGTCTATTTTCATGAGTTCGCGAACCAGCATGATCGGGTTATGGGAACGGGGTTTTATGGGGTTTCAAAAGGGTCAAAAATGGGTTTTTTGCATTTTTGGAGCATAATGTTCAAAATTCAACAATTTTAACTTAAACCATTCAAAAGAGCTTAAAAAAACGAACAATTTAGCATTTTGAATTTTTAACTTGGCCTAACAGGTTACGGAGAAAAGCCAAAAATAGGTTTTCCATGTTAATCTTATGGGAAATCAACGAAACCCTGTATCTCGATTATTTATTGGAATAACTTGATACAATTTCATATGTACATTTACTTGGTAGGGTTCAACTGATATTTGCTTACAACACCCACATGGCGGCAAACCTACGTACTCACCCCTATGGGGTTTATGGAGAAAATGAAAAGAACACCATAACTTGATAATATTTGGTATGTACATTCACTAGGTAGGATTTAACTGATTTTTGCTTACAACACCCATATGGCGGCAAACCTACATACTCACCCCCATGGGGTTTATGGGGAAAATTAAAAAGTGCCGAATATTGATACAGTTTGACATTTACCTAACGTAACTATTATATTTCCTAACAAAACTAACATTTTCTAACAACACCCCAAGGCAGCAAAGCTACATACCCATTCCTATGGTGTTTACGGAAAAAATACAATATCTCATGATCGTTCGGAAATTCGCTGAGTCGCAGGTCTGCTGCGACGGGGGTATTTTATAGCCTTGTTTGTAAAAGGCCAAATTTAGCATTCCAAAGCAAGTAATAGCTGTCGTAAAAGAAGCATGACAAAAAAATATTTCTAGGCTAATACTGTTTATTAGCTCTACTAACACTTCCCCGATCAAAATAAAAGATTACAACATTCAATTAATTGAAAACAATTTGTGTTACTAAAAAAAGAGATTAACTTCTCTACTCACCCTTGTAGTTGACGTATACTCCCCTCGAACTCTGGCTTCCAACACATCCACATGCTGACACCTGGGGAACAATCACCAATAGATCCTTTAATTAAATTGGTTTGCTCTGTTTGTATTTCAGCATTTAGGCTTGCACTACTTAAGCATATTAAAGGTAATGCAAGCTTTGATAAAGCTAACATTACTTTAAGTGGAGTTATAAATATTTTTATGATAAATTTTAGCTATGGATATTTTTTAGGTTTTTCTTTATGCCCTTCAGTTTCTGTCTGTCGCATCTGGTAGAAAATAAACGGTACCAGATAACTGACACATACTTTCTCCCTACAATAGAAAAAAGATGTTAAAAACCTCCACAGAATAATATCTTGATGGATCAGTCGAATAGCTACCAGCTGCTGAGCAGCACAAGTTTTACTCATGCATGTCTGTGATTTTTTGCCACGTACCAAAAGGAGGTCCTCTGTATTACATTTCTCTAAAATTTGTCTCAGATAAAGATTGATTTGGTTTTAAGGCTAAACTAACACAAATAAAGAGCTTAAACTGCCACCGAGAATAACTCAATATGTAAATTCATGCCAGGAAGAAGATGGTGTTGAAAGTGCATCTCTGACCTGTCGGTGACTCCGAGGCGCCAGGGCAGCAGCGTGCGGGGCAGAGTGTTGCTGTCTCGCTCAGTTGGCGAGCTCACAAGGAGATCGCGGCGAGACGTGCCCTCATATTGCAGCCTTCCCTCCGTCAACAGCTGGTACACTCCGTTGTGAGGCTTTAAGTTGAAATCTCCTGTCAGAATCACCGGGTAATACCTGGTAACAGGCAGATTAAATCAATTTTATCCACTGATAATAGTTATCATGGTGGAATGTTAGCCTTCGGATTACCGATAAATACAATTAATGGTTTAAAACATTTTGGATTACCATAATGCAGGTATTTAAACCATTAATTAATAGTTTTTCACACAGATAATTATATTTGTAAATTTTATTGAATCCTCCACTTATAAGTTGAGAATAAGAAAAAATTCTCTGAGACGATAAAAACCATGAGACTTAAGCTAGTATAAATATGTCAGAAATTTTGCCATGGACGAGTTATGTCTATGCATGGAAAAATACTTGGCAAGCATTACAGCCAATCAACCCCGCTCTTATATTTCCAGGAAATACCTTAATCACCAACAGTGATAAATCTAGGAGTTGTCTCTGGTAAACATCTGTCATTTTAAATCAACTTGAACAAGTCAACATCCTGATTTCAAAATATATGAATTACAAAGTAATCCTAAGTCGGAAAATTTACTGTGTTAGCAAGGAAAATTTTGCCAAATATTGTAGATATAAAAGCCTATTACCTTCAACTCAAAATCTATCCAAAGGTTTGACACTAGTGGAGACGTCAATGAAGTAAATTTAAATTTTGATTGTTCAAGAGGACAATCAAGATACTGATTCTTCCAGCTTTTTTTTTTGCATTATCTTCATGATACATAATAAAGTCAGCAATTCAAGGAGCTAAAGTATGGGTAAATCACGAAACCCACTCAGAAGAAGTTACATTTGGAAATAATATTACAGTCAACTCTCGGTTATCCGGGGGTGGGTAAACCGGGTCGCGGATTAACCTGGGTCACAAAAAGTCAATTTCAATTTCATTTATTTTCTCAGTTTAGACAATAATATCATCATTTATTGATCTTACATATGTTAAAATAGGAGAAATCTCTTTACTAATTATTATTTGATTCATCAATGGAAAAAAGCAATGAAATACGGAAATTAATCTGTAAATTATTTGGTGGCGTGATTGAAGTCATGTGGTCAGGGATGAACGTGTCAGAGCGATGCAATGGCGGGGGGGGGGGGGTGGAGGGGTTCCTCACCCTACCCTCCCTTCTTACCCGGCACCGGCTGCTCGGATGCCAAACAATAGAACACCTGCACTTGGTATTTTGTCTATCTTAGACCCTTTTACATTGTTTCTTGTTAACTCAACTAGAAGATCTGTTAATTCATTCCAATGAGGTTTGTTCAGTAAAAAATCATGAATATACAATTTGCCCGATCAGACTCTCATTGAAAACTTGTTTGTTTCGTGTTTGAATCAATTTATTGAACTCTTTGTTTTAACCAAGGTTTTGGGTTATCTGGGACCCTTCAACCAGTCCCGGATAATCGGGAGTTGACTGTATTGAGAAGCATTGAATATGAACCACTGAGCGGTGTAGGGGATTGGAAATTTTTTAAGAACGCTGCTTTGAGAAGCAGAAGAATTAAGAGGTTAGAAGACGGGAAGATGCAACAATAAGGATAATAAACCAGAACAGAGAAGCCTACTGGGAAGACCTAGAGGACATAGGCGTCATTTGGGGGGGGGGGGGGGGGGGCAAGGGGGGGCAGTTGCCCCCCCAATAATTTCGGTGATCTTTTTTTTAATTTGGAAATTAAAATGTTAGGTTATATAATATGGTGAAATATTTGTATATAACAATTATAAACTTCTGAATCATACTTTAACAAAATGTCTACTTTGTATTATTTACACAAAACTCTTAAATCGACTCATTTTGCAATCGTCATCTGTAGCAGGAAGTCCCATCTCACGTCTGTTGAGTTGTTAAGGCTCCGGTCTACCTGCACGAACGACGTTACCGAATGCCGCCTCTCGGCCGTAGCGCTAGAGGCGAGTTCCGCGCGAGTTTGATGGCTGCAGAGCTTTACGGGAATCGTGTTTTAAAATTAACTAATTATGATAGAGATTGACTCTTAACTTTTTGTAAAAGTAGAAAGACGGATCTCGTCTTCTCTGGTTTTAGATTTTTTTTATAAAATTTTTAATTTCAGTTATAACTGTCTAAAATTGTCTGTTTTTTCTAGGGGCAAGTTTTATTGATGCAGAGGTTTACAGGGAACGTGTTTTAAAACTAACCAATTAAGATAGAGATTGGCTCTTAACTTTTTCTAAAAGTAAAAAGACAGATCTCGTCGGCTCTGTTTTTAGAATTTTTAAATACAATTTCTAATTCTAGCTATAACTGTCTAAAATCATCTGTTATTCTCGATTTCTAACTTAAGTTTTCCATTAGTTTTGATAACACTACCAAAGTGAGATTACCAAAATGTAAGAAAGGAAATTTAGCACAGTTATCCTTCTTTAATATGACACATTAGGTGTATCTCTAGGCTGAATTTAGCAAAAGATAACCGGGTTCTAAAAACCCTTTCATTTGCATCGAGAAAAACAGATGATTTTAGACAGTTAAAGATGAAATGAAAAATTTTATTTAAAAACTATAAAAACAGAGCCGAAGAGACCCGTCTCTTTAATTTTAGAAAAGTTAAGTCGGGTGAGTCGGTGGCGTAGTGGTTAGCGCGCCGGACTTCGGGACCATGGCAGCGATGTCGTGGGTTCGAATCCGCGTCCTGCCAGTGACTTTTATCAGTACCTTTCACCTTGTACTGTAGCGGCTCACCCCCTTACTTTGTCTAATACGTTTCACGCACAGATCAATAGTCTATGTGGACGGGGCAAAGTAAGGCAAAAAGAAGTCCGCCAACTTCTTTTTACTTTAAAAAAAAAGATCCAATCTCTATCTTAATTGATTAGTTTTAAAACACGATCCCCGTAAACCTCTGCATCTATAAAACTTTTTGCCACTAAAAACAGATGATTTTAGACAGTTATCACTGAAACTAGAAATTGTATTTAAAAATTCTAAAGCCAAAGAAGACGAGATCAGTCTTTCTACTTTTAGAAAAAGTTAAGAGTCAATCTCTATCTTAATTAGTTAACTTTAAAACACAATTCCCGTAAACCTCTGCACTGTCTGCAGCCATCAAGCTCGCCTAGCGCTACGGCCGCGAGGCGGCATTTGGTAACGTCGTTCGGGCTCAGGTAGACTGGAGCCTTGCCTTGGTTAAACATAACCTCTTTCGTGTGAAAAGGTAGATATAGTACTTTCGCTGATGTCCGACATTTACACTTTACTGTTGTTTACTTGAAAATCAATCAATTTCCTTACTGATGTGTAATCAAATGGGAAAATTACAAACTTTAAGGACTTGTAGGTCCCCTCTTTTTAATGGACAATTTACCAATTCACTTTAGAAACAACTTCACGCCGAGCTCTATCCAATGGCACTAAAATCATTAAAATCTATTGCAAATTGTGGGAGGAGTTTCTTGTACAAAAACCCGTATCACGTATTAAATATGTATAGATGTTTTTGTAAATCATTATTTATCGTTTTTTAATCACTTAGTAATTTTTTACCTTTCTTGTCCTCAATAACAATTTAATTTTTTTAGGTAATGTAATGGGCAATATACCGTAGCTGTACTGATCCTAACCAACAATAGTTAAATGTTAAATGATCTTTTTTGTCCCTTATACGGCAGACTGCAAAGCTGCTTTGTCAAAAACTAATTTTTGATAAAGATAAAACAATGTGTTTTACCATACAAACCTATGGAGTTTTAGTCTATGTATACGATTGTAAAACTTTATAGTTGTAAATAATATACAATAAAAATAACTAAATAGTTATAAAATGATGTTTTTTATTTTAACGATTTAGCATCCATTAACCAATTAAATCCATTAAATTTCTTAAGGTGTTTTACATCACAGTAACCACTGGCAGTTCCAGAAGAATAATGGCTTTCTACAAATAGAAACATGTTATATAATCAAATTTTACATGCATTAGGGTATTGTTTTCATGGGTTAGTGAGATTATATTATAAGTTCACATTTTATGGACAGCTTAGTGTCACAATGTAAACTTAATTAGCTTTTATTGACAGTTTTTAGCGAAATTTAAGAGGTTTGGCGTATTTTTCGGAAGGGGGGAGGGGGTATGACCTTATGAAAATCTTGCCCCCCCAATCAGAATGCTGAAATGACGCCTATGCTAGAGGATGGATGACCATGAGGTTGAAGAAGTCAGAAGACTTAGGAGAGAGGTTGACCTGGGTAAGGACAAGAGTTTGGAGGCAACTTGCTGGAAAAACCGAACCGAAAGGGATCAACAAGTAACAAGGGTTGTGTGGTCGTGGTGACTCACGTGTGTGCCTCCTTGTTAAACGCCAGCCGGTCAATCTCGGCCAGTAGCAGCTGTACCTGCGCCAGCCGCACATCGCTGCGCCGCGGGTTGTACAGCAGATGAGTCGTCGCAACCACGATGGCATGGCTCGGCGCGCTGTTCAACCTGCATAAAAACATTAGTTTTAGCTCAAACATCCAAACATCAATTCAATTGTGTGAATTTGAAAAATTGATTTTTTACAGCAGTAATTTACTGCATTTATCATTTTTACAATGCTTGCTTTTGCAATAAAACTAGTGTAGCAAGGTAGACACAATACAGAAGACTATTGTTTTAGACAGCTGGGAGCCAACTGTTTCCTGACAACTGTCTGAAATTGGCGCTTGCACACTTTCCTCCCTGTATGCTTGGTTCTAATCTCTTAGTCTAGTCTCTAATACTAGTCCTCGCTAGCAGTAGATTATGACACTACAATAGACTCCCTCTTAACCGGCCTTCGCTTTAACCAGTCTATCCTAACAATATAACAACCTGTTTTCAACCTGTTATTTTTAATGTAGCATGGCTTCAAAAATTCAATTTTCTTTGAAATGCCGACTGGTTAATGCTAAGGCAGGCTTATACATAACAATTAAGGGTGTGCTAGTACTCGAGTGGTCGAATAGTTGTGGTCAAATACTAGCACTATTCGGCTCGGCTCGAGGTTATGCAAAACTAAAACTATTCGAGTGGTTGAGCTGAAAATGGTTTCAGGAGCAACAATCACGCCCAAAAAATGCCTTAAGAAGAAAACTCTTTACTAACAATTATTTGATTTATTAATTAATGCAAAAAAGCAGGGAAACACGGCAATTTATACTTGAGCGGTGTGATCATAGTACATGGGGTCAGGGAGGTAAGAGGTTGGCAGGTAGGAGCGGGGCGGGATGGTGTATATGATGCAATAGGACCGGGGCACACACTCTCACACGCACACACACTCACACGTCACACACTCACGGGGGGCTCAAACAACCACACACACTCAAACACTCACACTGCTTGCATAGGTGGGGTTTTGTTTCTAGTTCAGTGCTTGATTATCGCTCTAATACCCTAGTAATTTTGTTTTGTATGACGCTAAATGCATTTCAAGAAAAGTCTGATGAAGTGACATAAGTTTTATTTGACCAAAGTATAAATTTATCAGCCGACTAGGAATTCATTTTAACCTAGATTTTTATCAATAGGGTGTCTATAACTTCAGTTGACTTTTTTCCATTTGTACATAATTAGACAAAAAAATGAGCCATTTATTTTTGTACAATTTGTTTAGAAACAGATAAATGGCTTTTACCAAGGATAAATTATAATGAGCGATCCCCCCCTCCCCCCTCACCCAGCATAACCTTCCCCCCTCACCCTGCCCCCTTGCCCTGCGCTGGCTGTGACCCTCCCCCCTCACCCTCCTTATAGAGACTCTTCTAGTTCTTTGTCCACCTCAATGTTCAGTCAACTGGAAGAGCTGTTTACTCATTCCATTGAAGTTTGGTGGCTAAAAAATAATGAATTTATAATTTACCTGTAAATCATCGTATTCCTAATAAAAACTTGTTTATTTCATGTTATAGTTTTTCATTTTTATTGGCAAAAAAATGACCTTTTGGGCAGATAAAACTTGGTATCTATTCTAAATAATTATGATTTTTTTTTTAATTAATTGTGTAATGACCTATTACAGTTCTTTTTTATATTTATTTAGGCATTCAAAATCAAATTTAGGCTGTGGCAAACTGTAAGTACTTTAATGCAATTAAAGATACGAGGGTTTAACCACCGAATTTGTTATCTAGCCACTGTCTGGTTCAGTTAAGCCCTGAAATTCATTTCAGGAACTTCAGGAAAATCATATGAATTGTTACCATAATTTTTTTCTTTTTTAAACTTAAACTACTTAAGATTACAATATAATTTATATTTCAATCTGGTGCACGGTTGTGTAGCTGAAACACTTTAATAAACTTCACAAACTTGGATAGAGGCTTAAGCAGTGCTCAAAAATAAAACAAAACAAAACTTTTAAACCAAAAAAATATACCAAGTTGGTATACCTGAGACGCAAGACCACGCCTACGTTGTCTCTGTCCAAAACGCTGACTCCAGGCTGGTAAAACTCCACTTGTGAGTGGGCCTCGGCATCGAACACAGCTGCTTTGTAGAACACAGCAACGCCGTCCTGGTTCTTGTTTGTTCTCTTCTTATAAACCCATCTGTAACCTGAAAATAGGGGCAAGCTTTGTAGAAGGGGAGAAATTGACTTTGACCTTGGACAAATTGAACTCCCAAATTTTAATGTTTTATTTATTTACATGCTATATAACAGGCAATGCCAAATTACTATGATAAAGTATATCTTTAGTTTAATTATTTAATTTATCATACTTTAAGAGAAAGTGTTAAGTGTTAAGTATATGTAAAAGTAGTGACTGATAAAGACTCTCGTCTTTGGGGGGGTTTCCAATATGTACGATTTATTTATTTATGTTTTTGTAACTGCTTTAATTTGGAAATAATTTTTCTTAAATTATTTGTAATTATCTGAAATCTGAATTTTTTAGCTTAGCCCGTAGTTTGTTGTTATTAGTTTCGATAACTTTGTATGTATTTAGGACTCTATGTGATGAAGAGAAGCAGCTACTTCTTACTCTCCTAAAAAGCAGATTTAAAAATGATAGTTTGAATTGTTTTCCTTATTTTTCTTAAAACTAAGTAAAAAATAATTCTTTTAAAATCAGCAAAATTAATCTACAAAGCACATTGTTTAACATGAGGCTTCAATACTGAAAGAAATATTAAAAGATGACTTATTTTAAATGAAGTTAAATCAATATAGGAGTAGAAATGTTGTTATATTATTTAAAAAGGGGGAAAACTGGGACCACAACATTTTTTTAAGTAGTCTTCGATGATAGGTGAATAACATTTTCGGTGGATTACATAATTTTATTGTTCTATCCTCTGTAAAATATAGAAATACTTTTTTCCCCTTTATGACTTTATGAAATGAATTTGTATCAACTAAACAAATTTTAAGAAAATTTTACTAAATTTATAACCATGTAATGAAACAGACATTACCTAAATCAAGAAGCTTAGCATAGTGAGTGGCAAGATGCGCTGTGTCAACTTCTTGGAGACAAAGTATCTGTAAAAAAGGAACAGAATAAAATTTAACGTGGCACTTTCACTCATGAAAAACAAATTTCATAAACAAAGCTTGAGTTATTATTAAATTCTCAATAATTACCAATTTAATTCGGGAGTCAGAACTGAGATGGTGTTACAATTCATCCTGACAAAAAATGTAGCCTAATGTGTTTTGAAATTACACAGGAGTTAATTAGTAATTATTGGCACCGATTCATTCTTAATGACAACTGACGACACATTCACTGCTGAAAAATACATAGTGTTTTTTAATAATTGTGTAATTTTGATTTGTAATTAACCCTTCCCGAGCATTTGATGTGTATATACGCCAACGACGCTAATGACTTGCGAGCGTTTGCCGTATATATACGCAACTCAATCTGACTTTCACGAGCGTTTGACGTACATATATGTCATACGTCAAATAATTAAACCGTCATTTAGGTATTTTAAAATTGTTTTTTTTTTGCTGTCTATAGTTACATTAGGCCATAAATGAGTATTATTGTTTTCATAATTATTTTTTTATTTCATTGGTAAATTTCTGATTGGTGATTTGGCACCACTGATCTCGAAACATCTGTTCTACCGGCCGGTTGAGAAATTCTCTTGTTATTGTTTCGCGCGCTCGGACAGTATTTGTTTACCTCTTGTGAGATAAATGTTAGTGTAACATATTTAGTGGATTACTGTCATGTTTAGTAAAAATGACTTTTAGGTTGACTGATCCGAATTTTGAAGAGGACATACTAAAACTACTGTATGGTCGTAAAACCTGTAAAAAAATTATTTTTATGAAAAAAGTGTGCATAATCAACTTCAACCATCAGATGGAAACTGAAAAACATCAAGATTTCAAAATCTAATTTTTGACTCCAACCAAAATATTTATCGCGTAGTGAGTGCGGCCGCGCGTGTAGTGGCCGCTGCTCGGGAAGAGTTAATATTTGTTCCCTCATGCACATGGAAAGTTGTACTGTGCACACTAGAAGTGTACGCTAATCACTGTTAGGGTGCTCATTGTGCACTGACTATTAATATCTGCAATGAAATGGCATTCACAATTGCAGCAGAGTGTTAACTTGAAGCTTAAAAATGTTACACACCTAAGTGGCATCACTGCGATATTAGCGTTTAGAGTGGTCGCATCACTTGGCAGGGGAACGACCGAGGCCCCGGTTCACAATAGCCCCGGTCGTGCCCCTGCCAAGTGATGCGACCACGATAGACACTTTTGCCTCCGGGTAGCAGAGGGGCCCCTTAGGTGTGTTACAGGCCTTAGAACTAGTTAATGGAAACAGCTGAATGCACATTGCACATGAAAAGTAAGACTTAATGTTTTTTGACCAATTTTAGGATTGTCAAAGGCGTTAATTTTCAGGGAGTACGCTATCCACCACACTATTACATATTGAGCCTTGATTTTCTCAAAAATAGATAAGTCAAGGAGGGAAAAGAGCTAGGGGAGGAGTGAAGGGCGAAAAGCGGGGAGCTATTAAAAAGGGTGGGGAAAAGAGAGGAATTACGTAGAACAAGTTATTGACCAATGACTAAAAGAATCGGCTGGATGAATTTGAACATGGTAGTACAACTCTTAACACTAAGCACCTACCTCAGGGTTCTCATCCTTGATCTCCTCGTAGATGAGCGCCCACCGCTTCGCCCACCCGAGCGCCCTCCGGTCATGGTTCTTGTACAGATAAACGTGACCCTCCAGCAATGTCTGGGCAAGCACGTTGTAGCTCATCACCTTGAACGTGAACGTCGTATTGACATCCAGGTCAATCTCCCCTGCACAAAACCAGATGTTATTCCAAAGTGATTGATTGGATCTACACAAATCAGCCTTTGAAATTAAATTTATAAATCTTTAGATTAATAATGATTCTTATTGAATAATGCCTTACCACAGTATTATTTTACTCATTGGAAAACTTTAGACAAAATTTATTAGTTTATTCTGAACAATCAATAACATAAATCAATCAATATGGGTAAAATAATAAAACTTGTGATACACTCAATGATAAAATTCACCACTGCATAGTACAAAACTAAACAAATTTGCTTTTAATAATAATGAAAAATGAGAAAAAATTACCTTCATGAATTTTTTTCCCATAGTCAGTGAATTCTTCATATCTCAAATCAGCTTTTCTTCTTGATTCTCTGTCGGCTAAGCAATTCACATAAATTAACAGTTCGGTAAAAATTCATTTTACATTCTAGACATAAAAAACATTGCTTTTTAACTTGTGATACATTGAGACTAAATTTATCACTAACACCTACTTAAAAAGATACCTAATAAGACAATATAAATTTGCATTTATGTTAATTTATCATCTAAAGATATGTATTTTTTATGTAAAGCTAAACAATCACAACTGGTTAACTATATGATTGTAGTATATTCTAATAATCATATTGAAATTTTACTGTAATTATCTATTGAAAATAAATCATTATTTCATATCATAATCTACCAATCCAATATGTATTAGGCGATATTTAAAAATAGGCTAGCCCTACCTTCTTTTTGACCGCACTATATTCAATGGTTATTTTAGTGGAAGTTACATACTGTTACAAGTGATACTGTGAAAAGTGGGTGTTTTTATTACAAGTATGTACAATAAAAAATTTTCTAATTTATTAAGTTTAACTAGGCTATAAATTTAGAGGTTAAATTGTAAACAATATATTTTGTTTCAAGAAACAAAATATGGAACTCAGAGAATTAGTGTACAGAGAATGGCTGTTTATAAATTATTTATCAGGTTTTAAATCGTTTTATTGACCTTAATGCTAAACAAATACTGATGTAAACTATATCAATAGAAAGAAAATTTCTTAAATTTTTGTAGATACCCCTACAAGTGCTCAATGTGCCGTCCATTAGCCATGGACCAAGTTTCCAATGGATGCTGTAAATTGTCCCAAACACCATCTAGCATCGGGAAGTTGATAGATTCTACGACAATGTTCATAAAGCTTTTGAAAGAGTTTGAGGCATTCGAGGTGTATAAACCTTGTCCTTTATATAACCCCAGAGACAAAAATCGCACACCGTTAGACTTTCACCAAAGATCGTGAGGGCCAGTTGAGAAGGACCAAGTCATTGTCATTACATGTGCCAATCTACCTCTGCGGTAGCCTTTCATTTATGAAGTTACAAACTTCACAGAGCCAGTTTGGAAGGATAATGCAGTACAAAGTAAAGAAATACCTTGAATTAATTTGGTGTGTTCGAGGTGTCTTCTTAAAATGCCTCTGAAACTCACGCTGAACGGTTATTAAAGATAAACTTGAGTCATAATGAAAAACACAAAATGTTTTTCTTGAATTGTAATCAATTTGAAAATAGCCTAATAGAAACTCACTCACGAAAATGGCAAAAATGGATATTAAACATGTGATTATAAAACTTGAACATGCTCTTCAAGCACATGTGTAAATAATTAAGACAACCATTAAAACCTGATGAATCTACTATATATTTGTCAAATACCACTCACTCACGTATCAGAGTATCTCCAAAACTATAAGGCCTAAAGGGTTAAAACTTGGCATGTACGTTCATCTTTGCTCAAAAACGCTCACTAAGAAACGGTTTTGCAAAATTCCATCAGGGCTCCGCCCCACACGACTTGAAAATTTCGTTACAATGTTATTCTTATGGGGGATTTTTAATACAAATCAAAGCAACAATGAATCTCCAAAACTAGCCAACCTGAAGGGTTTGAAATTTGGTATAGACGTTCCTTTCTACCCATTGATGCTCACTAAGAAACGGTTTTACGAAATTCCTGCAGGGCTCCACCCCACACGACTTCAAAATTTCGTTACAATGTTATTCTTATGGAGCACTTAAAATACGAATCTAGGAAACAACGAATCTCCAAAACTATAGGACCTACAGGGCTGAAATTTGGAATGGATGTTCCTCTTTGCCTATAGGTGCTCACTAAGAAATGGTTTTGCGAAATTCCTTCGGGGCTCCGCCCCACATGACTCCAAATATTTGATGTAATTATCTGTTGAAGATTCAAAGCTATCAGCTGTTAGCGAAATGATACAATCAAAGGATGACATAACCATATGACAATATTTTTATCTTTGTAAACAATTTAACTGGTGTAAAAATGTTTAGAGTTAGAGTTTAGGTTAGGTTCGGTTTAATCTACTTTGTCAAATACCACTCACTCAGTATCATCGAATCTTTACAACCATGGGGTATAGGGGGTTGAAATTAGCCATGGACGTTCCTCTGTGTTAAAAATGCTCACTAAGAAACGGTTTTACAAATTTTTTCAGGTCTCTACCCCACAGGACTTCAAAATTTCCATTTAATATTATTCTTTTGGCCAATATTTTATACCAATCAAGGCCATAACGAATCTGAAAAACTATAGGACCTACGATGTTAAAATTTGGCATGGGCATTCTTCTTTGATCATAGATGATCACTAAGAAACGGTTTTGCAAAATTCCATCAGGGCTCCGCCAAATAGGATTTCAAAATATCTATCTAATGTTATTTATAGCTAATTTTTAGTTCGAATCTAGGGAACAATGAATCTGAAAAACTATAGGATCTATGATGATACATTTGACGTGGACATTCCTCTCTGCTCATATGTACGTACTCACTACGAAAATGTTTTGCCAACTTTATCAGGGCTCTACCACACACGATTTCAATTTTGGTCTAATGTTATTCTTATGGCCAGTATGAATCTAGGAAACAACGAGTATGAAAAGCCAGATGATCTAAAGGGTTGAAATTTGAAATAGAAGATACACTTTGACACTTTGATAAGATACACTTTGATAAAATTTGGCATGGGCATTCTTCTTTGATCATAGATGATCACTAAGAAACGCTTTCACAAAAATACCTTCAGGGCTCCACCCCACGTCTTCGAAATTTCAATATAATGTTACAATTAGGGCCAATTACAATACGAATTAAATAAAACAACGAATCTATAAACTATGTAGGGCCTGCGGGGTTTAAATTTGGAATCTCTTTGGTCATAGGTGGTCAATAAAAAGTTGTTTACACATTTCCTTCAGGGCTCTGCTCCAAATAACCTCAAAATTACTATAGAGCACACAGGGTTAATTTTTTTGCATACACGGTCATCTTTATTCATAGGTATTCACTAAAATACTATATACTGGAGAGGAACTAATAAAAATCCTCGAAGGACCTGAGGTGAACTATTAAAAAGAAATTACGACCTTGAAAAGAGAGATGAGATGGAGGTATATTCAAAACAAGAATAAATAATGTTATAAACAATGACATGTGAGTTAAAATGCAAATATTGTAAAGATATGATAATGAAGGTAAATTTTTAAAATAATGGGGTGTGATTTGCTTTATGTATTACTGTATATAAATTGAACCAATACTGTTTTGGAAATATAGTTTTTGAAGTCCTTTAGGGCTCCACCCCACTGGTCTTAAAAATTACTCTATGGCCTACTGGGTTAAATTTGCCATTGATGTTCCTCTTTGGTCATGGGCATTCACTAAGAATCGATTTTGCGAATTTTTTTGGGCTCCGCCCCACAGAACCTTTAGGTTACCATAGATCCTACGGGTTAAAATTTGACGAGGACTTTTCTCTTTACTCAAATGTACCAAGAAACGGATTTGAATATATAGTTTTTTTTAACCCATTAAGGGCTCCACCCCTCAGGACTTAGAAACTACTAGAGAGCCTATGGGGTTGAAATTTGACATGGATGTACCTCTTTGCTATTAGGAAGGCACTAAGAAATTAATTATTTTGGAAATGTAGTTTTTGAAACCCTTTAGGGCTCCGCCCCACTGGACTTGAAAATTACTCTACGGCCTACAGGGTTGGAAATTGACATGGACGTTACTCTTTGCTCATGGGCATTATGGAAAAGATTTTGCAAATTTCCTTTAGGGCTCCACTCCACAGAACCTTTAAGTCACCATAGATCCTACGGGGTGAAAATTTGACGTGAAAAGTCCTTTAAGGCTCCAACCCACTGGACTTACAATTATTCTATGACCTATGGGGTTAATATTTGAAATGAATGTTCCTCTTTGCTCATAGGAAGTCACCAAGAAACAGTTTTGGAATTATAGTTTTGAAACCCTTTAGGGCTCCGCCCCACTGGACTTAAAAATTACTCTATGGCCTACGGGGGTTAATATTTGACATGATCGTTTCTCTTTGCTCATAGGTGACCTGCTTATGCTATTTCAATATATTAATCTTAATGTATATTTTAAAGAAGAAGATTTCGTAGGTGTTAAAAGAGATTAAAAGACAAATTCAACACGGGCGAAGCCGTGACGGGCAACAGCTAGTCATTTATAAACACCCATATTCGTTTTAAATGTTTATTGGTAATTACATAGACTATCGGTAAAAACATTAGAGAGCTGCAAGACTAGAGATAGTGGACAGTATAGATAGGCAGTTTTAAAAGATGACATATTGTTAAACATAATCAAACAGGATCGGCGCTGACTCCCAGATTGACCAATTATCTATCTTCTCCACTCTAATATTCACTCCTAATTTCTTAACTTCAAAGGTTCAGTAGGGTCTCATTGGTCTAAGTCTTTTTCCAAAATTAGTACGTTTCACCACCTTAGAGGAAGAAATGAGGTTATATATATTAAAAAATCCTGTAGTTGATTTTATTGAATTAAATAAGCACCAGATACTTTTTTAACTGTGGAAACAGATCAACTTTGTACACACACAATTTACTGAGTGAACTGCACAATTTGTATAACTGCCTAAAACAATCAATTTTAGTGCGCTACTATCATGCAACAAATTACCATCACTGTCTGAAGAAATTCTTCCAACTGAAGCATGAAACATTTGGTTCGCCACGCAACATTCGACAGATTACTATGTGCATATGAAGGGCCGCTAACAATAGGGGTCTAAACATACCAGTAACGGTCTACGCTACACTCGACATGTGTTTAACCACACCAGAAAAATATAAGACATTTAGAAATTTTAATATTGTTAATGTTATAACGTAAAAATAATAAAGTACAGAAAGAATTTCAAGTAAAATATAAATTACTATTAGTAGCAATGATGGCAATGAATAGAAGAAAAAGTTCATATTATTTCTTTACATAATTTCGTTCATAAAATTCTTTCTTTAATTTTTTTTGGCAGGATCGCCAAAAAAAATTATTGGTCTCATGGCTTTATGTTTCAAATGTTGCTTCCGAACACAAACAACGTTTTTTGTGTATTGGATGATCAGTCTATACAGTTTATCCTTGATTGAAAACATTGGGAAATGGGTCAGGCTAGTGATGTGAATGTGTGTATCCTACACCACAATTTTGCACCTCTTTTTAGTGTTTGAATTTATACATTAGAAGCCCTCTAGTCCGGCCTCGGATGGTTCGGCCGCTGGATAATCCGGCAGCGGTATTCCGGAAATAAAATATTCCCACAGAAAAAATAGACAAGAGTAAACTTTTCCCATGATATGTCACTAAAATATATCAGTTCAATTGACAATTTAAGGTTCCGGACTACTTGGTTAGGCTACGAATATCTTCTAAAACTTTTTGTTAGTGTTCTATCTATGATTTTTATCTTTTTGTTGGGTGTTACGAGGTCCAATCGTCGAGGTTAGACAAATTCTGTCGCTTTTACGGTCCCATTGTTAGGGCCTTCGTTGACAGAAGACCAGTATTATTGTCTGTCAAGCGCAGGTTCATCGCTAGCAACCCCTTGTCCGTTTTCGATCGTTATTTCAGCGCTACAACTTCTGAGAAGGGGCAAATCATGATGGTTAAAAAATTTATACATTACATTGATTTGGCAAATATGATACCCTTTATTATTAAATATATCCTAATAGTTCATTGTTGGAATACACATATAACACAGGTCTCTGTTTAACACGTTTAATGAACAGCCGGTTAATCCAGCCATTTTGAAATCCGGCCGGTGGTCGGTCCCGAGGTGGCCGGATTTGAGGGCTTCTACTGTAGATCAAATTTCAAGATGAATAATAATTATTGTCAATGCTGTTAAATCACATTGTGGGTAAAAGAAAATAAAAGAGGATAAGGTGAAATTTTGTAAAAAATCTAGAATTTTTAATGCCGGATAGTGTTATAAGCGTAGAAATTAAAGTATTAATTTTGTTCATCAGTAATACAAAAAGGTACTTATGAGTGAAGAAGAACTGTCAGCAACACATGATCTGTCATCTGTTGAAAGGCCGGCTACACTACAGGCCGGAGAGCTTTGGAGCTCGACATCACAATAATAGATGGATAAGCTGATCGGTGTTGCCAAAGGCCGAATATTTACTAGATTTTTGGGGATTTGTGCGGAAGATATGTAAAATTAGGGGGATTAATTCATTGGGGAATTCCATTAAAATTGCGTCATTCAAATCAGCTGGCTCATCTAATAGTGTGACGTTTTACCATAAGTGGTCTAGTTAGCCACGTTTTAACAGGTATTCCAGCCAGTTGTGTAGTTTGCCTTGTCTGTCGGGTCAAACAGCCCTACAAAACATATTTTTAAAATATACAAAAAGTTCACATCAGGCAATGAAAATTTAAATTTGCATTGTGGTTTTTAATATATGAAGCCACAAGGACCTGAGAAATTTGTTTATATAGTAATTTAAGCTAAGGTACTGCAGGTTTTAAAATTTTTCTCAAGCATGGTGGTTTACTTCAGAAAATTTAATGTACACATTGTTTAAAAGACATAAGTGATTTTTTTGCAGGTGATTCATTGAACTTTGAAGTCCCGTTGTCTTCTTGGCCACCCACATCACTACAAATTTTTGCATGGAAACTAAAGCCATTGAATATATACAGTAACGTGAATAGACTAATAAGCATCATCCAATGCTTTTTGTTTGATACCAAAATTTCGGAAGGTTTGTGTACACAAACCAGAGGCGTTGTGTTCGATGTTGTAATTATTCTGCTGGATTTACAGTGCTAAAAAAACATTACAAACAAAACCTTCATGTATAAAATGTTTTAAAATTGCTTAAGAAAAGTGCTAATACTGAATTACGTATCATATGTCACTTGTACTTCATGTACACAACAGAAGATCACACCACCGTAAATAGGTTTCCAAACACACCTATGCTATAAGAAGTCTATTCACGTTAGTAAAATAGTTAAAAGTTATAACGTAAACTTGGGAGTGAGCATCTTCTTTATTGTCATTACAGTACCCTCGATTATTCGGACTATAATGTTATGTCAAATGGCCGATACAAATCTCGGAAATCTAGATAAGTCGGGTGTAAGTGTCATTATAACATAATTTGCAATATTGTCTTTTGAACAATATTTCATTAAATAGACTCATATTAACATACAAATCTCATATTCTTGTTAATAAAATAAATTATATTAACACTTTGTACAAAAAAAGTCTTCTATACAGTTTCAATAGCAGTGAACAACAATACGTGGTAGAACTACAACATTTAAAAGTTTACTAAAACGTTAGAAAATACAGTAGCCTACTGCAATTAATACATTAAAAAACATTACGTTAAATAAATGTAATAGGTAGGCCCATATGACACATCTGTTTACATTTTGGACCATTTCACGTGTCAGGTTGATCTTTTAACATTAGATTGATCACTTTTACAGCTAACCGCAATGCAGTGATCTGGGTTAACCTGTTCCAAAACTTAAGTTTACATCCTGTTTCCTTCCAACTATTTGTGACAAAATCCACTCTCCTAAATCACTACGGCTGTGAATCTTAGATTACCTGACCATTAAAAGAAATTTTACTTGTGTACTTTGGAAAACCATCTAAATGATGAAGGCACCAAACTTAAGAATTCTGTAGGTCTATTTGTTATTGCAAAACATTCTTAGTTCAATTGAAAACACTTTATTCACATATGTTCTAGATTATTGATCCAGATCACGCAAGATCTGGGTTAGACAAGTTCGCATTTTCAAGGGTATACTTGGAAGCCACTTATTAGCCATTAAAATTTGTGAATATGTTTCTAGAATAATAGGAAAATCTGGTGCTATATTGCTTTGTACATATTATTGTTACTTACTGTATGAAGCAATATTTGTTTTTTTAGGTTAATATTACAAGAATAGTGTTATAAGCTCGCCACATAAGTTGACGAATGGCCAAAAACATTTGGGATATATGCGGGGGGTGAAGAGGGGGTACTTTTTCAAAAACATCGACCGTACGTTACATGCTAGTTTTCATGGAGCAGCTGATCATCCAATATTTTCAACTAAATAGTAGTTCAAATTCATTCATCAAGTTGCGTAGCAAGGCTTATAGGCCTATTAAAAAAAATAATACCCTGGAAATTTTTTCAAATGAGAGTTTTTAGGACTCACAAGTATAAACGTGTATTAGATGTATTTAATACTTTGCATGTCTATTATTGGATTTTTGCTACTGATGCTAGAAAATAAACTCTTTTTAACCCCCACATCAAATCCATGTTAGAAAGCTCAACTGGGTGAAAAAACCAACCCAGCTTTATGACATTGAGGTTTCTAAACAAAACATTTATAGTTCATTTTTGTTTGATTCCCTTTAAAAACTTATTCCGTATTAGCATATTTTTTATAGAGAAAAATTTACTAAAATGCAAAAGTAAATATAAAAGCAGCTAATCATTCACAGAAAAAAATTAAAATAAGTATGCTTTAAGTATGGTTACCAGACGTTCGAGTTTACCCCGGAGAGTCCGGGTTTTGAGTATCTTTCATTCTGGTCATTCTGGCCAAGCATCCGCTCTGGGGTTACTATTTTACTTGTCCGGGGTTTTTAATTTTTTTACAAAATTACAAATTTGGCCTCAAAATGTATAAAGCAACACAAAACACAATGTTAACAGGAATCATGAGTTTAATCTAGAATTGATTTTCATCTGAGCGAGCAACAGAATTAAAAAATTATTGCAGTTTATATGAAACAGCATTTTTTTCTGTTGGGATCTTTTCTAGGATTTTTGTGGGCTTCAGAGAGATGTGGAGCGATTGAAAGGAAACATTATAAAAATACTGCCAAATAAAGACAAAATTCCTTCCCCAATAGAAAATATCCATCCACCCTGTTGAAAGTAAAGTTAGGCCTACTAGTCTAGTAAAATTAGTTCAAAAATGGCTGAACCCGGAAGTAATTGCAAACTAATATATTTTGAGCGATTCTTAAGTAAAATTACCTGAGAAAAATGGTGAAAAGTCTATCACTCTCCGACGCAGCGTTTGCTTGCTATGGCCGTTTTTTTTTTTTTCAAAATGGCGGTTGTAGTCTTATAAGTTTTTGCTGAATATTTTTGAACCTTTAAAGACAACTAAATTTTGTAAATTAGTAAACTTTAGAAAACAAATTTTGCACATTTTAATATAATATGTATTAGTAAGGGAGATATTTCTCTTTAAAGCTACTTTCGATTGTGGGCTTTTAAGTGAATTTTTTTTGTTGGAAAAACCATATTAAGGGGGTGCCAAAGGTTATATATAAGCCTTTAACCTTGTTTACTTCTTACTACAGGGTCCCCAGATACCAAAAACACCATTTATTAAAATTTTTACATCTGTATATTTA
This sequence comes from Neoaliturus tenellus, assembly GCA_030545055.2. Classification (NCBI taxonomy): domain Eukaryota; kingdom Metazoa; phylum Arthropoda; class Insecta; order Hemiptera; family Cicadellidae; genus Neoaliturus; species Neoaliturus tenellus. The sequence continues at coordinate 87,604,133 of CM061537.1, forward strand.
TATATACTTATTAAGATATATATATATAAATATGTATGTAAATTCTGTGAAGTCAGAAAACCTGTAAACAAAACTTCCGATTTTTTCAAACTTTACATGAAGGTGTGGGACTAGGTCTATTTCCATTAGTTATTTCGATTGGGATTATCAGACTATGGGAAAAGGGTGATATAGAGGTTTAAATTTCTCTAAAATAAGCTTAAAACCCCCGGTTAAAGGCTTACATTTAACCTTTAAAACCCCCTTAATATGGGTTTCCAAAAAAAAAAAAAATCTCTTAAAAGCCCACAACTTAAAGTAGCTTTAAAGAGCAATATCACCCTTATTAAATATATCAACCAATACATATTATATATGAAAATGTGCAAAATTTAATTTTCTAAAGTTTACTTAAGGTCAAGTGGGGTGAATGCACGCCCCAAATCACATAGTACCTCTTTGACCACAGATTCAAAAACACATATAAGTGATATAAAAATAAAATTTTGTAAGATTATTTTAGGAATGTTTTGTATATTTTTTTTTTTTGAAAATGTTAATTTTTTATTTTTTCAAATTTTTTGTTAAGTGATGTTTGGGGCGTACACTTACCCTTGAATCTGGGGTAAGTGTACACCCCCCTCAATGTAGCTTTGCATTGCATATAGCCTATGTTGATGTTGGGGCAAGTGGATTATAGAGAAGAAAACGAGCTTTCTTTTGATTTTTTATTTATCAAAATTATCTCAAACGGTCCAGGAGTTATGAACTTTTTTGTGAACCTCTGCACGGTAAAATGGAAAACCCAGTTTTTAAAGAAATTGTTAAGTAAAGTAAAACAGAGATAACACTGTTTCAATTAATTGTCAATCAACATGTCTTAGAGAGCAGAAAATTATCTTCATTTTGATTTTTTATCCATCAAAATATCTTTAAAAATACGGTGGTTAGGAAATTTCTTGTAAACGTCTGCTTGGTGAAGTAACTTGAAACCTTAAACTTATTTTTATTTTATTTTACTCCTGGAACAAAAAATAAATCTTAATTTTACAAAGAGCTGTTTTTATCTTGCCATTCATACATGAGATAATAGTTTGCCTTATCATCAGCTAATTTATCGATTATTGAGGGGCGTACACTTGCCCCAACAGCGATGTAACACAGGGTAAGTGTACGACCCCCCCCCTGACTTAAAAATGACTTTGTAGGACATTAAAAATATTATTTTTGAATTTCTCTTAAAAAAATGAGCCAGATCACCAATTTTAAAATAATTACCGTACCTTAATATTTGAATTTTTAGTATTTTTTTTTTCCGAGCGGCACTAGCGTTTAGAGTACAAACTTTTAAGATGTTTTTAAACACATGAAAACACAAAATAATAATAACCAGATAATTTTTAGTGATTATAATTTGAAAGAACATATTTTGAAATACCTTTGGCTGTTTTGAAATTTTTTTGATAATAAACCGATTTTTTACTAACTGGGAGTCCACTTGCCCCAGGCGTACACTTACCCCACTTGACCTTATTTACAAAATTTAGCTGTCTTTAACAGTTCAAAAGACATTTGGCAAAAACTTATAAAACTACAGCCGCCATTTTGAAAAATCGGCAATAGCAGGCAAACACAGCATCGGAAAGTGGTAGACTTTTCACCATCGTTTTTTAAGATACCGGTAATTTTACATAAGAATTGGTCAAAATATATTTGCACTCTACCTACCAGGTATTGTTATGAGACAATATAACTATGTGTATAACATTTTCAAAAATATGTCTCTTATTCTGTGTCCTTTGCATTAATGGGGAAGAGGAGGTGTTACTGTGTTTATGTCATTGAATCATACAGTACACTCAAAATGTCTGGGGCCATAACACAGTTCTGAAAGCAAGGCTATAACCTACTAACATGGATAAAGGTCCGCTTGTAAAATGCAGTAGTGAGCTGTGGTGGACGGAGAGTCAATATGTAGAAAAGTCGTAAGGCAGATTGAGGAGTTGAGGGATTTTGTATGACGGGATAATGAATCCCTTTAATCCAATTTTTTTCTAACCCAAACAAGGAGTTTGTTTTTTGTTTTTTTCTAGCTAAACCACAAGGGAATTTTAACACTAGACCTACATATTTCATTATTATTATCTATATAATAGGCAAGTGTGTTTCTTTTCCTTCTTTTTTCTCAGCTTGTGTGAATTGAAGGAGAAATCAGCTGTAATTTTATCAGTAACACATAATGTCATCTGTTGTAAGGCCAGCTACACTACAGGCCGGAGAGCTTTGGAGATTGACGTCACAATAATAGATGAACTAGAGAACCCGTGCTGCTCCGCAGCATTGTCATTAGGTGCAGATAGTGATTATTTAATAATATTAACAATTAAATTAATAATTCTTAGTATCTGGTGTGCATACTAAGAACCACAGTATATGAAACTGAGTTTGAGAACACAAAATAGAACACAACAACTAAAAACCAATTAAAACCATCTCATTTAGTCAATCTACAGTTACATGATTGAAATTAAGCTGATATTTTAGTAGACGTGTTAATAAACAAAAATAATTAGCGCTTTTATGTGAACATTGTTTTAGTATGCATCAATAAATCCAAAGTATGAAACAGTGAAAGGTCACAGAAAAAACAACTTAGGTGACACATTAAATAACATTAACACAATAACATAATATACTGTAGTTTCTTTTATTTAAACATATGTTTTTATGGACATAGTAAAATAATTTTTATGAAAGGGAGAGATAAGTTGCAAAATTAAAAGGATATGTGGAATCTATATTTAGTAATACCATTGACTACGTACTCTAACGTGAATATACCTCTCATCCAATGCATTTAGTTTGAGGCAAAAATTTGGAATTTTCGTGTACACGGCACCAGAGTCGCTGCCATTGATGTTGTTATTATTCAGCTGGGTTTACAGTGCTGCCAAAACACTTACCACAACATAAAAATTGCCCTCAGTTATAAAACATTCCATTCTTGGTTGAGAAGAGTGGTAATATTGATTTATCTATCACATGTCACTTGTACTTCATGTATATAGGCCTACGCTGCAGAAGATGGCACCACCGTCAATAGGTTTTAAACACGCCTATGCTATGAGAAGTCCATTCATGTTAGTGTATATAATCAAAGGTAATCCCTACATGAAAATTTGTAAACAAAAAAGCTTTTTTAACATTAAAATGTACGTGTGAGTATGCAGATGCAGAGTTGCAAACTGGTTTTAGATTTTTCATCGAGACACTATTACTCGAAAAAGGCATGAACAACTGATTCCAATATTTCTAATATGAATTTTAAATTTAAAATCAAAAGCAAAGGTGATATGTGTTTACATTGGAATAGAAATTTACAGATAACGGTTGACAGGAGTACCTAACACACAGACTTATGACAAAACCAAGGATGATATTTACCTACTCTATAACTGGAGGTTCCACTACGATAGTTTTTTTCTTTTTTTAGCGAATTTCCCATAGGGAATAAGCTATTACCGTAGGTCTCATGGTAAGACCTAAGCCCGGGACCATATTACTTTTTCGTTTTTAGGTGCCCAGAGACCAAAAATAATAGTCATTAAAATTTATATATATATATATATATATATATATATATATATATATATATATATATATGTATGTATGTATGTATGTGTCCCTAGACACGATAACTCTCGTAAAAATGGTCCGATCGACACCAAATTTGGTAGAGATGTGTATTCCTACGTTTATTCGGATGAGTTCATAAACCAGACATATCGACCTACCGGAAGGGGTAGTTTTGGGGGGTTTTGTACCCCAAAAATGGGTTTTTTGCATTTTTCATATGTAATTTTTTAAAATTTTAAATTTTTATTATGACCATTGGATTTAGTTCAAAAAACCACACAATTTAGTAACTTGAAGCTTTGCTCTATCTCCATTGGTTACCGAGATATTAAAAAGTCTAAAGACAGTACATTGTATTTTGGGGCTCCAATGTTAATCTTATGGAGAATAAGGATGTGTTAATATTTCACTTATTAATCAATATTTTTGGATGAAGCTTGGTATTCAGCTTCATTTGGGTACGATTCATCTATTTATGGTGAAAAATCTTGGTTTTTGTGCTTATCTTGGCAGCAAACCTGCATACTCTTTTCCCATGTTAATCATATGGAGAATAGGCAAACTCCTTTAGCAATGGACAGATATTGATGAAACTTAGTACATGGCTTCATATGGTCGAAATAAATTTTTTTTATGCTAAAATCCTACTTTTAGTGTTCCCCATGACAGCATACCTGCATACTCTTTCCCTATATTTGGGTGAGTCGGTGGCGTAGTGGTTAGTGCGCCGGACTTCGGAACCATGGCAGCGATGTCGTGGGTTCGAATCCGCGTTCTGCCAGTGACTTTTATCAGTACCTTTCACCTTGTACTGTAGCGGCTCACCCCCTTACTTTGTCTAATAAGATCCACGCACAGATCAATAGTCTATGTGGACGGGGCAAAGTAAGGCAAAAAAGAGGTCCGCCAACCTCTTAAAAAAAAAAAAAAATTTATCACAAGGAGAATAGACAGTTATTTCCTTATTTATGAGCATGTGATGATATTTGGTTAACAGGTTTATGTGGTCAAAATTAATATTACTAATTTGGAAATTCGCTGAGTACGCAGGTCTGCTGCGACGGGGGTATTTAGGAAAAGCGTACTGTTGATTTTCGTGCGAATTCGCACGCGTTCACCCAGTATAAACTTAATTATGGAAAAAGTAAATGTTCATCAAATATAAACAATAGCTTAAAGGCAATTGTAATTTACTGAAGTTTACAAACGATTTCAAAATGGAGCTTATAATAAGTTTCAATTAATAAAAGGGTACATATTATGAAGAAAATTTACATTGGTTTGTCTTCTTGCGTTTATTAAACTAAATTGTGATTGGAAATCAGCAATTTATTTAAAATTATCGGACAAAAAATAATATCACAACCTAATTAGAACTGGATAAAATGCCTTCAATTAAATTCAAATTCCAGAAGCCCACGATGAAAACTTATGTAGGATAAAATTATATACCGCATCATGCTTGCCCGATTTTTATTATCATCATGAGCTTAATGGAAGCTGAATGATCCAAAACTTTCTAGACCAAAATAAAAAGAATTTCTAACCTATAACTAAATGTATTGCACTTAAATGTAGGCCTAATACAATTTTTGAAACATATTATAACGTTTCAAAATTAACCGATTCTAACGATCAATATCTCAAAAGCAAGCCAAAACTTGAGGAATCATTTCATGACTAAAACATCTAAAATATAAATGGAGTTATGAATCATCGATTGCAGATAAGTCATAAAAGAATTACAACTTGTGTTGCTTATAATGCGGTAGCAAACTTCAATTTCTCCGACTTTTATACTCAATGACTCATATATAAAAAAGCTTGTATTTCATAGATAGTTCTTGGACCAAAACATCTATCTATATATTAATAGGCAAGCATGTTTCGTTTCCTCCTTTTTTCTCAGCTCGTGTGCATCGTAGGATAAATCCGCGCATACCATTAGGAAGGTATAGTCCTGTAGATGAGCAGAATCACATTCCAATTCACATTGGACTCCAGGGCTACGCCCCACAGGCTTTCAAAGTTCCAATGTTAATCTTATAGAGAAAGGAGAATTGAATGAATCATTAAACAGCTGTTGTAAAAACAACTGCTAGAAAAACAGGAAGAACAGATGTTTCAGTTATAAAATGTTTTTAAGCTTCTTGGGTTAAGATCAACTGAAATTTTGATCGAATTTCGATCAGGAGGCGATCTCTAGTATATATAATTCTGTAAGCGATATTTCTTGAGCAAAATTGTTGCCCAGTGAATAAAGGTTGTTTATCGCAACTAAATGGAGGAAAGCTGGATTTTATATATGTGATAGAACCACATAAGACATGTGTTTTCCCAAAAGTCCCCGCTTCTCCCCCTTGAGCTTTCCCCCCCAAACCCCTCCAAAGCTTTCCCCCCCTGGGAATTACAGTGGTTCACTTTATTGGCCATAGGCCGAGTATTACATTCACTATCGTGTTGGAATTTTTTTAAGATTATTTGTGATTAGTTTTTCTACAACTTTTGTACCCAAGTATTTTTTCTGAAACCAAAATTTAAAAAGATATGAAATCAAAACTTCGGTAAAAGTTAAATTTTAGAGTACACACTTTTGTTTTCCCCTATAAAAATTTTTTATCAACCATAATATGCAAATATGTTTCAAATAAAAGTTTTAGTATATTTCTTAAGGTTTAAAAATATGTTATTAGTTTGTCATCTGAGTGTACTGATGTAGACTAAGATTACGGCAAAGCGAGCGCGTGCGGGCTGCACCCGGCGCCGGCCAGCGGCACGACGCACGCAGCGGCAGACCGACGTATAAACAAATTCTGAAAAAGTCCTGAAATAAGTAAACAATCATCCTCCCCCCTCCCCATTTTATTTATTTTATTTATTATTTACTATTATTATTATTATTATTTTTTTTTTTTTGAGAGGCAGGAAAAATGCATTACGCACACATGGGGCCAGCCTGTAGTGTGGGACCCCGTAAAAAACGGGTTTAACCACTACAAAAACTCCTCTACTCTTTAGGATTCTAACCTGGAATTGTTTATCAAATTACGTCAGACTAGGCCTAAATTTTGCTTACGCCCGTGGGGCTCGCTCCTTATCCAGCCGCTCGATCAAGGGATCTGGGCCACTTCGCGGTCCAGATTGGTTTTCTTTTCCAGGAGGATGCCCCGGACAAACTGTGATAAACAATACCAGTTGCCCTCATCCTCCGAGATCTTTTGGCAGGCCAAGTCCACCGAAAATGCACCAAAAATTTGAGTGGCCTCCAGTCGGGGCCCTTCCCAATGGGGGCTGGGGAAGAAGGTGTGCTCCGCATCGTCGGGAACACCCAAGCAATAAATGAAGTCCGGTGAACCGGTGTTGCCCAACCGGCTCAGGTACGACTGAAAATAGCCGTGACCTGTCAGGAATTGGGCACCAAAGCAGGGACAGGACCTGCTTGATAAGTCGCGCAGTCCATCGTCCTCGGGTGTCGTGCTCCCAGCTGTGTTGCCACTGCTGGAAAGTTCGGGAGCGCTCTTCTGTTCTTGCCGATCTCACCTTGTCTCTGATAAATCGCCTTCCTCTCTCCTGCCAAGAGCTTGACAGGGATGACTCCGGCGATCACCAGGACGGCAGGCTCGGACACTGTCCGGTAGGCGGAACACACCCGGAGCGCCGCTTGGCGCTGAACCCGGGTGAGTCGCTTTATCGAGAGCGTCTGGCCACACCTCTAGACTGGACCGCGGACATCAACAGACGTTTTCTGCTTGGATCTTGTGGGTGTCCAATCCGCCTTAAAGTGATTTGGAGCACTTGTTCCATAACTCTCCTTGTCGCAAGACAGGACCGGTATGGCTAACGCTAGGTACGGGTCTGTGAGGGTAGCGGGAGCTACCATAAACACCTATTAATCCTTATGGGAGAAGTCAAACAAAATGGAATGGATCTTGGATCCTCGAAATCTTCCATCAGCCTACTAAGGTAAGTGACTACCTTAGCGGCCTTGTCACCAGTCCACCGTACGGAAGATCTGTTCCCTCCAACTTAACTTGGTGTCCACTATAACTCCTAGGTACTTGGCAGCACGAGTTGATAGGACCACATCCCTTCCCACTCGGAACAGAACGACGGTGTCGATCCTCTTCTTCGTGAGGATCACAATCTCCGTCTTACTGAGAGCAAGGGAGAGACCGTAATCGGACATCCAGGTGTTGCCCACATGCATGACTCGGTTCAACTTAAGTTGGGCCAGCTCAACGTTGCGTGCAGCAATGAGAGCTGCGACGTCATCGGCGTACACAACCAAAGTGGTTTCCTCATGCATCTCGGACCTCAGGAGGCTGTCATAGGCAAAGTTCCACAGTTCCGGGCCGAGTATTGAACCTTGCGCGGCACCAGAAGTGACTTCCATCGTCCGCATTCCGTCCCTTGTGTCATAAATCACAGCTCTCTTATATGCTACATAAGCCAAGCAAAGAGTAGGGAATATGCCCCGGAACCAAAAGTAGCAATAAATATTAACAATGTTACGTAGTTGAAAATTAAGTTCCTTTCACAAAAATAATTATTTCAGGCTACTGTTCCATTTGGACACACTTAATTTTAGCAGCAAGGTCTTAACATGTGTCAAACAGTTGAGAACTGAGTGATGCTTACGACTGAGAGGCGACGCGACGCACCGACCGATACAACACGGCGCGCGCGGCGGGGAGGTGTTCAAGTTGCCCGCACACGCTCGCTTTGCTGTAATCTCAGTCTACATCAGTACACTCAGATGTCAAACCAATAACATATTTTTAAACCTTAAGAAATATACTAAAACTTTTACTTGTAACATATTTGCGTATTATTATGATTATCAGAGACAAGGTGAGATCGGCAAGAACAGAAGAGCGCTCCCGAACTTTCCAGCAGTGGCAACACAGCTGGGAGCACGACACCCGAGGACGATGGACTGCGCGACTTATCAAGCAGGTCCTGTCCCTGCTTTGGTGCCCAATTCCTGACAGGTCACGGCTATTTTCAGTCGTACCTGAACCAGTTGGACAACACCGGTTCACCGGACTTCATTTATTGCTTGGGTGTTCCCGACGATGCGGAGCACACCTTCTTCCCCAGCCCCCATTGGGAAGGGCCCCGACTGGAGGCCACTCAAATTTTTGGTGCATTTTCGGTGGACTTGGCCTGCCAAAAGATCTCGGAGGATGAGGGCAACTGGTATTGTTTATCACAGTTCGTCCGGGGCATCCTCCTGGAAAAGAAAACCAATCTGGACCGCGAAGTGGCCCAGATCCCTTGATCGAGCGGCTGGATAAGGAGCGAGCCCCACGGGCGTAAGCAAAATTTAGGCCTAGTCTGACGTAATTTGATAAACAATTCCAGGTTAGAATCCTAAAGAGTAGAGGAGTTTTTGTAGTGGTTAAACCCTTTTTTTACGGGGTCCCACACTACAGGCTGGCCCCATGTGTGCGTAATGCATTTTTCCTGCCTCTCAAAAAAAAAAAAAAATAATAATAATAATAAATAATAAATAAAATAAATAAAATGGGGAGGGGGGAGGATGATTGTTTACTTATTTCAGGACTTTTTCAGAATTTGTTTATACGTCGGTCTGCCGCTGCGTGCGTCATGCCGCTGGCCGGCGCCGGGTGCAGCCCGCACGCGCTCGCTTTGCCGTAATCTCAGTCTACATCAGTACACTCAGATGACAAACTAATAACATATTTTTAAACCTTAAGAAATATACTAAAACTTTTATTTGAAACATATTTGCATATTATGGTTGATAAAAAAATTATATAGGGGAAAACAAAAGTGTGTACTCTAAAATTTAACTTTTACCGAAGTTTTGATTTCATATCTTTTTAAATTTTGGTTTCAGAAAAAATAGGCCTACTTGGGTACAAAAGTTGTAGAAAAACTAATCACAAATAATCTTAAAAAAAATTCCAACACGATAGTGTATGTAATACTCGGCCTATGGCCAATAAAGTGAACCACTGTAATTCCCAGGGGGGGGGGGAAGCTTTGGAGGGGGTTGGGAGGGAAAGCTCAAGGGGGAGAAGCGGGGACTTTTGGGAAAAGACACGTCTAATGTGGTTATATCACATATATAAAATTCAGCTTTCCACCAATTAGTTGCGACAAAGGGCAATTTTGTCGTTTATTTACTGGGCTATTGTGAGCGTCATACAGATCGCAGAACGATGGGAGGGGTCTCAAATTAAAGGTCTCGGTCCCATGCACGAGGGAAAACTATCGGCGTGTCCATAATGTTAACAGAAAATGAGAAATCACGTAAAACGTCCTCCATAAGAATAGCATGGGGATTTTAAAAACGTCTGCTTTGTATACATTGAAACATGTGTTATGGTTTAATTTCAAAATGAGACTCAGATGATAACATTGAGTGAAGATAACATAATAATTCACACCAAGAGAAGCAATCTATATAATAATTCTGTAAGCGAAATTTCTTGGGCAAAATTGTGAGCGTTTTACAAATCGCAGGAAGATGGGAGGGGTATCCAAATTAAAGGTCTTCGTCCCATACGAGGGAAAATTAACGTAAAACGCCTCCATAAGATGGATGGCATGGGGATTAAAAAAAGTCTGCTTTGTGTACATTAAAAACTAAAACATATGTAATGGTTTTATTTCAAAACGAGAGGCAGATGATAATATTGAGTGAAGAACCAAATGAAAAAAAAATATACCTAGAGTGGTAATACTATAATAAGACGTTTTGTTGCTTTGAGCTACTAAAAATTCTACTAGGAGAGTTAACCTTACATACTATTACAAATTGACTGCTGATTTTACTGTTGTTACTATAGTTTAAATTGTAAAAAAAAAAAAAAAAAAAAAAAAAAAAAAAAAAAAAACTGAGCGTGTATGCAAATCATTAAATGCTTTCTGATCGTTCGTTGATAGAGATGCAATGGGAGATGAATTGTGGTTTGAGAAACACCTACATTATTTCCATTGTTTTGGTTTTATTTTAAGACGAAAAGTGTCAAATGATCATATTGAAGACGATGACACATTAATTTATACTTAAAGTGTATCAGTCAGTGAAGTTTGGGTATTCTGTTAGCTGAATTTTCCGAGAAACCTTTTAGTCATTTCATAGATTGTAGGATTATAGAAGACGAGTTACAATCAAAGACGTTTGTCCTACATACTAGAGGAAAATGCAGCAGGTAAAAAACTTTACAACAAAATGGGTGTTATATAAGAATGATTATTTTCTGAAAGGTTCTCCTTAAAGATTCTCCATGTAGTGATTTAAAAAACAAATCTGCTTTGTTTACACAAAATTAAGAGTTTTGATTAGGCGGGATGAATATTCACAGCAAGTGAAGATGCACTTTGAGGTGCTGTGTTTAAATTTTGTGACTAAAACATAAAAAAAAAAAACTGACAGGAGCTACAAAATCAATGTTTTTTTCATTTCCGCTTTTTTATGTTATATTAAAACGCCGTCACAGCTCAAATAAGGGACTACGATTTCTTTCAAAACTTATTTTCCATAGATCGATATGAGATTAACAACAGACAAAATAGAGCATTTACAAACGGGTGACCTAATAGTACAGGATTGATAAGAGTACTTGGGGGCGAATGGTCTGTTCAAACGGTATTGTTAAAATATTATATACCTCAAATTATTATAAAATTTTATGGAAACCTTCGTTGTTTAAGAAATGGTAATACTCTGGTGCGGCGTCCACCAAACTTCCAAATTTTTGCCTCAAACTAAATGCATTGGATGAGAGGTCTATTCACGTTAGTGTACATAGTCAATGGTATTACGCTATGGTTCATGCTATTTTAATTTTATGAGTAGGGGCTTTTGCCCCTATGAGCCACTAGTATAGCTTAAAATAATTATGACTGTAAATATTTATCTTTAATTCAATTCCAAAATCTGGAAATTAACAAATTTATGTTTTTAGGTTGAGTAATATAATAAATAAATGAATACATATTCTAATGATCAATATCTCAAAAGAAAGCCAAAATTTCAAGGATTATTTGAGGACTAAAACATTTTAAATATCTTAAGTAGAAATGGAGTTGTGTAACATAGATTGCAGATAAGTCATAAAAATAAATGAATTATGTTATTTGGAATGCTGTAGCGAGCTTTAATATTGTCTGATTTTTATATCCAAAGATTCATATGAAAGCTGGTATTCCAGAGATGGTTCTTAGACCAAAACATATAGCATAACATATCTATAACTGAAAAATTTTATCCCTAATTCAATTCAAAATTCTGGAAATTATCAAATTTATGTTTTTAGGTCGAGTAATATAGTAGATAACTGAATACGAATATTTGATGGCAAATCTGTGCATTCTTACCTTTAATTTAAGACCAAAATTATCAAAATCGATCGGTTAGAATAGCCAAACAAATCCGGAAAAGACAATTAAAATTTAACTCCCATAAGAAATACACAGGGAGGAAATTTAATTTGTGTGTAAATCAAGTAATATGGTAGGAAAGTGAATTCCGATGCTTGATGGCAAATCTGTGAATGCATACCTTTAATTTAAGACTAAAATCATGAAAATCGGTCGGGTAGAAGAGCCAAACATTACCGGAAAAGAAAAACCCAATTTTTTAAATATATAGATAAGATAGATCGGTGTTGCCAAAAGCCGAATATTTACTAGATTTTTAGGGATTTGTGCGGAAGATGGGTAAAATTTGGGGGATTTCCAATTAACTCATTGGGGAATTCCATTAAAATTGCGTCATTCAAATCAGCTGGCCCATCTAATAGTGTGACGTTTTACCATAAGTGGTCTAGTTAGCCACGTTTTAACAGGTATTCCAGCCAGTTGTGTAGTTGGCCTTGTCTGTCGGGTCAAACAGCCTTACAAAACATCTTTTTTAAATATACAAAAAGTATCAGGCAATGAAAATTTAAGTTGCATTGTGGTTTAATATATAAAGCCACAAGGACCTGAGAAATTTGTTTATATAGTAATTTAAGCTAAGGTACTGCAGGTTTTTAAATTTTTCTCAAGCATGGCGGTTTACTTCAGAAAATTTAATGAACACATTGTTTAATATAGTCAGAAAAGTAGTCCTGTAGATGAGGAGAATTCCATTAAAATTCACATCGGCCCCCATGACTATGCCCAACAGGCTTTCAAAGTTTCAATGTTAATCTTATGGGAGAAGGATAAAGTGATTGATCATTAAACAGCTCTTGTAATAACAAATGCTAGCAAATTAGGAAGAACAGATGTCTCAGTTATGAAACATTTTAAAACCAATCGGCTCAAGATCAACTGAATTTTTGGTCGAATCCGGGCGATTCCTAATAGTATTAAAACTTAATTATTCTTATTAAGTAACTTAACAACTCTGTTTCATAAGATAAATACAGTTAGAATAAACTACTGAATCAACATAAACATAGAAGCTTAAAGGAAAATAATCTTAGATAAAAAATCAGGACTTTTATTTGAAAATTAAAGACTTGTAGTTGATAAAAAATAAAAATAAAAAGATGTGCTAAAAATACCAGAGAGAAACTGATAAATAAACACTCATGCTTAGTACCACCACCTGAAAATTAAACTAACTATGAAGGCTGACGATTTGAGACATACAAAATAATAAGCAATCAGAGAATTGTAGAAAAAAGGCACATGCTGCTGTCACGGATTGAGACTTTTTGAATAAGTCATTGCCTACCTTTCCAGTAAATGTCCTTTTCTTCATCATCACTACATACTGATGGTGTTGAGGAGTTAGACGTTTTGTCATCACTACTCACACTTCGTGGGCTAAAATTCTGCTGATGTTGGCTTGAATCACTGAGCGCTGAAGAAGAACTATCATCCGCAGCAAGGGCTTTAGGAGATTCTGACGCAGCTGGAGAAAAATCTAGTGAAGAAGCTTTAGAATGTGAAGAGCTGGAATCCAAATCTGAAGGGTTGTTATTTGAGTTGTATATATACGGATATATGCGAGCTGGCTTAGAGAACATCAGATTTTGGGGAAATGAAAAATTGCTAGTGTTAGATCCAAAATTACTGTAATTGGAACTATAAGAATTTTCACTCTCATTTGATCCCCTATAATAAGGGTATTTATTCACATACGGATAGCTAGAATAGGGGATTTTCAGTCTTAAAGGAGAAATCTTCGGGAGACCTGTCTCAGAATCTGAATCGCTAGATAAATAGATCTCTTCGACTGATTGTCTTTTCTGCTCCGCTTTAGTTTTTGAATCAACAACAGCAACACAAATAACCTCACTATCACTATCATCCTTGGTGTCGGTATTAATTGCTACAACACTGTCATCTATCTTTATTATTCCACCCTCGTTTTCTGATTTTTTCACACTGGCAGCTTTATCTTTTATAAAATTTGCTTCTTTGACAATTTCACCCACAATATCATTCTCATTAAAATTTGTTTTACTAGGAGTTGGAACTTTACTTAACAGTTCTTTAACTTCGGATTCGTCAACAACTCTTTTAGCGGGGTCATCTGCGTATATTCTTTCATAACTTATTTGATTGGGTGTTTCATCATCACTCATAACAGTTATTACTTCATATATTTTGTTCTTTTTTTCCTCTTGCAAATCATAGACTACGTCCAACTCATCATTGCTAGCAGAATCATCACTTAGTGTTTTGACATCTCTCGTCTTTTCATTACGCTTAGACTGATGAGAGCCCATGTTCATATTCAATTTGTTGCTTGGTAAGGACAAAAAATTAAAATCAACTATACCTTTCCTACTAACTGGTGTGTTTTTGCAGCTCCTGGGCACAGGATTTCTTTTAACAGGAGACTTACCCGAAGAGTGCCGCGACTTTTTGGACTTTTGTGCCGTACTTGACCTAGCTCGTTTTGGCATTTTGCTAGATATAATTAACTTGCAAACAAAATTTCCATTCTCACTATTTAAGGTCCCTGTTGATCCATTACTTCTTGACAGAAGACCTAAAAAATATTGAACTATTGAACTTTTTTGCATAAAACAAATTAGTCATTCAATACATGATAATACTAACAGTTTGTGAGCTCCAGTGGAAACTTCCAATGATGAGAAAACATTACCAAGAAGCCCTTTTCATGTAAAAGAAATTAAAATTGGTGTCTCAAATCACCTTCTTCTCGTACTGATGGTAGGTTTTCTATAAGACTTTCATTTAGATGCAGAAAACTTCCAAAAACAAATATCCTGCAAAAAGAGAACTAAATCAGTTTTAAATGCAAACAAAAACTCATAAAATCATCAAAAATTCAATGTTAAAATTACAATGTCAAAAATAAAACAGTATTTACTACGCTTTTAATGTATAACTAGTATATGTGTTGCTCGAAATCGAGCAATTTATTTAAATATAATACAAATGTTACTTAAGCTCTAAATCAATGACTTCCGACCAATCCAATAATGTGAATATCTTTAATCGCCAATAACTACACGTATTTACAGTTGATTATTAACAGATGTTTAAAATGCTTTATTCAGTCCCCAATGTTATTTAAATGGGAAATTTTGAGTTTTCAATGTTGGATAGCGCCTTTATTTTCAGTCCGATTCTCATCAATTTTTGGCGTAAACAACTACAGACCAAGCCCTATCCAACGACACCAAAAACTTGAAAATCGGTTGAAAATTGTAGGAGGAGTTCTCAAGACAAAATAACCCTTAGCGTATTAAATAAGTATAGATTATGTTTGCATTCTCAACTATGATATTGGAACTCAATGTGAAATATAATGACAACTAATTTGCCTGTAGAAGAAACAAAACAAAAAAAAAATGAATTTTATTGTGTTGCCTTTTGTAAGAACATCTGATCCTGTTGTAGGAATCTATGCAGGGGGTCCTCTAAAGATGAGAAAAATTGATCAATTTCAAAGGATTCTTAAAAGATAATGTACAGTAGGCCTAATTTGTTTTTATTTTAAGCACACACATTGATTGCACAATATGGCTATTTTTTGATGAAGTTAATGATGAAATAAATTTGAATAGGTATAGTTTCATTCACCATGTCAGCATCTGAGTATAATAATGTTACAGAATATTATATTTTTTGGATATACAGTCAATACAATGGATTCTAGTTTATTTAGACCAACATAGCTGTTGGCAGGTCTGGATATTGCCAAGATTCAGTTAACTTAAAGTGGAGTTAGCTGTGAACCATCATTTCCTAGGGTTGAATTAGGGCTCAGTATCTCAGTGGTTATAGAGCTCAACTTTGGATCTGAAGGTTGCCAGTTCGATCCTAAGAAAACTTAGTTATTTTTAATGGTTTAATACTGCACCCAACATCTTTTGGTCATTTGTTAAGTTTGATCCTGACAAATGAAACCACTGCTATTTGGCAACAAAGCTACACCTCAACTGATCCATCACACTCATCTAACTCAGCCTTCATTCATACCATAGCCACCTTCAATACAAGGCTGCGGCAACGAAAAGTTATATCAGTTTGTCTGATTTAGTTAACTTTAATCACACTATTATTACAATCAAATGCATGTATTTATTCATTAAGATCAGAGCTGTAATGCTATTGTCACTGTTTACTAGTAAGATATTTTCCATCTTGTTTGTTGTTTAAATGCAAAAATGGAGTTTTGTGTCCGTTGGTATGTAAAATAAAATAAAAGTGGCAACACCGCACACTAGGCTTACACGGCAGCGCTGTAGCTGTAATTCACATGGAGAGCCCCGACCGGACACATCGTCTGATTTTGTCAATATTATGCTTATTGTGATAAATAATATGAATAAGGTGTGATGCCTGTCAAATATGTTGCACAAGGATGAACCAGTAATTTGGTAATTATGCAGTTTAGGTGACACCTCTTAAAAATTGAATTTTTTTGTTCTAAACTGTCCAAAATTACACCCTGATTTTGAAAATGATAGTTTTTTTCCGCGGAAAAAGTCGGAAAATACCGAAAAATTGGAAAAACCGGAAAAACATTTTTTTGCCAAAATAAGTCAAGTGGGTACTTAAAATGACGGGGAAATCGAGCTGAATACAAATGTTCAAGAATTATCGAAATCCGTACATAAATAACGAATTTATCGCCGGAAAAGCGGTGGAAATGCGGAAACCGGTTAGCCACCATTTTATTCAAAAAATACATCAAGTGGGTACTCAAATTAACCGGGATGTTAAGCTGATCACAAATATGTAAAAATTATTTCGATCCGATTTTAAATAAACCGGATATTGCAGGAAAAGTGTTGGAAAAGCCATCAGATGAACTATTTTTTATACTACAGTACTTAAAGTATGCCATGTGGGTACTCAATTGACGCGGAATTTCATGTAGAATACGAATATGTATATATTACTTGAATACAACAATTTAGTAAGGAATAAAAATAGAAATTAAACATTTAGAAATAAAATATAACCGGACACTGAAACTCATATTCTTGAATGAAATACTAACTGTGGTAAAAGTGGTTGTTATTGATGTATAGCCTAAACTTAGATTAACATATAGGCCTAGTATAAAATATTATGTTATAGGTAACATAACTAACCTAACCTAACCTAACTTAACCTAACCTAACTTAACATAACCTAACCATGTGAGTACTAACTTGGTATGTTTTATTCCATATTAGGTATATATTCGTATTTTACATAAAACTTTGCTCAATAGGACTCATATGACCGTCAGACCTTGGTTAGGTTAGGTTAGTTAGGTTATGTTACCGATAATAACACATTTTATACTAGGCTATAATATGTAAATATAAGTTTTTATATTATGCCTATAGTACTCCGTATAAGGCCAACTAGGCTTATAGCACTTTAGGCTACATCAATAACCACTGTTAAAGTTAGTTCGCTAAGTTTGAAGCATATGAGTTTCAGGGTAGTTTTATTTGATTTCTAAATGTTTTTTTTTTTCTTTATTCCCTACTTAATTGTTGTATTCAAGTAATATATACATGTCCGTATTCTACATGAAATTCTGCGTCATTTGAGTACCCACATGGCATACTTTAAGTACTGCATAAAAAAATAGTTCATCTGATGGCTTTTCCAACACTTTCCTGCAATTTCCGGTTTATTTAAAATCGGATCGAAATAATTTTTACATATTTGTGATCAGCTTAACATCCCAGTTAATTTGAGTACCCACTTGACGTATTTTTGAATAAAATTGTCACTAACCAGTTTCCGAATTTCCACCGCTTTTCCGGCGATAACTTCGTTATTTATGGACGGATTTTGATATTTCTTAAACGATTGTGTTTAGCTCGATTTTCCGGTCATTTTGAATACCCACTTACCCCATTTTACTAAAAAAATGTTTTTCCGGTTTTTCCGATTTTCAGCATTTTCCGACTTTTTCCGCGGAAAAAAATTATCATTTTCAAAATCAGGGGGTAATTTTGGATAATTTGACACAAAAAAATTCAATTTTTAAGAGGTGTCACCTAAACTGCATAATTACCAGTAATTTTATAGTGACGTAAAACCCGAGGTTACGTGCAGTTTTTCAATTTCTCAAGGACATAAAGTGTCATAGCTAGTGGAAACGAGTCACTGAAATAAATAATATTAGAAATACTATATAGATAAAAAATATTTTGTAATTTCAAATGTAAAGTATATTTTAATTATGTAATAAATACTTTTATTATATGATATAATAGATAATTTTTAAATAGGTTTGAATATTGACATTTATGCTGCAATGAGTCTAAACCTAACGGTTAGGGAGCTAGAGTCAATTAAAGTTCATTTTTAGTTCCATAAGAATAACATGGGGCAAAATTTATGTGCCCATATCTCTGAAACCATTTATTAAAATAAAAAATGCTCAAGAATAAAAGTGTCTTAAATTGATGTTTTAAGAACATTTCACTCATAAAAATTATAATTTACGCATTAATTAAATTCTTTCCAATATGGCGGTCAAAAACTTAAATTTTCAAAATTATTTTAGTTATTATGAAAATAATGTTCTTAAAACATCAATTTAAGACACTTTTATTCTTGAGTATTTTTTATTTTAATCAATGGTTTCGGAGATATGGGCAGATAAAGTTTGCCCCATGTTATTCTTAAGGAACTAAAAATGAACTTTAATTGCCTCTAACTCCCTAACCGTTACTTTTAGAGAAAAATTGCAAAGAATAAAAAAGTCTTAAAATCACATGAAAATTTCAAAAACACCATAAAATGTATTGTGTTCCATAAGAAATTTTAAAGTTGGCCGCCATATTGGAAAAATGGCCGACTTTAAAAAAATCATTATCATTATAAATAAACGGTATCAGTTAACTGACACATACTTTCTCCCAACAATATAAAAAAGGTGTTAAAAGCCTCAAAACATTAGGATAATGTCTTGATGGCTCAATCAGATAGCTAACAGCTGAGCAGCACGAGATTGACCCTACGCGCGTCTGTGACTTTTAACAACGTACGCGTTTACCGCTAAACGAAAAATTGAATTTTCTCCGCAACCACTTGACATAGAACAATAATTTAAAGTACTGGATTATTTAGTTTTTTGAACTTGATTTAATGGTCATGAGTAAAATTTATTTCAAAATAACAGCTTTTTTTAAAATAAAAAAAATTGATTTTTGAAACACTTTTTACTCTATAACTTTTGAACGCGCATTTTCTCGGAAATGTGGGTGGTGTCATTTTAATCAGCATTTTATTCTTAATAAACCACAAAAGTTTAATCAAAATCGTTAGAGCCGTTTTTGAAAAATTTGGATTTTTCACGTTTTTTGAGGGTTTTTTGGGGTAAACTACCCTTAAAAATCAAAATTTCAAAAAAATGAAAAAAACGCCTGGAATTATTGTGGTTTTGGACCTACGTGCCAAATTTCACCAAAATCGGACCATTGGGGCATTCTCTAGCTCTGTATACATCCAGACACACACACACACACACACACACACACACACACACACACACACACACAGACATCACTCCGAAAACCACTTTTTTGGACTCAGGGGGAACCAAAATGGATAAATCCACCAACAACTCAAATTCGAAAATTTTGACGAAAACAATACTTTCTCCATATACTATGGTATAGGGGGAGAAAGTAAAAAACTAGACTTAATTTACAGGGGGGTTACTATTTAACTTTTTTCGATAGCTCTTACAGTTTCCATGTAAAACAGCTGGCACACTTATATCAATCACCCTGTATATCTACACTCGAGGAATTTAGGCCTCGAGGAATGTTTTGAAGGGGATTGGTCCAACCTCCGGTTTTGTTACTATCTAACATCGGCCTGTTGTGAGATAGCATCATTAATTAATAAGCCTTAATTAATAAGCTGGACAAATGGCAACTGGGTCCAGTACGGTGCTTTTTAAAAGCTACTAACTTTTCTTAGAATTTAACTGGCAACCTTTTGGTTGGCAGACACATTAGTTACATTACGCAGGTACTTATTTCCGAAGCTTAGAGGATAATTTTAACAGAGATCAACCAAAAAACCAAAAACACCATCTCTATCAGCCTTGACACCTACGATTGTAAAATGGCCTTGTTTATAGATTGAACACATGTAAAACTGTGATTTGATACCTGTAAAAACATTATCTAAACAAGATTTATCTCTATTGGGAAACATGTGGACATTGTACAAGTTGAAAGATCTGAAAATATTTAAAAACTTTTTAACCTCTGACTTTCTAGAATCTAAAATATTAATATTAAAACCGTCTGCAAGTGCAATAAATCTATATGGGGCTTAGCAGTAACAAAGGTTAAAAAATCTCCCAGTTTACCAAGAAAATCTTTAACATTAGAATCTGGAGTTCTGTAGACAAAAATTACTATACCATTATATCATATCTTTATAACCCAAAAAATAAAATTTATCACAAACAAACAAAAAAAAACCTTAAATTATACAAAAGGTTAAATACCAGAATTGTTACAGTAATCCTTATCCTCCAGTAGTACAGACTATATCTATTTCAACACATTACACAGTAGAAGCCCTCTAGTCCGGCCTCGGATGGTTCGGCTGCTGAATAATCCGGCCGTGGTCTTCCAGAAATAAAATGTTCAGCCGCAAGCATTTCCCACGGCCAAAATAGACAATTCTCAACTTGTTCCATGTTATATCACTAAAATATATCAGTTCAATTGCCGATTTCTAGACTCTTCATTATCTGATGTCTTCTAAAATATTTTGTTGAAATTTTAAAGCAACAAAAAAAAGGCCATTAGAATAATCTTTAAACTGAAACATGATGATTCAGCAAGAGAGTATTTTAAAATCCTCAGAATTCTCACTGTCTATGGACAATATATTTATGAGACAGTATTGTTAACAAGAAAATCAAATTTTTGTACCCAGGAAACTACTCAACCTCACCCGTACAAAACAAGGAATAGGAATGCCATCATACCAACTCATCATAACTTAAAATTTTATGAAAAAAACCCACATATATGGGAGCTCGGTTTTTGAGACATTTGCCACATTACATAAAAGATGAATGTAACTTAACTAAGTTTAAAAACATGTTGAAAAATTATTTGATAGATCTTGCAATCTATTCATTAGAAGAGTTTTTCTTAACTTAGTTCATAGGATTTTTGACGCTATTTTACATGTATGATGTGTACATATTGTAAATAAAGATATTTTGAGTTTGAGTGAGTTTGAGTTTTGTTCATGTGATATTTATACACGGACCGATGTAACAAGGAAGTAAAGTTAGATAACTAGACGGATTATGTCGCTATTACGGTCCCATTTATACATTTGCCTTCATTGACAGAACACCAGTACAGTACACTCTCGTTCATCGGAAATAATGTGGCGGACGGCCGGTTCGGATGTCAAAAAATTCTGATTAAGTGGAGTCCGTCGTGAGTCATCATTTCCGCCCGAATGGTGGTGAATGGTGACCTATCGTGATTGTATTCACTCTTGTTTTTTAATTACGGTAACACAAGAGATTTTATGAAAATAAGGCACTCAAACTTTGAACGTGGTAACAATGAACCTATAGGGATAAAAACAACGCAGGAAATAAAGATCCAAAATCTTTATTCTCATACTCCATATTCATATTCCAGCAATCAACTGACTCAGGTGCAGTCGCGACGCGAGACAGACTGAATGACAGTTTGGGAAGCGGTCGAAGCGGATGTATTGTTCACTTCCTGCCCCCTTCCTCTTTCTATTTTTGTGCGAATACTCCACGGCCTCGTAAATCACATCGATGGGTACAGATTATAGAAAACGCCTGATGACTTTTGATGCAAAATGTGATACTTCACTGTTGTGCGTATAGAAAAAATGGAAATTGAAGGCGCTAAAACAAAAAAATTATTAATTTTGTAAGAAAAAAATTAATAATGTCCAGATTTTCAGTTCCGATGAAGCGGAGTTCCGATGTCACCGAGTCCGATGAACGAGAGTGTACTGTATTATTATAAATTAAACACAGTTTCATCGCTAGTGCCTGCTCGTCCGTTGTCTGATCCTCATTTCGGTGCTATTAAGCCTATAACGTCTTGGCGAGCAAATCATGATTGTTACTAAGTCGATGTACAGTATTGATTAGACAAGTATGAGACCCTTTATTGTTAAATACACCCTATTAATTTATTGTTGGAACACATATAATTTGGGTCTCTGTTAACCCGTTACATAAACCGTCAGTAATCCAGCCGAGGTGGCCGGATTTGAGGGCTTCCTACTGTAGGTGTCATTGTCGAGCCTCGACAATGAAACCTATGTTTTGAAACAGGTAGCCTGTACTACTTGAGGATAAGGATAACTGTATGACGATTCAGGTATTTAATCTCTCTCATAATATAATTGCAAAGTAATCCGGAAGGCAACAGTCATAAATGAAAAATATCCTTCATCAACAAACTGAAAGAATATCTCATCACCAAACCAAATCACACAATAGCAGAATGCATTGAAAAACACACATACACCCTCACTTTAAATAGATGAAGAACTCTAACAATACGTTAGGCCCACGGCCCACATTAAACAAAGCCTACATGACTCACAAACACAATGAGCTAACTTTGTGAACACTTTGAAGGAAAGAAAATTTATGATTTCCCAGTCACTTGATTGTGGAGAAGACCCAAGATATTTAAGATGTAAGAGTAAAGAATCAGACGAGGTATAACTTTGTTACTGACAAAGAGCAGCCGATTCATTTCTCAGGATCATTAGGCAGACTTGGTTCCACTTAAAACATCCTTAGATCACTTTCTAAGATGTCGATGCTACCAGGGCATGTTTTTAGGTGAATATGAATGAAGGATGAGTATAGAATGGGTATGATGGCTTGTGTAGCTTTATTACTATCTAAGACAACCTGGTTCTTTAGACAGGATAATTAATTCAAGTAAGCTTAATAGCTAAATAACCAAGGGCAGCTGGATCCAGTTTGGAACCTTTAACCCATTGGCCTGACAATTATCCATCACCGCTCCATTGATCCATCACCAAGGGCCAGTTTCCCCAAATTCATTGAACTTAAACTTAGTTTAATTTAATGATAAACATATTTTGGTTTAAACAATTTGGTTGGACAGTTTTGGTTTAAACTTGCTTAAAGAAACCTGCCCAGGCCCGCGGTTTGTTTGTGATGCGCTATGGGCCCGAGAGATGTTTGCGCCCATCCCCTTCCGGCCTTCCCCCCCCCTATCCCGAGGATATGAGTCACCAAATAAACAAACCCAATGCCATAGGCATTTGACGATTTGAGACACGCATTCACAACATAACAACAAAATGAAACAATGACAGAACTATTTTTATTGTGTTCATTTTCGACCGCTAATAATGTGGTTGCGCATTGTAAAAGTAAACTGTACTAGCGCACGTAGGGGCTGTGGGGGGGGGGGAAGAGGGTGGGGCGGCGCGGCAGGGGGAGATGGACCCGTGGTGGGGATTAGTCGTTGGCACTCCGTTTGGGACAACGGGTGTTCCTGACACCTCGGTTTTCCGCACTTGTGTGCTACACAGTACAGTACGCGCTGTATTCTGCGACCTCTACCGATCGCAAAACATTTATCATTATTACTGTTAGGAGTACGAAGCCCCGTGGTTATGGCATCAACGTCAAAATCTGCTTGATAAAAATTGTAAAATATTTTTTGGTCGCTCTCCCAACAAACCTAAGAAAGCCCTTTGGCTCTTGCGCCCCTTGGCCCTTGCACCCCTGGGCCCGGGCCCACCGGGCCCATTTACAAAATCGGCCCTGAACCTGCCCTAAGTCCTACCGGTACGGTACTAAAACTGTAAAAAACGCAGGGATATAGACAAAAATTTGTAGAAAATTAATTTTTATGAACAAAGGTACCTAGGTAGCCTATATATTTTTTTCTGTAAGTGTATTAAAATGTCAATAAAAATATATGTATATAAGGGATTCTCAAAAAAAGTTTAAACCTTATATCAAGTTTAAACCAAAATTGTCCATACGATTAACATTGAGTTACAGTGCTGTAAACTAAGTTTAAGTTAAACGTGTTTGGAGAAACCAACCATAAGAGTTGTTAACAATTTAGAAACAATTTTTAGCAGTTAAAAAAAATAAAAATATTTTTTTAAAGTAAGGTTAAATCATCTTTAAAAATTTAAGTTTATTATTTGAAAAGAGAAAATTAGCCAATTTAGTTTTCTACATAAACATCCTTTATAAATTACTATTCTTCAAATTATAATTATTTATAGCTTTTTATGTAAAATTTTACATTTTGCAATAACATGGTTCATTGGCATTATTGTACAAACATTATATAACAACTGCATTATTTTATTATACTCTAAAACAAGCTTCGTTTGTACAGGCAAAGTTTTTTTTTCGCTCCAAGGATTTTTGATTTTTTTATTGAAAATGGGGATTTTGGCCTCCAGAAATAGATTGGAGCTGGTCCCATGTCTGGGAAAAATCCGGTTTTCGCGCTAGAGCCCTTCAAAGTTTCCATGTTATCCTTATGGAGATTTTATTAATTTAACAAAAATCAGCTGATAACTAAACCGGTGTTACATCTTTAACCTGTAGTTTAAAAAAATTATACCAAAGTGCAACAACTGTCGGCTTGGCGAGTGAGCGAAGCGAACGAGCTCGTCTTTAAAATGAAAAAGGGCGAGTGAGCGGAGCGAACGAGCTTTGTGTGAGAACGAAAGCAATAATTTTACTGAGCATAAGCTCGGTCCCCTTGGTACTTTGAATTAAAATTACTGGTAGTATTTTAGGAATAATTAATGAAACTAACTTATAGCTTTGTAATACATGTGGTCTTTTATTTAATAACTAATACAGTACACTCTCGTTCATCGGAACTAATGTGGCGGAAGGCCGGTTCGGATGTCAAAAAATTCCGATGAAGCGGAGGCCGTCGTGAGTCATCATTTCCGCCCGTACGGTGACCTATCGTGATTGTATTCACTCTTGTTTTTAAGGCAACACTAGAGATTTTATGAAAATAAGGAACTCAAACTTTGAACATGGTAACAAATGAACCTATAGGAATAAAAACAAAGCAGGAAATAACGATCCAAAATCGTTATTCTCGTATTCCATATTTATATTCCACTCATATTCGAGCAGTCAACTGACTTCCACGTAACACAGGTGATCGTGACGCGAGACAGACTGAATGACAGTTTGGGAAGCGGTCGAAACGGATGTTCACTTCCTGTCCCCTTGCTCTTTCTATTTTTGTGTGAATGCTCCACGGCCTCGTAAATCACATCGATACGTACAGATTATGGAAAACGCCTGATGACGTTAGACGCAAAATGTGATACTTCACTGTTGTGCGGATTTAACGAATGGAAATTGAAGGCGCTAAAACGGAAAAATTATTTATTTCGTAAGAAAAAAAATTAATAATATCCAGATTTTCAGTTCCGATGAAGCGGAGTTCCGATGTCGCCGAGTCCGATGAACGAGAGTGTACTGTAATACTATCTAATACTATATAAAAAAAAGTTACTTACGGGTTTTATTCACAATGTTCATAAACAATCGTAAACTAAAATATACCACTGTTTACAAACACTGCACGACTGAAAGAGGTTAGTTTACTACCGACAACACGACCCGCAACTGACAGTGACAAACGCAGGAGAAAAGAAACAGTCTAAAAGAAGTAATAACAAAAGTTATCAGTACCCACGTCGATGTAGGCCTATATTTAGCTTCAATAAGTTACATACAACAAGATCAAGGAAAACAGTTATGTAATTATAGTGAATAATAATGTAATATTTTATAAAATTTGACTTATTAGTATTATTAAAAGTTACTTTGACCTTCTGGTATTAGTTTTACATCGAAATATGGCTTTACTACCTATCAAAAATATAGAATGTTGGAGATAACATTGTTTATGTGTTGACATAATCAAGGAAATGTTCCGCGGGCGAAACTTCGTTATCCGTCTCCACCGTTATTATCGATGTGGAAATTTTGATATTGCAATAATATTGCTATTATTATACAGATTTGGTAGAAAAGGGCTACTGTAATTATTTTAAAATATGTAAAGAATAACCATAAGTACCCTTTTTGAAACATTTTAAATTATTTACAGTGTTGGGAACAGCTCGAGACCAAATTACCCGGAATTCACTAGCGGATTCCCCGGAATTCCCCTGAATTAAAATTGCATTCCCCGGAATTCCGTTGCGGTATTTTAACCATATCATTACTCATACTGGAGACCTAATAAAGTAAAAGCGGCACTACAAATCGCTGTAACTACACTGCTAGCCACTACTATTAAGCTAAAATACGTCTTCCAATTATATTATTATCATTCAATAATGTAATAAAAAATTTTTAAGCCCACAAACCAATAAAACACTATAAATCACCGTGGGGGAAAGGGTATAGGCAAGGCCAACTACTGGCCTTGGTATAGGTCTAGCTATGAACGAGATGAAACTACCGTAGATAACAAACTACAATTAAGTGCTACAAAGATAGTGAGGTTTGCCCCCGCTTGATTGGTGCCATTTCCCCACAATTCCCGCAATTTCATTGGTAACCAGTCCTTTTTTTACATTTTTCTATCTGTTATTTGCCATTTTACCCACAAACCAAAACGACACGTCTCTATTGTAACTAATCTCAATAGCTTGGTCATAAAGTGGCTTTAAAAACAAACAACAAATGATCAATATGATAAAATAATCTGTGATTTTGAGAAGCTTTAACCAACCAGAATACCTAAAAGGGGTAACCAAGGAAACGAGGGTAAAGTCCGGGTAATAACCATTACCAAGAAAACGGCGAGAATCGTGATGAGTAAAATGGCTCCAGTCAACAGTGTGCAACAAATTAACCTGCGTCTAGTTAACAATAGGGGCAACAAAGTAACTTACAGTATTACTTTACTTCGTTGATGTCTATTATTACAGGCCTCTAACTAAAACCATAACCATAAAAATTTATAACAATACTATTTAGACATCCATACGATTAACCATATTATCATAGTGTCAAATGTATCTATTCTTGGGAAGAGTAATATAAATGTCATTTTTAAGATTAATGAATCAAATCCTGTTGTCCGGCGCAATCCCCGGAATTTTACCGTAAATATGGACCATTCCCCGGAAATTCCCCGGAACTACTCCATTCCCCGGAATTGTACCCGGAGACCTCTCCCATTCCCCGGATTCCGTGGAGTTCCCCGGAAATTCCCAACGCTGATTATTTATATGAATTTTGTTATTAAATTATAAATTATTTTGTTAAGTACAAAAACCACTTTGAAAATGACTAAGTCGAAACATGTCAGTGCAATAATAAATTAATGTTTCAAAAAGGGTACTTATGGTTATTCTTTACATATTTTAAAATATTGCTATTATATCGATGATACAATTACACGATACGATTACGATTTTATCACCTGATTTAGTTTCTCGTTCTAATATAATGAAATAAACCTTTTGACAATAAAACAAATACCGTATATATTCAAACAAGTAACTGAAAATAACAACAACAGAAAAAGTAAAAATTGTAGCTAATTGTAACAAAGAACAACACAAAATAAATTAACCAAGTTTGTTGTGTAGCTGTGTCTAAATTCAAATTGTGAGAAGAAGCAGACTTCGTTAGATCTAAAATGGCATCACACAAATGCTGTCAAATACAAATCAGAAAGGTATTTTTTTTTCTATTGTATTGAGGGAATATGCATTTTAAATGTTTCCAAACAAAATTGATTTTGTTGTTATAAACATCGCTGTCAATTAAAGTGACGGAGGTTTACGGTTAGGTACACTGTTAGGTTAGATTATTATTATCATACATATCTTTTCTCGGTATCGTTGTTGATTTGATTGTTTTCATCGCTCAATTTCAATTGCAATATCAAAATTTCCACATCGATAATAACTTAGGAGACGGATAACGAAGTTTCGCCGTTCCGTTATACAAAGTTTAGGACCACAACAGCTGTCACGGAACAGTTGCGTGATTGCCTACAAAGCCAATGGGTTAACCCTCCAAGTGCTACGTATATTAGTCCTTTTAAAAGTGCTGACCATTTTTTAAGTTTCGCGCAAGCATTTAAGCAAATGTGCATAATACTTATTAATTATATGAAAAGTATATCATATTGCATATCAAATTGTTCAGAAAAATGTCTACTATTAGAAAATATGATTCATTAGATCTTACTTACCATTTATTTTTTTCCAAATTTCTAGATATCAAGGGGTAGTTTTATTTTGTTACCCTAGTCTTCAGGTTTTTCCATTTCAGGGCATAATTACATAGTCAAATAAAAAAATCCAAAATGTTGAAAATTTTATTACCTTTCCAGTGATATATAATGTTTATATGTTCTTAGCAAAAAAAGATAACATAACCATAACAATTTGCGATGTAGCAGCTGTACTTCAGACGACCAAAAAACAGCTGATGTTGACAAACAAGTTAGCCAACTTTGATTTTCCACTGAAATATGTATTGAACCAAAAGTATTCAGATAGAATGATATTTTCTCTTCAATACTATATAAAATATATGTCGATCCGTCAATAAACAACGGATCTGTGACGATCGTAGTAAACCCTTGTAAATGTGTCGCGATCGCGACGATAGCGCTATACGCGTTGCCGAAATGCGTCGCGATGTTTAGGCTTGGAGGGTTAAAAGGCTAGGCCTACCTACTAACTTATTCACAGGATGAAACCAGCAACCTTCGGATTCAAAGCAAGTACCCTAACCTCTCAGCTTACCCAGTCAATTTGTTGTTTGTTTCTACAAAATATGAAATAGGCTTAACAGGAAAAAGTACCAGTAGGCCTTTAATTTTTAAATTTAGATTTATCAGTGTTATTTATTGGTTGGATTAGCAAAGTTAAAGTATGTTGCATAGGAAGCTTATTCAATAAAAAGTACCTAATAACTTAGGACATAAATGTTAACCAATAATACCAGGCAAACAAAATAAGGACAAAATCAGTAGGCCTAGGCCTAAAGCCTGCCAACCTAATTATAGCAAACCATACTTACACAAAAACCGTTAAATTCATAAATGATGGGATCACCACAAAGATAAATTACTCTAAGAGAGAAACAAACAGGCATAAAATATTCCTTCCCATGTAGTCAAAAATAGTCATCAATGAATACAAGAACTCTGAGGTTATGTTCACATTTAAAAAAAGGGTTCATTTATAAACCAACGAAGGGAAATAGAAATGTTAAATTACCACAGTAATAAACTCACTCGATGCAAATACTAAGTTTTGACATTCCAAAATTAAGTTTTAATAAATTACTTTCTTTTATCTAACACCGACTACTCTTCGTCAAAAAACATCTCAATCACATCACAACCACAACACAACACCCGTCTACACATCCCGTCCGTAGAGTAGAGTAGAGAGAGTAAAGTAGTAGCATTGACTTTAGAGATTGAAGTAGACAGACATACATCAAGCAATGACAGTGTAGTAAAATTAAGCCAAAATATGACTGGAAAATGAAAAATTATTTGGACAGCGATTTTTTGCTGAAATATGTTCTATGCCATCCCATGACCTCCCCCATAAAAGTCCCCTGAAATCCCCAGTGGGCAAAATAACTAAAAATGATGGGATGGTTTACATGGAGTCCGAAATAAATCTGTTCATCAACCAATGGGTTTATGTACATCAAATTAAAGCTCTTAAGTAGTAGAGCTTAATGCCGCAAACCCCATCTCAAAAGGTTGCCTGAGTAAAAACGGCAGCCGGTCAAACTTTGAATAAAAATCCTAAACTCTTAAAAATGTAATAATTTTCGAAATACTTGACTTTTCGAGGTGGTTTGCGGGAAAACGTTTGCCTTTACAATTACCGTACCTTTGAAAATGCTGATAGCTTGTCATGTGCCTATCATGACAACCATCCTCCCTTGAACCATCCTCTACATAATTAAACGTCCCAAAGAGGAAGTTAAAAAATCTTAGTCCATAGCCATGCTATAAATACTTTTAAAAGTCTTAGTAAGGAGAGTAACTTACATAGCCGAAGACCAGACCTCAAAAGGTCAAATATGTTGAAAGTTATTGCATTTCAAAGTTTTGATAGTATTATTTTATTCTAAACTTTGAACACCTGCCATTTTACTCCCGACAGTTATATTGAGGTCGGGTTTACGGCATTGTATTCTACATTTTAAGACCGATATAATATAACCTTATATTATATAAACCTTCTGGAATGTATTTAAATTGAGTATGCTTAATATCAAATTTTAATGTAACTCATTATGGGCCAACCCCTCATTTTTATGCGTGATTCCCATATGGGATTTCTGGGGACTTTTCGGAGGAAGGTAAGGGGATGCCATAGAATACATTTCAAAAGAAATTGGCTTTCCAAAAATTATTTCATTTTCCCCGACTAATTTTACTACACTATATGAAGCAAGACTTCCACCAATCCACACAAAGACTGTGGTAGAATCATTGACTATGGATACTGAAGTCAATTAATTGTAGAATTCGTTAATACCATTGACTTTACATACCATTTATACCATCCTCTTCGTCGGTGACCCCCTTGTCGAGGGAATAGACAGCGCCAATAAATAAATTAACGAATAACAAGCTTTTAAACAAACTAATTTCAAACACACTTTCAAAACTCAGGCAAAACCGTGCAGCATGCAATCGCACGGTTACCCTCCACTACAATGAGTCCTCAAAAAACTCTTCCACCTTGTAATGGACGAACCAGCAACATTTCCCTGACCGCTCGATGGAACCTCCAATCATCAAGATCCCGCACCACTTCTGGAAGCTTGTTGTAGAATCTTATTGCCGATGCAGGATAGGATTTTAGAGTTCCTGAGAGCCTAGTCCATGGTACATCGAGTTGTCACCGATTCCTTGTGTTGTGCTGGTGTATGTCCTTGTGACCAACAGGTGCACACTTAGGCCTAATAGTTAGTACACGTCTGGAATAGGGAAAGAGGTACACCACCCAATGATAAAAATTTAGTTTATTATGTAAGTTTCATTGTTTGCAAAAATTGCCTGAGTCCTTTTTCTACAGTGGCTAAGGCTGGATTCACACGAGTGACACTTGCCGCCGCGGCACCGCAGGCGCAGCGTAGCGGACCATTGAGTCAAATGGAGCCGTTACGAGCGACCGGCGGCAGCGGCACCGCTGCGGGACTGCTACGCCGCTGCGGTGCCGCCGGGTGCCGCCAGTGTCGCAACGATCTAGCAGTACCTGGGAATATACGAGGGCGTCATAATAAAGAAATGACGATTCCCTGGTCTCCAACGACTGTGGAGAAGAGGACCTAGGTAAAAGGTAAAAGCGGTCACTCCAGCGGCAGTTACCGCCACTTGCCGCTCCAAACCACCCATGTTTCCGACACAACAAAACTTTCGCTTCACTCCTCAAGCCATTAATTCACAATTCAACTTCCAGCAACAAGTACCGCAAAACCCAACAGAAAACCAGCCACCATTGCAGTTTACTGATGTGCCTCCAAACCTCCAAACTCGAACCCCACAACCGTGTCACCACTTCAATATGGCTTGCCAGCTTCAAGCATATCATTCACTCCACCCATTGATGGAACTAGAATTACATTTTACTACATTTTTGATAACTTCTAATTTTTTCATTTCATTGGTATTGTATTTTTTTATTATTATGTATTGTATTTGTGGTTTTAATGTTAACAATAAACGGTTATTATTGTTCATAATAAGACTTTTATTATTTTTTCAAAATAATGTTTTTTTTTTTATTTTACAATAAATTATTGTGTTTGTGCAAGATACTATGCAAATCACCAAGAAATAAATTACTAATCATAATAAAAACATATGTTTTAAAGATGTTTATCCAAAATAACTAATTGAATAAAAATAAGTAGTATCAATGACTGTTTTTTTTTCGGACAACAAAGAGCCAAGGTGTATAAATAAAAAGAACAGGTGTGTGCATAGCCAGCTGGTGTGACGTAGTTGGGCTCACCGCTAGCGCCGCGAGCGGCAAGCCAACGTATTAAATATTTGCCTAATTTTATTTTCATGTTGTACTATCATATGATGTACAAATTATTTTTGTGCTTACGATATACAGTTATGCAGAATGAACTATGCACGTACTTGGAACATATATTCAGTAGGCCCTAACTATTTTCTTGATTTGTTAACGCTTGAATTATTTAATAAATATATTATATATAAACTATTTTAGTCAATCCATGCAATTTAAATTTTATGTTTTTCACAAATGACCCAAATTAGCTAGTAGGATAATTTAATTTGAATTAAGTGTGTATCCTCAAATATTGGTTTAACCAAATTATTTAGCACGATTGTAGAATGAACCATTTTTTGACTACATGAAATGTAACAAGAATGAAACTTATGACATAAACTAATATATAGCCGATGTTGCTTTAGTCATATTTATTTAACGTTATTTTTGTCATTTTTTCGAGCTGACCCTGCACTCTAATGCTTGAAACGGCCTACAAGAACTCAGAAGATCTAGCATATTCTGATCGATTCCTATGAAAAAGCAAAGTTGACTCTTTAATCACTCATACGCACTCTAATCATAGGCCCTACCCATATCCTCTCTTTCGCCGTTGTATGCCGATATCAAACTTATCACCTTTTAAAAACTCATTCAAACCCCGTAAATGTCACGTAAATATGATAATGTTATCGATTTTAGAATTAACCTTGCTTTTTTAATTTAGCCTGTTTTTGAATTCAAGCTGTAGGCTTTTCTATAGCCTATATAATGTAGGCTATATTTATAAACGGGCATATTGAAATAGACCCATGCATGTATAGCCTAATAATCGTCAGTTCTTTACCAATAAATGAAATTTGCCTTATGATATGCACCAGGGTCCATCGCTACTTAAAATTAAATAGAGTACTTATTTATTAAGTATATACGGACTTTAACGAATGATGTTTTATATCATTATCTCAAAACAAAAATATCACTACGCTTTGGATTGTTCTGTGACTACTCTGCAATGGATTCATACCAAGGGAAAACTTGCCAAAATCAAATACTGTAAGCATTTTGTATCTAACTCTTCAATATACCGACATTGGAGGCTAATAAATTTTTTAAACCTCCTTTGTAACCTCGGAAAATGAAGTTCCTTCGAAAATTTTTAAAGAGTTTTAAGGATAAATCAAGACACATGTATTTGATAAATAAAAAGATTTAATAATTAAAGTACAGTCCCACTCAACTATACACTTTTAATGATTAAGGTCAATTTGATAAATAAACACTCAAACATTTTCTAAAATAAAAGTATGTAATAAGCTGATTTTTTTCAATTTTTACGAGGATTTTTCTAACGCCGCAGTCACCATCTCAATTTTTTTTATTCAGTTCTTTATTCTCCTTGGTTCTGAAGTATCAATAAGCCGTTGGTCCACTTGCATAAAAAAGTGCAGGCCTTTTAGACGAGGATAACTGTCAGTTAATTGCTTATCATCTACACTAAAAGCAATATTATATATAACATATTCTTATATGAGTTCTGCACATGAAGTGCCTTTAAAACTTCTTTTGGGAACAGCATTAGTCAATAACGCATTTTCCAGCTTCCAGCATGCTTTTGAGAACTTCGCCAACGATCCCTCTTACTGTTTCAATGAACAGAGCCGTGGCTTTCGTTGAAGTTGAAACATTCTTCCATTTCTATACCAACGTCCCATAAAACTGTTCTGTTCTGTTGGAAAACTTCGACCTATTTTGGCAATATTCTGACAGGAAATCTGTAAAACTGATTTAATCCGTGTATCACTGTCTCGGGATTTATTTTGCAACCAAACACGGAATAATTTGGCATTGCGGTTAAGAAAACAAAACATTTACTTGACAAAAGTTTATTTGCAATCACAAAAGTAAACAACATGAGTTCAATGTGTTTCACGGCCGCTTGGAGCGCTAGCGGTGAGCCCAACTACGTCACACCAGCTGACAATGCACACACCTCTTCTTTTTATTTATACACCTTGACAAAGAGCTGAGAATAATCTTTTACAACAGATTATATATGTTCAAGTTATTTATGTATTTGTTTTTAAGAAAAACTATAAATTTCATTTTATGCAAGTTTTTGCACTTTTCTGTATTTTTGTTCTTTGTGATGAAAAAATATCAAAAACTGATTTAAAATGCATCTATTCTAATGTTAAACACATTTTAATAATTTGCTTACCTTAATGTTACTGCCAACATTTCTTGTGGTCTCACTTCCAGACGCATAACAGGTGATCTGATTAAGTAGAACATCTTCTAAATTATCCGCTAGTTTATTAAATGAACAAATACTCATCTGAAAGTAGTTGAAAAACTTTAGCGGATTTTCTTTCAATTCGTCGAATAGTGTTGAAAATGCACCTTTTAATAATCTAGCACTAACAAGTGGATGTGTCCAATATTTCCTTTTCCTGTCGGGGTATAAGCCAAATATGCCACAGTCACTTGCTTCATTCTCGACCTCTCCATGGTCCACGAACTGTGCCACCGCCAACTGCCGCTCGTGTGAACGGATGTGTTGCGAGCTGCGACAACTGCTGCCGAGGTGCCGCTGCGGTGCCAAGTGTCGCTCATGTGAACCCAGCCTTAAGGCTGCGGTCTACCCCAACCAAAACAACAACAATGCCGAATGCCGCCTCGCGGCCGTAGCGCTAGGCGCTGCAGAGGTTTACGGGGATTGTGTTTCAGAATTAACCGATTAAGATAGAGATTGGCTGTTAACTTTTTCTAAAAGTAGAAAAAAGGATCTAGTCGGCTATCATTTTAGAATTTTTAAATAAAATTTCTAATTTCAGTAATAACTATCTAAAATTATCAGTTTTTTAGTTATGTAAATGCAGAGGTTTACGGGGATCGTGTTTTAAAAATAACCTCTTAAGATAGAGATTGGCTGTTAACTTTTTTTTAACGTAGAAAAAAGGATCTAGTTGGCTATATTTTTAGAATTTTAAAATAAAATTTCTTATTTTAGCTATAACTGTCTAAAAACAACTGTTTTTTATCGATTTTTAACTGAAGTTTTCTATTATTTTTAATGAACTAATAATTACAAAAGTGTAACAGAGGGAAATTAGTACTGTTATTCTTCTTTAATATGACTCTTTATTTATAGCTCTAGGCTTCATTTGGCAGAAGATAACACGATTCTTAAAAAACCCTTGCATTTGGGTGCGCGCCAGGCGTAGACCGGAGCCCGGGACCACCCCGGTCTACACCTGGCGCGCACCCAAATGCAAGGGTTTTTTAAGAATCGTGTTATCTTCTGCCAAATGAAGCCTAGAGCTATAAATAAAGAGTCATATTAAAGAAGAATAACAGTACTAATTTCCCTCTGTTACACTTTTGTAATTAGTTCATTAAAAATAATAGAAAACTTCAGTTAAAAATCGATAAAAAACAGTTGTTTTTAGACAGTTATTACTGAAATTAGAAATTTTATTTAAAAATTCTAAAATGATAGCCGACTAGATCCTTTTTTCTACTTTTAGAAAAAGTTAACAGCTAATCTCTATCTTAATCGGTTAATTCTGAAACACGATCCCCGTAAACCTCTGCAGCGCCTAGCGCTACGGCCGCGAGGCGGCATTCGGCATTGTTGTTGTTTTGGTTGGGGTAGACCGCAGCCTTAACTTGCTTCAGGTTCAGGATGCCTCACATTGCTTCTTTTCAATGGTTTCATCACTGTGATTTGTTACCTATTGTTACCTCCGTAGTTAGTCCGTTCCGTAGAGACCAAATCAGGCATGGGACCCGTAATGGGATTCAAGTTGCAGCCTAAGGAGGTTGGTTATATTAGGGTTAAATTGATCACTACCTATTTAATCCTAACAATAATTGCTTGGATAGTTCTGGAATATCATACAGTAGCCTACAAATTTTATTTCATTCTGGGGTGGTAACAATTGGTTAGCTGTAAAGGATGTTTTATTTTTGTGAAATAAAATTCCTGGTAACCCCATACCAATCCTATTCCAACTTGAAACATTCTGCCACTTGCTGCTAGGCAGAGGGCCTGATCATTGCAGGGCGAGCCCTGAGCACCAGCTTCAGTTTGTCAGGTCCCCAAGACCATCTCACCTTATCTGGCCGGAGGTCATTTCTTATCAGTAAATTCAAGGAAATAGGTACTTTATTTATTGTCAATCAATAATGGCAAGCACCGTGGGCCGCGGTGACCCATAAATATTCCACAATATAATAATAATAATATTTTATTGCATCGGTATAAATTGTATACATAGCAATAGTAAAGTCAACAAAAATTTTAAATATTACTCTAAGAAATCCAAAAGTTTTTAGATTATATTCTTCAATTTTGTATGGTGCTTTCTTAATTAATTGTTCAGTCAATTTTTTCTTTGATGATTTTTCTGTAATTTATAACCAAGTAATGGACAATATATTAAATAATTTAATTTCCATAAATTCAATATTTCTTTGAGATTTTTTTTATATTTGCAGTGATATGTTTTCAATTTAAAATTGTTTCTTGTTTCATGTGTATGTGAAGTAAAATTTTGAGTGATTTTTCATTTGTTGTTTGACATTTAAAATAATTCGTAAAATGTAAAATAGTAACGTTAAAATTTTTAGTTTTTGAAAAAGTAGCTTACAGTGTGTTCTTTTTTTAGCTCCACAAATCATTCTTATTGCCTGTTTTGCTTTTTAAAAACCTTATCTGCTATGGGAGCACTACCCCAGGATGTAATATCATGCATGGTATCATTTATGGCTATATCATTTATGGCTATATCATTTATGGCTATAAAACACAGTAATTAGTATTTCTTCAGTAACATTTCCTCCGAGTCTTCTTATGATGTACAATCCTTTTGAAATTTTGCTTAAAACTTTATAAACCTGACATTGCCAATTAAGTTGAGAATCAATCATTACTCCCAGGAATTTTAATGAGGCCATATTGTTATAGAGGAAAAATCGTTTGGAGAAACTTATCTCAAGATTTTGAGTTTTATTCATGTTTAAGCTTAATTTACTTGATTGACACCCCATATTTGATATACTCCATAATTTCAGGAGACATCGCCAATCCTTCATTAGTTCCTCCCGAGAGCCAAAGACCAAAATCAAATTATTGCATTATAAATGTTAGCAAAGTTATTAAACTGGATTTGTGCATCTGTAGCCTAGCGCGTTGCAACTCTCACTGATTTCAGCACAAGCCTTCACTGGGGTCTGGACATACGGAGTGTTCCGATTGGCTGGAAAGGAGCCAGCCCGAGGAATTGCCAGTTGCGGCCCGATGTAAGTGAAGT
Source organism: Neoaliturus tenellus (assembly GCA_030545055.2). Taxonomy (NCBI): domain Eukaryota; kingdom Metazoa; phylum Arthropoda; class Insecta; order Hemiptera; family Cicadellidae; genus Neoaliturus; species Neoaliturus tenellus. The sequence goes on from CM061537.1 coordinate 87,641,578, forward strand.
AAAGTCGTATTGGTACGTTGCTAGTCCCGCCTACCACGTAAATTTCAACTATGTAAAATTCTGAAGTCTAATTATTTTCTAATTTAGGTGTTAATCCCTTGTAAAACTTGATAAGTGTAACTTTATAATTAATTGGAAGCATTGTCATGATATCTTTGTCCAATTTTGCAGAGTTAAATTCATTGTTTGTCGTTTGCATAATAAACTAGTTTTGCTGCCAATCATTGTTATTTTGTTCATTTCACCACTCGGACGTTACATTGGGGCATCCCATGTTAAAAATTTTAAATTTTTCCCTCAATAACCAGAGGAAAATAAAGCGCTGATGCTAGGATTACTTCTTATTGTCAAAGACAATAAGAGCTCTTTCTGCTTCTTTAATGTCAAAATGAATATTTGATTCCTCGTTTTCATGAAATCTTTATATGGAGCAACAGGTTTAAAAAATCTCCATTCAATATTTAAAGTACAAAAAAAGCAATTAGAATTATTTTAAATTTAAAGCCTCAAAAAAGAGAAATTTGCTGAGCTTGGAATAGTAACAGTTTATGGGCTACATGTTTATGAAGTTATATTATTGATAAGATCAAGAATCGGGGAACAAAGACTCCCTAGATAATCAGTAATGATTAATATGTGGTTAGTGTATGTGATTAGTAATCAGACTGGTAATGATCACCAGTGCAATACCAGACAACGCGACGAGTTAGATATTCCTTCTCATCGATTGGCACTTTATTGTAAAAAACCGCAGTATGCCGGAATAAAGTATTATAAAAGAATACCGGAAAATATAACACTGGAAACGACCATATCAAAATTTAAAAATAAACTTCAGAAATATTTAATTCATAAAACACTTTATTCATTTGACGATTTATGAAAAAAATATGACACAATTTTAATGTGATTATTATCTTACTTCAGCCATTTTGTATAATAAAAACAAATATTAATAGATACCTAATTATTTACAGTAAATTATTGTTTTTATTTTGTTAAATTTTTTATTTATTTTTTTATTTATTAATGTATGTTATTAGTTTTATGTATAGTAATGTACATTGTTTATCTGTAGTTAGAGTTCTGGACACTATTCAATGTATTCCTTGTAATACTAATGAATCTATCTTCTTATTTCTATAAGGGTTTCGTCTGTTACGTCCCTTTTTCTCTCGACCTACTGAACCGATTTTTAAGATTGAGGTGTCATTGTAAAGCTTAGGATATACCGCAGTGACAAATCGTAATTAAAAAGGTCATATCGTTTCAGGCTTCGACCCCCTTGCCTTTGATTTATTTCTAGAGGGCGCTTTGAAATGTTGACCAACTTTTATTACAAAATCTTTAATGTAAATTTTAATTTAACAGGTGATTAAACTTACCTTCAGATGAATTTTAAAGCCAGATAGTAAACAAAAACAGATCTCTGTCACTTCATAACCAACATACATGTACTTTAGGTTAGTTTCTCTCATACAGAATCATAAAATGCGCAATTTGCGCACGGGCCACCTCGTAAAAAATATTTTGATTGATTGATACATTGTAATTGGTGACAAATGCACCTGCCAGCTGTTAAGCATAAAACTAGATAGAGAGAAAAAGCTAACTGCCGCTGTCAAATTGAATTTGTGAAAGGATTTATATAATTCCTTTAATAAACTACACAAACCCCCAGTAGGAAAGAACACATAAAACAGCTAGTCATAAGTTAAAGGTATAATTCAAACTGTATATTTTTTTGTATTTGAATAGATTATATTTAATGTACAAGTAGAAAACTGATAAAGTTGAACTTCGTTGTAAAAATTACATGAAGTATGCACATTCTTAAACTTATTTAAAAAATCAAGAAACAGCACTTATTAACAACAATGGCGGCTCGTTTGTAGGATGCATGAATTCCCAATAAAAGTTGTATAAATGGTACTTTCTTATAAAGGTCAAGGGCAAGTCAAGGGTAGTGGCGGTACTCTCTGTGTGGGGGAATAGTGAGGTGAAGAGCTATGAGGGATGAACTTGGGAACATTAACATTAAGTCTTTAGTTTGGTTTACATTATAGTGGCCGAAAAGTTCCTTTACACTAACTTTCAGTATGTTGAAAGTTTTTGAAGTGTTAATGCGGGGGTGATGAACATTACTAAGGTTTAGGGGGATTATCAAAACAAAAGTATCCGCTGCCTTGATCAGCTCTTTACCTTCAGCTGAGCCCTTCTTCCAATTGTTTCAACGATGACCATTATTAATATTAGTCTATTTGCTTCTTTGGGCAAGGGGAAACATGACGGATACCAGAAATATTTTGAATGGAGGAGCGTACAGTTGTCATTAAGCGGGTACATGAGTGACCACAAATCGGAAAACGTGAAAACAATATAAGAACTGAACATTGCACTTTTCTTTTCAGTTAGTCTCCTTATGAGTCAAAGCATTATATGAAATACTTGGACTTAACTGCCCATGATATTGTCCGTCAATCTGAATGCTTGATAGCATTTAATTTTTTGTTTCCATGTTGCCTCGCATTGACAAACGTGGGATTCCCAACTCAAAAGACCGTGCTCTAGTAGATTTATTAAGGCAATGCTCGGCTGAAGTCCCCATAGTAAAGCAAAGCAGATGTAATCCTTATGGGTAGTGTTTGACTTTGAAGGAAGTCAAGAAAGAACCGACTTTTTAGGTTATGCCTTCCTTTCCCATGACAGTTAAGTTTGGTGAGACAGTGAAGAATTCCCAAATCACACAACAGTCATTAATCAGTTATTCCATTGTTTTCACAGTATTTGTTCACTCGTATACCCCTTCAGTGCCATAAAAACTCCCCTAAAATTTTTAGTTGCCGCAATTATGCCCAATACACTCAAATTTAAAAATGGACATGGTTGATGGCAAGTGGCAGGAGAACTCATCGAAGGGTAGTAGCGGGCTGATGGTAGTAGAGGATGCTTCTTACAATCCCCCTTAACTTTGCCACTGTTAATCAACACCAGATAATTTCTTATGAAGAAATGTGACAGCTGAAAATAAAGGGACTTTTCGGCCACTTTATAAGCCTTTCGATATTTGATCATGTAAATCTCAAGATTAGAATATACCAAACAAACCATTTCACATTGTATTTTTGTTTTGCTGAATACTAGTAAAGTTATTAAAAATGAAAAATTCATTACAATCTATTACGTATAGTATATAATCTCTACAGTAAAAACTACTTTTACACTACAATATTACATCAGCTGCTATAATAGCACTTAAAACATTCTGTTAAGAACATTGAATAGTTAAATGTAAAAATTACTATGAGTGTTTTTTATTGCATTTTATTAAAAGAAATAAACAATAAATGTTAAACCAAATTAATGAGAACCAATAAAGTAAGGAAAGATTAACAGTCGTGTAAACTTACCAAGTAGGCCTAAACAAAATTAAATTAAACATTTTTCAGTATTAACTTAAATAAAATTATAAATCATAAACCAAACGCTGAATAACTTTTAATCTAAAATAACTCACATAGACCCAAAATCATAACAAACAATGAATCCTGAAATATTAATTAACAATTTTACTGCAAAACTTAAAGTATTAGAACATTTAATATTTATGTTATTGGGCTATTGATTTATGATGCTAACTAGAAACAAGTCGAAATTAGATCGTAACAAGGGTAGGGATTTACTGTTTCTATCAAAACCTTAAGAAACTACCATTGGCGTAGAAAGACACAATAACAAAAATAACAATAATGAAAAAAGTAGTTAGAAAACAACAATATCAAACGATAAGTTTGAATCTTAATTTATCAAAAACAAAAAAAAAAGTGCCAGAAAAGTCTTACACAGAACTTTGGAACATAGATTTTTTTCTGATTAGTTTGGGCAATGGAAAGTTATTGTACAGAACACTAAGAAAAAGCGCCTATAATAAGAGTAAATGTGCGAACTCCCATGTCACGTGATTTGGACTGATCAATAAAGTCCAAATGAAACTTTGTTTATTTAAATAATACTAATCAAATCCTTCACCTACTAGCTTCAGTCCCAATCCTCACTAGACTGAGCTGGGCAAGATTTTATATATAGAGTACAATAATAATAATTAATAATTATACATGGAAGTAAAATAATATTTAAAATAAAAATAACTGTTAAAACAATAGAACAGACTCCAAAGTTTTTTTTTTTTTTAATTAAGTTCTTTTATATTTAGTAAAGAAAATAACTTTTTCTTTGAATACATTAAAGTCAGACACCATTTCACATTCAGAATGTATGCTTAGTCGGCTAGTCTGATGTTGAATTTCTTAAGATTGAAACAACTGACACTTAACTAAAGCTAAACAGTACTGTCGCCTCTTAACCTAATGACTAAATTTGCCTTATAGCAACACAACAAACAATCCATAATACAGTACATTGATGGCCACTGCCAACTCAATAAAGTGATAACATGAACACAACCAAAGGTGCGAATTTCGGAGAAGCTGGTTTACGAAACGGTGATAAGAGAGTGGATCATTCTGGAACAGACACAATTTTGAGTTGGTAAAGAAAAAACAAATGAGAACAATAAAATCATGCTTAACCGTGATCATGCTAGATCAGCGATTGTACGGCAATACAGTGTGTCACAGCTTAACCGGGACCACGGTAGATCAGTGAGTGCACGGCAATACCGTGGGTCACACCTTTGCGAACACATCATGATCATAACTCACATAATGATCACACCATAGCGTGGGTCGCACCTTAACCGGGACCACGCTAGATCAGTGAGTGTACGGCGATACTGTGGGTCACACCTTTGGGAACACATCATGATCATAATGAACATAACTCACATAATGATCACACCATAGTCGTGGGTCACACCTTAACCGGGACCATGCTAGATCAGTGAGTGTACGGCAATACAGTGGATCACACCTTTGGGAACACATTATGATCATAATGATCATAACTCACATAATGATCAGTGAGTGTATGGCAATACCGTCGGTCATACCTTAACCAGAACCACGCTAGATCAGTGAGTGTACGGCAAAACCTTGTGTCACGCCTTAACCGGGATATCGCTAGGTCAATGAGTGTACGCCAATACTGTGCGTCACACCTTAACCAGGACAACGTTAATGATCATAACTCACATAATGATCACACCATAGCTTGGGTCACACTTTAAGTGGACCCACTCTAGATCAGTGAGTGTACGGCAATACCAAAGGCCATACCTTAACCGGAACCACGCTAGATCAGTTAGTGTACAGCAATACCTTATAAATGCATGCTGTCTAATTATTCTACTTAACAACTAAAAATATACATTGAATAAAGGGTATTTTGATTTGATTTATTTCTATTTCTAGCTAATCGTTTTGGTTAACCAAGTCTCAGTTGCCTTGAGTTCTTGATTAGCAAATTCCGGTTATTTAGGTTTTTATTGCAATCTCAAAATTATCATAGTAGTTTATTTGTCTTAAGAATGTACAATACACCATTGACAAATGTCATGAATACAGCGGAAGAAAAGCCAAATAACAATGCTATGAGATGCACCATACAGTAAAAAGACTAAAAGTGAAATAATGATATGACTATTGATTGTTTTGATGTGTAAATTCAATAACAGCATGACTTTCTCAGGTGTATTGTACTTGAACAGAATTTTTGAAACTTAATAAAGCATTAAGTTTTATAAGTTTTTATAAATATATAAAATTTTCTAAAGTATTAAAAAAATTTATAAAAAGTTTAGAACACACATTTAGCCAACGCTTGAATGTCAGTTGAATTTAAAAGTTATGATGTACCTAATAGTTACTTTTGCTCCTGATAAAATTATTGATATGGAATGTTTACTTTTAAGGAACCTTTGAGCACCTAAAAAATGAAACTATCGTGTACCTGTTGTCTATTGTTGAATATGTAAGTAGTAGTATCCAAACCCCAAGTGTACACTCAAATTTACATGTCAGTGACGGTAACAGGGGCGTATAAGCAAAGTGATAAACAATGATTGACATTATTAATGGAAAAGTTTAAATCATGAGCATTAAAAAGATTCAATTTAAATTTTTTTCCATACTTTTTAGAAGCTATTTTGTTTTATTCCATTAATTTTGCTGACCAAAGATTGACAGTGGGCCTAATGCTAGGGATTAGTCGATTCTCAATACCGATTCTCGATACCACCGATTCTTAGGAATTGGTATCGGTATCTAGAATCAATTTGTCTAAAGTCGATACCGATACCGATACCAGTCAGTAAGAAAACACAATTGTTTGTTTTGAGGCTATTATTTGATTACTATAGCAAAATATAAATTTTTTTTGCTTAAGTTGAACTCTTATGTGAACACGTTAAATTCTCATACGAGGCATGTTTTTAAAGTAAGTACCGTTTTTAAATCCCGCCACTGCAACGCTCAGGTCGGCGTTTTGCGCATGCGCGCTGTGTACCTACACCTGTCGGCAACACACGGATGCCATTATGGCATTTTTCGCCGCTGTGTTAGGACTATTTCAAATGTAGGACTATTTAAAGAGCCTTTGCTCATGAAAATTCTCGCAGATTGTGAAGTACCGTCTGTTATCCGTTTTCTGTAGGCTAAAGGCCTGAAATCGATCGATATTCACCCCAAGATCAGTGGAGTGTACGGAGAAAACATTATAAGTGATGGAATGGTACCAAAGTGGTTCGGTCATTTAAAGATGGCTGCACATACGTGCATGATGGTTAATAGCATCATTTTGCTTCACGATAATGCCCGATCACATGTCACTTATTGAACCCAGGATTTGATCAGAGAATTTGGTTGGAAACAACTTGATCATCCTCCCAACAGTCCCCATCTAGCGCCGAGTGCCTATCAAATGTTCATTTGTAGAAAGATCTAAGCAGTGTGCGTCGCAACAATCACGACGATGTTAAAACGGCTGTTTTGGAGTGTTTCACATAGTAGGCAGCAGAATTCTATGACAACAAAATTGTAAAGCTTATTGTATGATATGATAAGTGCCTTAATAATTGCAGAAATGATGTGGAAAAGTACAAAAACAGCTACAAAAGCCAGTAATTGTTTAACAAAGAGAGTTACGATAAAGAGTTACGATGTCTCCTTCGGATCGCAAATTTGTCTGTGCAATATGTATGAAGAGAGTGTTGGACTCTGATGAAAGCTTGAATTGTGATAGCGATTATTCTAGGTGGTTCCACCGTGAATGTATTAAAATGACAAAAGTAGATTACACTAAGTTCAGCACTAATAATTCACTTAAGTGGAGGTGTGGTCGTGTGGATTGCAATTTAATGCAAAGTGAATAGATTTCTGACTTATCAAACAAAATGACGGATCTGTCCACAGCAGTCTCCAACTTGACTAAAATGGTGGCTGGATTTTCCTCGAAATTTGATACAATTGATGAGGTGAAAAACTCTGTTGACTTGTTGAACAGTGAAGTTATGAAAATTTCCAACAAATTATCTGAGTTTGAACCACGTATATACTCGCTTGAGACTAGAGTGGGGGCGCTTCAAGATGATCTTAATGCTCTCAAATCTAAGGTAGTTCAAACTAATAATCCACCTAACATTAACTCTGATCCTGAGGCCGTAATATTTGAAATGAATGAACGGGCAAGGCGTGCTAGAAACATTATGATATTCAATCTCGAAGAATCTGCTAGTAGTGTTGTTGGGAACAGGATTAAACATGATCTGGACCTGGTTACTAATTTATGCAAGTCTATTCTGCCCGACTTCAAGTCTGATGGAACCAAAGTCTTCCGGGTCGGTATGAGGAAAGACAAAAAACCTAGACCCCTGAAAGTTATTCTTGTGGATCAATCTGATGTTGCTAAGATAGTATCTGGATTCTCTGCTGACACAGCTGCCCATATCGATCAACGTTTTTCTTCAATTAAAGTCTCTAGAGACAGAACGCCCCGAGAAGCTGAATATTTGGAGTCTCTGAGATCTGAACTTGTGAACCGTAAAGATAATGGTGAAACTAATCTCACTATTAAATTCAGGAACGGTGTTCCCCAGATTGTTAAGAACTCAAAAAACTAGTAAGCTCTATAGATGCATCCCGCAAACTTCTCTGCTACTTTCAAAACACCAATGGACTGAGGAGCAAATTGACGGACCTCGCAATCAGCTTATCAACCTCTCCTTATGATATTATAGGTCTTGTTGAGACAAATCTCACTGCTGATATAAAGGATGATGAACTTGGCTTTACTGGTTACAATATTTATAGGTGTGACAGATCACCTCTCACTAGTTCTAAGATTAGTGGACGGGGCGTCCTGGTGGCGGTTTGAAACAACATTTCTTCAGATATTATGACGCCACCTACCAGATGCGTCGAGGCCGTTTTTCTGTCTTGTAAGTTTCCCTCAGCCAACTTGTTTATTGGATGCATCTACATACCTCCTAATCAACCCTCTGCAACGTATTCAAGCTTCTGTGATGCTGCTGAAGAGGCTCTCAACTCTGCCTGCAGTCCTGACAACATTCTTCTAATGGGGGACTTCAAATTGCCATTGGCCGTTTGGAATCCTGACCTCTACAACAGTGCTTCAATAGCTACCCGCAGTGTTATGGACTTAGCTGCAACATATAATCTCAACCAACTGAATATGGTGAAAAATCTCCGAGGAGTTACACTTGACCTAATATTCTCTTCGATCTTGGATGTCACTGTTGCTGCTGCTGTTGACCCTCTCTTGTTTGAAGACTCTCACCATCCCGCACTTGACATCACAATGAATTTTCAGATTCCCATGGATTCTCAACCTCGCTATGTATATGACTACCGAAATTGTGATCTGGATTCTGTCCTTTACCACCTGCAAGCTCTAAATCTCCCTGTGCTCCAAAACTGTTCTGATGCTGAAGCCTCTTTTGTCGCCTTTCATGAGCAACTTAGCCACATTGTGCGGACATTTTCTCCAGTCAAGAAAATCAGTGATCGTAAATTTCCAAACTGGTTCTCTAAAGAACTTATTGATCTTGTTATCAAGAAAAAGGCAGCGCACAAGTGCTATAAAAGATCTGGCTGCCCTGAAGATCTTTTAAGATTCAAGAGGTTGAGGAGGATTTGCAAAGCTGCAGCCGCTCAGTGCAGAGCAAACTACAGTCGACGGGTGGAGGAGTGCATCCCTTCCAATATCAAGGCTTTTTGGTCCCACGTTAACAGCTTGAAGAAATCTCCTTCGATCCCTCCCACGATGATCTTTGACTCCTCTGTTGCTGCTGAACCTTCAACGAAGTGTGAACTATTTGCTGAGTATTTTTCCTCAGTTTTTGAAGACTCTAACACCCATGTGCCTGCCTTCGATTTTGGGTGGTGTGACTCCATCTCTCAGTGTTCAGTCTCGCCTTCGATTGTTGAAACTAAACTCAGTGCTCTTAACCCTAATAAAGGAGCTGGCCCAGATGATGTCCCACCTCTTGTGTTGAAATACTGCTCCCCCGTCCTGGCATCTCACCTCGCAATTCTCTTTTCTGCCTTGCTCTCTGCTGGATGTTTTCTCTCAACTTTGAAGCTTGGATTTGTGGTTCCAGTTTTCAAGAGTGGTGACAGGAGCAATGTTCGTAACTACAGGCCGATTGTGATTCAGTCCTCATTGGCGAAGGTATATGAGGATATTGTTCTCGATCATCTGTACTTCTATTTGAGAAAATACATTGGCGCTGAACAACATGGTTTTCTTCGCAACCGCTCCACCATTACTAATCTCCTGGTCTTTGAAGAGTTTGTTATGTCGGCCTTCATCAAGTCTCAGCAAGTGGATTGTGTCTACCTGGATTTTTCTAAGGCATTTGACAAGGTCAACCATCGCCTTCTCCTTGCTAAGCTTGAGGGATACGGAGTCAGGGGTCCATTGCTCAAGTGGCTTGAGAGCTATCTCTCCCTTCGATCTCTCTCTGTCAAATGCGATGGCAGTCTCTCTTCTCCCTTCGCTGTTCTCTCTGGAGTCCCTCAGGGATCTCATCTTGGCCCCTTACTCTTCATGAACGACCTCAAGGATGTTATACTGACTAAACATCTGATGTTCGCTGACGACATGAAGATCTACACTGCGGTTGATAGCTGTCTGTCTCAGAACAATCTCCAGCAATCCCTGAATAATGTTCACAACTGGTGTATGGCCAATGATATGAGACTCAATGTCAACAAGTGTGCCGTCCTTACCTTTCATCGTGGGACTCTCAACCAATTCGACTATGTAATGGATGGCCTTACTCTGAGTAGAGGAGAAAGGATCAGAGATCTTGGTGTCTATTTGTCTGGTGATCTGAGCCCTTTTGACCACATCTCACAAGCTATTGCCAAGGCTAATTCCCTTCTTGGGTTCATCTTCAGATCCACCAAGGACTTTACTTCACCCCAAACACTAGTTATCCTCTACAAAGCACTAGTGAGACCTTCCCTGGAATATGGCTCTGTTATATGGTCTCCTTACCAGATAAACCATAACGCAATGCTTCAGAAAATACAAACACGTTTCGTGCGGATGCTTGGATGTAAATTGGGCTACACCTACCTGACTACTCCTGTTGGCCTGCTGGAGGACTGCTATGGACTTCTTCCACTTCACTTGAGGCGCAAACATATCGACCTTATTATCCTCTTCAAGCTGGTCAATGGATACATAGACTGTCCTGAACTCCTCCAACTTGTCAACTTTGCTGTTCCACGGGGTACAAGATCCAGGACTGCATTTCAAAGAAAGTACCTGCCTACCTACTATGCATACCACAATGGCCTGTCAAGACTCATGCGATCTGGAGGTGAAGCTGCTGCTCTGATTGACTTCTTCAGTGGCTCAGTGCAGTGCTTTAGGAGGAAAGTGGCTTCAGTGATCCTGTGATCCGTTACACCCCATTGTCTTTCACTTGTTCATTTTGCTCAACCTTTTCATTATTTCATGTTTGTTAGTCAGTATTACCGTTTCTGTACAGTAGACTCCCTCTAAACCGGCCACCTCGGGACCAGGCCGCGGCCGGATAATGAATTGACCGTTTAAACCGATGTTCATTTAAGAACGCCATCCCACAATTTCATATGACCTAAATATAATTATTACTTAAAAAACAACCTTAAATACATTACTGTATATGATTTATAGCTAATATCCACCACCCATGAAATCCACAACAAAACTAATAAATTCGTTTCTTTATTGTGGTCTACTGGATAGTAGGTCCAAACGCAATTACTTCCGGTGGCAGTCCCTTCCGTCCAGTACGTTATAGTTTAATAATTGGTTTGAGAACGTCAATATGAAATAAAGTTGAATTGAATGATACATTAGATAAGAAAACTTAGTTTCCGGCGAAATACGACCGGTTAAAGCGATGTTGAGATAAAAATGGCCGGTTAAAAAGATGTTATTTTGTGTCAGGGTAGGCCGGTTAAAGCGGAGACCGGTTAAAAGGTGGCCGGTTAAGAGGGAGTCTACTGTATTTCTATGGTTTAATCAGATGCATATACTTTCTTATTGTTACCACATTCTTTCACTTAAGTTATTTTTTGTCTTGTAATGTATTGCTTAGTATTGTTTAATCGTCATTATTGTCTTGAATGTTTTGCTTAGTCTTGTAATGTCTTAGCTTTGTAAATCTTTATTTCTTGTCTTGTAATTATTGCTCATAGTCTTGCAATGTCTAGTCTTGTTAAATCTTATTTATTGTCTTGATATGATTCGCTTAGTCTTGATTAATCATTATTTATTGTGCTTGCTTGTCCATGAATTAGTTACTGCTTGTATAGTTTTAAGTACTACATTGCATGTTATGCCAGCCATCTATTTAGCCTATTGCCTGCAAAATTGGACTGCTTGAATCTTAATGAAAAATGGTGTATACCGTTTATATGCAAATAAATAAATAAATAAATAAATAAATAAACAATTGTGTTTATTGTGTCCAATTACGTTTTATGTAATTATTTCTTGTTATGATTGGTTTCCAAATATTTCTATATCTTTCGTATTTCCCGAGTTTTTTACTATCAAAGGTAGTGGATTTCTGGTTTACATCGTAAAATAGGATTCTTCCTGTATTGGCTTAATTTTATGAGCAGAACTGTATCAATTTATACCAGATAGTATAATTCTAATAGTTTTACCAATGGTAAAAATATTTTTTGTGATATTTTACCTACCCATATAAATAATAGAAGAATGAGAGGAGGTAGAATGCCAGCTTAACCCAGCCTTCCCGCTGGCACTTGGTCAAAGTGTCGGCATTCATGATGCTTGTAGGATCGTAGAGACCGGGACCAGACATAACCGGCCGTGTGCGATACCTGCAAACGGTCATCATGACAAAAAGTCATTGGCAGAAGCAAGTTTTTCAGTAAACTTACTCTAATCCTTCATCCTACGATCTGGCAAGCTTGATAATCCAACATGATAATTACGATGAAAGAAATTTTCTATATAATATAATTTACTGTAACCCTGGTTGATTATGATGAGACACAATTATTCCAAGTGTCTGGACAGCTATAAATAGGACAAGGTCAGGACATCGGCGGAAGCGTCCTTTTGCCGTTTTGTAGCCACGGCTTATTTGCCTAATCACTGTGCATGTTATTTTCATAATGAATATTTTTAAAAGTAAACCTAACCATTGTAGCATGCTGGAAAGTTGGCTGAGATAAGTGTAGTTGACCAGTCTTAAGGCCGCGGCCAGTAATGCATTTGACGAGATCTTTGTTGACATGGCTATATTTTTTTTAATTTTAACTAAAAAACCATTCAGCCTAGAATAGTTTGACTTTCACACAATGTTCAAAGACTACTCTTCTTCCAAATTATGCGTTTAAGTTCAAGTATATTTATACTTAACCTTAAAAACTAGTGAAATAAATACCTTTTTTCTTACTGACCTGTTGATGTGGTACGCAATGAGTGGAATGTTGAGGCACAATGAGAACCATTGGCCTGAGAACAGGAACAGAACGTTGAACAATAAGTGCAGCAGGTACTCTGGAATGACCAGCTGAAAACAGATGGGCCTACAATTTTAAATTAACCCTTTGACCAGCAAGGATATTTTTACGGAAAATGACTATGGCTATTCTAGAACGGCCAGTATCAAAATGTCAAAAAATAGTATGCCTAAAGTCGTTCTGCAGTCTTACAACGGTCTCGGGTATTTATAAGCCGACTCAGTGACTCAGAAGCCAGTTATTTCGGGGATCGTGTCTATTATCCCGGTTCGCTGGAAAGTAGGCGTGTCACCCTGGTTGATGACTACGGCTCTGACAGCAAAGTCCAGGATGTACTTTCCTTTCAAGTTCATCAAGTCAACTCACAAAGAGATCAAGCTCCATAAAGTAATATATAAATTTTAAAAATAATAATTCAAACATAAATTACATCCATAGCATACACTCAAAGAATATTAATTTTTCACAATATTAAAGTAAAATACTATATCAAAGGACTAAAAAAGCACTGTTAAAAAGTGTGTTTCAACTGTAAACACCGGCGACAATTATCAAGTTACGAAAAAGTTACGACCGCAGTGCAATAGGTGGCGGGAGTGGCAGTTTGCTGCACTAATGGGCCACGCCCTCAATGTCCCTTGCCCCTCTCATAATAATCGAATGAATGACGCCATATCATAAAGGGATCTGTTTTAAAGATATATGGCTTATTAAACTTGGGCCCAATTTTTAAATCGGTAGATAAGTGAGTCACTTTTTAACCAGTTTACTCTAAACCTCATCCAACTAAATACAAACATTAAATCATTTTGATGAGTCAGTTCACCTTTAAAATTCCTTGGATTATAATTTTAGGGTGAAAGGTGTACTGATATGTGAAACTGCACAGGCCTTTTTTCTAATTTATTAGGAAGATAAAAATTTAGTTAGGGATAGAAATTAAGGTAAAAAGGAGACAAAATAACTTACAGGATTTAAGCTGTTGCACTGATCAATAGGATTCTTGTAATCTGTTTTCAGTTCATCAAAGGCAATTACCTGAAAACAATTTAGATAAGTTACTGTAATATAGAAGGGCCTACTAGAAATAACTAAACATGGTAGACCATTATGCTTAAGATGCATTTCCTAAAATCGACAATGGTTAAAAATAGGCATACAGCCTATGTTACGAATCTTTACTGAATCAGCGGTGTTCTGATGTAGACAAAAAATTATGTGATGAATTATAATTTAGCCCCTCAATCAAGTTATTTAGTCCTTAACATCAAATAAGCATGATTAATCATAAGTCAGGCATATCACAGAAATTTCCTCCTGGTGTATACTTTTTTCTTAAAAATAATTTTTTTGATGCAGAAGTACGTCATCATTTGATGCAGGTACGTGAGGTACATGATGTACCTCACGCTAGTCAATTTCTGAGAATAGGTTAAAGCTAATTTTAAATCTTGTCTTGTTTAAAATTGTCTTTGGCAAGTCCATTTTAGAAGGAAATTCTGTAAACTAATGGATATTTGTACAACCTGGATGTGTGCTCCTTGGTGTAAATTAACTGAAAATACAGATTTTTCTTCTTATTAGAATTAAAATAACTAGTGGTTTGCAGCGGCAAAGGTCCCTAAAAGTCAAAATTGTGATGTGGTCTCCACAAATAAGTCTTAATTTATCACCTCCTTGCAGTATTATTGTATTTTTCTTGAGCTGTAGTGCAAATTAACACGTTTGGATTTTCTAATAAACTATTTCCTAATCTTGACAAAACTTGCAGTATCAAATCAGTACCGTAATTTACCAATAATTTGCCCAGGATTCAATTACAGTAATCTATTTTTTTTTTTTTTTTTTTTTTTTTTTTTTTTAGCGAATTTCCCATAGGGAATAAGCTATTACCGTAGGTCTCATGGTAAGACCTAAGCCCGGGACCATGTTACTTTTTCGTTTTTAGGTGCCCAGAGACCAAAAATAATAGTCATTAAAATTTTTATATATATATGTATATATACAGGGTGTTCGGAAAAAACGTTTCAGGAATTCAGGAGGTTATTGCCCACATCAAAATAAGCAAAAAAATTCCTATAAACATATGTCCTAAAATGCTTCGTTAACCCGCTAGCCGCCATTTTGTTTTTTGCACTAAACATTTTTTATTTCCGTAATGGATCTTTGTATTAAGTTAATATTTGGCATGAACCTTCGTTTTTTGCACTAAACATTTTTTATTTCCGTAATGGATCTTTGTATTAAGTTAATATTTGGCATGAACCTTCATTATAGCAATACCCATTTTCAAGAAAAAAGTTATTTTTTTCTAATGTGTATTTTCAAAATGGCGGCCATTTTAAAATTTTAAACTAAAATATCTCAAAACCGGTAAATTTTATAAAAATTTTACTAGACACAAAAAAGTTGACAAATTTAATTATCTAACCAATGGTACCACGTTTGTAAGGATCTGACAACAAATAAAGGAGTTATTGAGATTTTTATGCATAAAAACATTGATTTTGCATTGTAATTAATGCAAATTAAGGTAATTTTAATTGAAAAATCTCAATAACTCAGTTATTTGTTGTCAGATCCTTACAAACTTGGTACCATTGGTTAGATAATTAAATTTGTCAACTTTTTTGTGCCTAGTAAAATTTTTATAAAATTTACCGGTTTTGAGATATTTTAGTTTAAAATTTTAAAATGGCCGCCATTTTGAAAATACATATTAGAAAAAAATAACTTTTTTCTTGAAAATGGGTATTGCTATGATGAAGGTTCATGCCAAATATTAACTTAATACAATGATCCATTACGGAAATAAAAAATATTTAGTGTAAAAAACAAAATGGCGGCTAGTGGGTTAACGAAGCATTTTAGGACATATGTTTACAGGATTTTTTTTGCTTATTTTGATGTGGGCAATAACCTCCTGAATTCCTGAAACGTTTTTTCCAAACACCCTGTATATGTATATATATATGTATATATATATATATGTATGTGTCCCTAGGCACGATAACTCTCGTAAAAACGGTCCGATCGACACCAAATTTGGTAGAGATGTGTAATCCTACATTTATTCGGATGAGTTCGTAAACCAGACATATCGACCTACCGGAAGGGGTAGTTTTGGGGGGTTTTGTACCAAAAAAATGGGTTTTTTGCATTTTTCATGTGTAATTTTAAAAAATTTTAAATTTTTACTTGGACCATTGGATTTAGCTAAAAAAAACAAACAATTTAGTATTTTGAAGCTTTGCTCTATCTCCATTGGTTACCGAGATATTGAAGAGTCTAAAGACAGTACATTGTATTTTGGGGCTCCAATGTTAATCTTATGGAGAATTGGGATGTGTTAATATTTCACTTATTAAGCAATATTTTTGGACGAAACTTGGTATTCAGCTTCATTTGGTTGAGATTCATCCATTTATGGTAAAAAATCTTGGTTTTTGTACTTATCATGGCAGCAAACCTGCATACTCTTTTCCCATGTTAATCATATGGAGAATAGGCAAACTTCTTTAGCAATGGACAGATATTGATGAAACTTAGTATATGGCTTTATATGGTCGAAATAAATTGTTTTTATGCTAATAACCTACTTTTAGTGTTCCCCATGGCAGCATACCTGCATACTCTTCAATTTATCATAAGGAGACTAGACATTTTTTCCTATTTATGAGCATGGTGATGACATTTGGTTTACAGGTTTATCTAGTCAAAATTAATATTACTAATTTGGAAATTCGCTGAGTACGCAGGTCTGCTGCGACGGGGGTATTTAAGAGAATTGCACTATTATACTATAGGACGCGGTAAAAATAGTTTTAACCTTAACTATGTCATCAGGAGTTTGTAACTCAAGTAAATAAAATAGTTCAATACAACATAAGACCATTGATACTGTAAAACCCTTCAGCCTGGACCCCTGTGCCCCCGTTCCCCCCACACTTGCCGTGACCCCATGCCTCCCCGTGCCCCCGTTCACCTCTCCTGACCCGTGCTTCCTGTACTTAAAGCTTGTATAAAGCTTCCGGAAATTAAACAGTTGTACTTTTCATCAACAGAATCAATATTGCAAAAGTCATTCCATGTTTCTAAGCTTAATCCAAAGACTAGCTGTGAGACATTGTTATCAAAAAAGCTCCTACTAAATCTATTGTGTGCACTGAGTTGCTTCCGAACTGGTATCTCAAAGGTTATGGCACAGTGATCAGATATTGTAGTCTACTTTTGAAAGACATTCTTGTACGTGAGGTGATCATTATTTAAAAAATCCTCTCTTTGAGCTACACTCACCTTTTTAATTTTGCTGTAGCAGACAGAGTCCAATGATCTGTCGGGAATCCAACGTCGTCATGTTATATTAAACACATACACACACGTGCACTGTCTATTATACGCAATATTTCGCTGAACAACTTAACTGAACAACTTAAAACAATCCGCGTCTTCAGGGGAGTAATTTCCTAGCTCGCCGTTCATGTAATTGGTCAGGGCGCCTGACCACGACTGATGACTCATTCTGCTGTGATGGAGGGAGAGGTTTGTTTACCTTTCTTCTTGATAAGGCCGGGCCCTTGTCTGCTCTAGTGGATGCTGCAGTAGTTAATTTTTAACCAACTCTAAATACGTTGAGGTCTCGATATGGGTTCATTTTCTCCGGACATAAACAATGATTTTGCAATATTTCTTTTTCTCCAATCGGTCTCTCTATGCACAATACGACTGCCATCCCATATGTTGTCATGATCAGTGTCCAGCACATGCAGGGCCGATTTTGTAAATGGGCCCGGGCCCAGGGGCGCAAGGGCCAAGAGCTTTCTTAGGTTTGTTGGAAGCGCAAGAAAGAAAATATTTTACAATTTATCAAGCAGATTTTGATGTTGACGCCATAACCACGGGGCTTCGTACTCCTAACAGTAATAATGATAAATGTTTTGAGATCAGTAGAGGTCGCAGTATACAGCGCGTACTGTACTGTGTAGCACACAAGTGCGGAAAGGAGACGTGGCAGGAACACCTGTCCCACCGAACGGCGCGCCAACAACTAATCCCTACCACGGGTCCATCTCTCCCTGCCGCGCCGCCCCGCCCTCTCCCCCCCCCCTAGCCCCGACGTGCGAGAGCACAGTTTACTTTAACAATGAGCAACCGCATTATTAGCGGTAAAAAATAAACACAATAAAAATAGTACTGTCATTGTTTCATTTTGTTGTTATGTTGCGAATGCGCGTCTCAAATCGTCAAATGACTATGGCATTGGGTTTGTTTATTTGGTGATTCATATCCTCGAGAGAGGAGCGGGGAGGGGCGGAAGTGTCCTATAAGGTCCATGTCCATTTAAGGTCTCCTCCTCACTACAAATCTTTCTTGCTCTTTTCACTAAACCTGTAGCTGTTTCACGTGTTCCGGGTGGTTTGAGATGTAGCCTAATTGAGATACATTCCTGAGGCCGTAGGTTTTTTATACATTGCATGTTTAGGCTTCCGGATCACTCAAGTATAATGGTACACTAGGAAATAAATTGTAGATGTCAAGACTGACCATTATATAGTATTTTCAGATGGGGGAAAATAAACAAGTTTGTGTGCAAAATCTTCAGAATCCTGTAGATAACTTTCAGAGGTGCTGAAAAGTGGGTCCAGTATCGGTAACATATGTTTAGACAATTCATAGGATGGTGAGCCAATTGAGCTTACTATTGGCCTCAGGGTCACTCCTTCCTTATGAAGCTTGCGGAGACCATACAGATGTGCTTTACAAAACTGGGGACTACGTCTAAAAAATATTCGGTCAACAATTTTTAATTTAATGGATTTTAAAGCGGTTTTAACTTTATTTTGAATCCCTGTTGTAGGGTCCTTATTTACTTTTTTGTACTGGCCTCCATTTATTATGTCATCAATTTTTTTGGTTATATTAATTTTTTCCATAACCACTACCGCTCCTCCTTTATCTGAAGGTAAGATCGTAACTGAATCATCCTGTTTTAGCTGGTCAAGAGCCTGTATTTCATTATTAGTTAACTTGTTGATTTAATATTAATGAAGAGTCATATGGTTCTAAGTTGAGTGAACATGTGCTTGACACTGGTCATGACAACATATGGGATGGCAGTCGTATTCTGCATAAAGAAGACCGATTGGAGAAAAAGATATATTGCATAATTATTGTTCATGGCCATACAAAATGGATCCATGTCGAGACCTTCAATAGAAATTAGTATAACTTATTTAGAGGTGGTTAAAAATGAAATAAATGCGGCATCCAATAGAGCAAAGGCTCAGCCTTATCAAGAAGAAAGGTAAACAAACCCCTCCCTCCATCACAGCAGAATGAGTCATCAGTCGTGGTCAGGCGCTCCGACCGATTATGTGAACGGCAAGCTAAGGAATTACAACCCTGAAGACGCGGAAAGTTTTAAGTAGTTCCGCAAAATATTGGGTGTAAATAGACAGTGTATGTGTGTGTGTTTAATGTGTCATGACGGCGTTGGATTTCCGACGGATTATTGGACTCTGTCTGCTACAACAAAATTAAAAAGGTGAGTGTAGCCTAAAGAGAAGATTGTTTAAACGGATATTGTAGATTCTAAAACTGAAATTGAACTGTTAATGTTTGAAAAAAAGTTATCAGAGAGTCGTTCTCTCTGAACGTTCGGTAATCCTAGTGGGCTAGAAAATTTTCTCTCGCAAACCAAAACTACTGAAAATGTGAATGAGAGAGTTGTACTCCTTTGAATGAGAATGTATTCAATGTTTGGGGTCAATATTTAAATCGCCGCCAATTATAATTGAACGGGAAAATCCATGAGTGTGTCTCCGATAAAATTCGAGACTTGAGAAAACAAGGGGGAAATTGTCATTACATGGCAGTCTGTAAACTGATAAGCAGATGGAAAAAGAGCAGTTGATAACTAACCTGAGGTCACAGATTTCAAAAGTGTTTTAAATAGAAAATTTTTGTAAGGATGTACTGTTATCGAAAATTTTAAAGTTAACATTGTTTCTAGTAAAAAGTGACAACGCTTCCACCGCAGGAATTAGTCCGACAAAAAGAGGATTGAAGATGGAAATTGAAAAGGCAAAGTTGTCTATGGAAGAGGAAATTAAACAATGTTCAGAAACCATGAAAATATCGGCATTGATTTCATTCAGATAAATCTCAAGTTGTTCTATCTTTTTGTCTATAGCCCTCTGAACGCTCAGATGAGTCAATGTCAAAAAAGATGAAGAGGTATTTAACTGAGGGTCGGAGTTGACGCATTCATGAGATTCCAGTTCGGGATCAGGCAGTACAAGTTCTTTGACACAGTGATTTAGCTTACTTTTCTAAAAAAATATTCTGACTTAAATTTCTACTGGTACCATAATCAGAGAGACTGAACAATTAGCTTACATAACAATGATTTACCTTCATAACTGGCTGGGTAGCTGAGTGGTTAAAGAGCTCGCCTTTGAATCTGAAGGTTGCCGGTTCGATCCTGAGAAAAGTTAGTGCTTTTTGATGGTTCGATGCTGGACCCAGCTGCCTTTGGTCATAAGGCTATTAATTAATGAGCCAGACAAATGAAACAGCTGATATTTGTCAGTAACAATGCTGCACCTCATCTGATCCATTACAATCATCACACTCACCCCTTCAGTCATACTCACCTTAAAATACGCACAACAGAGTGTGTCGGACAAAAAGTTAAGTCCATTCTTATTGTAATGCAAAGTTAATGGGGATAGGCCTATACAAAAAATCATGTTTCTTACCAAAGGATACGGTACCAAAATTGTTAGTTTTGCTCAGCAATGGATTTATTTAAATTTTCCAAATCCTTTAGAATTTAACTTAGGCCTACTGTACATGGGTTTTTTGTGTCTATTTACGCCGGTGGCACTTTTGATGTTTTTACGGGGAACAGTCCAAACCCCAGTCTTGTCACTATCTAACATTGACCAGTTGTTAGAAAGCATCATTAATTAATAGCTAAATGACAAATGGCAACTGGATCCGGAATGGAACCTTTAAAAAGCTATTGACTTCCTCAGGATTAAACCGGAAACATTTGAATTCAAAGACGAGCACTATAAACACTCAGCTACCCAGCCAGAGTTATTAACACAGCTAAAACCATTATTAACACGTTGACTGCGGCATGTATCCAATAGGATATAAAGGCGTAACTTCGAGGGTGCGGATGTATCCGATCGGTTACATTTGACAATGTCAAGATAATGCGACTGTTTCTCCTATAGCATTTGAGAAGGAACCACACATTGTGCATTAGCGTGTAGGTAAGGGTATTGAGCTTTTAGATTACTTGTGATTAATATGTATTCTACAGGTTTTTAATTTCGCGCTATCGTTGGAGGAATGTAAAAATGGTTCAGCGTTGGGGTTGAGTTTTGACATTATGTACCGCAGCGAACGAGTTAATAATAAGCTAAAACCACAGTTTAACATTATTTCTGTTCCGTCTATTCACTTAACCATCACAGTCCCGGTCCCAAAGAGCGACAGTTAATAGAAGTTCTACCGTGCTTAACGATAATAACATAATTTAAAATTTAGGAACATTAAAATCATGCTTGGCTAAAGAGTAGGCCTATCCAGAGTCTCCTAGACTAAGATAAGATTAAAATAATGACTAGTTTAAAAATATAAATTTTCGACAGAAGGAATATGATATAATTTGGAGGTGTAGAAAAGCTTTGGCTAATAACAAATACAAATTCAGAATGCAAACTTACACTATAGGGATACACCTAGGCCTAGGCCTAGCTTTCTTTTGAAAAGTCTATTTAACTTACATGAAATATGGCGAAGAATATTAAAAATGCATCAACGATGAGAGCAATAATATATGAAAACGCTGGAAAATTAAATGCCATTGCTCTTGAGTATATAAATGTACTTTGATTAAATATTTATTGAAATGAATTTTACTTTTAATTGAAAACAGTACATAACATAACCCCAAGCAAATAAACACAAACAGTCAGTGAGTCAATCCAACTCAAGGAACAGGCGTCTATTTCGGCGTTTTTCACTTTGTGGGAGTGCAAATTCTGTTCTGACGAGGAGTAACGCCGACAGTGTTACCAACACCGCAAATACCACGCACGGTCATCACGGACAATGCTGAAGACCGTATTTACGAATAGAGAGACGTAGACAAAAGAAATGATACCGAAGGTTGTTATTATTGATAATGACTATTTAAAAGACTTAATTAGATAAATAATACACCAATATAACTACGATATATTAATGTGATAAACGTGTAAAAATGTAAGCTTGTTAGATGTCTGATTTGTACAAATTAGTCTACTTCCTTGAAATATTTTAGGGCAGCAAATTATTGTAACTTATTATGTAATTTACCTACGTGAACAAATAGTAAGCTGTAATTGGTATTGCGTTTTTAATATGATGTTAAATCTTAAAAATATAAGCCTTTTCAAAAATGTATATTATATTTATTAAAATTATTAATTTTAATTAAAACAGTCAGTTGATTTTTTTTACACGTTTTAATATGAAAATTTAAAACTTAGTAGCCTATTTACCAGTTGGCTTATCCGTAATGTACTTCGGCGATAACCCGTTTAGCCAAAACCTGTAGAAAAATCCACAGACTGTTTTAATTAAAATTAATTAATAATTTAATTTTTTCCTTTATAATATACATTTTTGAAATCAAATAGGCTTATATTTTAAATATTTAACATCATATTAAAAACGTAATACCAATTACAGCTTACTATTACATTGATTTACGTAGGTAAATTACATAATAAGTTACAACAATTTGCTGTACCGTAGTTGTATTGGTGTATTATTTATCTAATTAAGTCTTTTAAATTGTCATTATTAATAATAACAACCTTCGTATCATTTCTTTTGTCTCCGTCTTTCTTATTCGTAAATACGGTCTTCAGCATTGTCCGTGATGACCGTGCGTGGTATTTGCGGTGTTGGTAACACTGTCGGCGTTACCCCCACTCCTCGTCAGAATTTGCCCTCCCACAAAGTGAAAAACGCCGAAATAGACGCCTGTACTCAAGGAGGTTAGAGATGGCGTTGGCGTTATCCACACAAGATGACTGTAGCATTGACTATATTGATACTACGTCATACCATTTATTTACCATTTACCATGTCCTCTTCTCCGCAGTCTTCAAGACCGGGGTGTCGTCAATAGTAGATTTCTTCTTAACTGCCCTCCTTAGGGGTGGGGAGTAGTGTTTTGTGAGCTTTTAGGCCTATCTATGGTATTGATGTTCATCAAAAAAATCATTTATGTTGTAATAGGGCCTATTGAGGAGATATTGTTTTAATTTTTTAAAGAAGAGTTTAAGATTATTTACAGATTTGAGGTTTTCGGGGAGAGCATTGAAAAGTTTTGCCCCCATATAAGATGGGGTTCTGCTTGTTTTTTTTGGAGCCTATGCTGTGGTAGGTTTAAGTTATTTTTACTTTCTCCCCCTATACCATAGTATATGGAGAAAGTATTGTTTTCGTAAAACACTTCGCATTAGTTTGATGATGTATATATCCATTTTTGAGCCCCCTTTCCCCCTATAAATGTATACATTGAGAAAGTATTGATTTCGTCAAAATTTTAAAATTTGAGTTGTTGGTAAATTTATCCGTTTTGGTGAACTCTGAGTCCAAAAAAGTGGTTTTCGAGTGATGTCTGTGTGTGTGTGTGTGTGTGTGTGTGTGTGTGTGTGTGTGTGTGTGTGTGTGTGTGTGTGTGTGTGTGTGTGTGTGTGTGTGTGTGTGTGTGTGTGTGTGTGTGTGTGTGTCAGGATGTAAACAGAGCTAGAGGATGCCCTAATGGTCCGATTTTAGTGAAATTTGGTATATAGGTCCAAACGCACAATAATTCCAGGCTTTTTTCATATTTTTGAATTTTTTTATTTTTAAAGGTATTTTACCTCCAAAACCCTCAAAAATCGTGTAAAATCCAAATTTCTCAAAAACGGCTCTAACAATTTTGATTAAAATTTTGTGGTTTATTAAGCTTAAAATGGTAAATAAAATGACACCACCCGCATCTCCGAGAAAATGCTCGTTCAAAAGTTATGGCGTAATAAGTGTTTCAAAAATCAATTTTTTAGATTTTCAAAATAGCTGTTATTTTTAAATAAATTTTACTTATCACCATTAAATCAAGCTAAAAAAACTAAATAATCCAGTATTTTAAATTTTTACTCTATGTCAAGTGGTTGCGGAGAAAATTCAATTTTTCGTTTAGCGGTAAACGCAGTACGTTGTTAAAAGTCACAGACGCGCGTAGGGTCAAACTCACGCTGCTCAGCTGGTAGCTATCCGACTGAGTCATCAAGACATTTATGTTTAAAGCTTTTAACATCTTTTTTTATATTGTTGGGAGAAAGTATGTGTCAGTTAACTGATACCGTTTATTATTTCTAATGTTATATTTGTGGCATTCAGTCCTATAGATTGGTGGATTAGTTTTAGTGAGTTTTATGGTTTCGAGGATATAGGTGGATGTTAAGGTTAGGATTTGGTTTGAAATGAAGTATGGTTTACATTGTTCTTGTGGTGGTAGTTGTTCGAGAATTCTGACAGCTTTTTTTGTAGAATAAGAATTTTCTGAAGATTGGTTTCACTGGCAGCACCCCAGGCTATGATTCCAAACCGCATATGAGATGCGAATAAAGCATGATAGGCTATCTTGGTTGTGTCCTTATTGGTGATTGTTCTAAGTCTCCTAAGTGCGTAGAGAGATGATGTTAGTTTTCCGTGTAAGAATTCCAGATGACTTAGCCATGAAAGGTTGCAGTCGACAAGTATACCAAGAAATTTTGTGGGTTGTTTCTGTTAAAGTACTTGATGTTGAAGTTGCAGGTGTTCGGTTGTTGCTTTATGAAATTTATATGTACTGTTTTATCTTTATTTATTTGC
Source organism: Neoaliturus tenellus (assembly GCA_030545055.2). Taxonomy (NCBI): domain Eukaryota; kingdom Metazoa; phylum Arthropoda; class Insecta; order Hemiptera; family Cicadellidae; genus Neoaliturus; species Neoaliturus tenellus. The sequence continues at coordinate 87,666,477 of CM061537.1, forward strand.
AAGTTTAAGGATTCACAGAATTTTGATGCTTCGTTTATGGTTTCGGAGACTGTGGTGTTGAAGTTTGAAGATTTCTCAATTGGGATAGAATAGTAGTGTCGTCAGCGAACATGAGACACTTCTTATTCGCTGTCAGTTGACTCGGAAATGAGTTAATATAGATGAGAAAGCAGAGAGGTCCTAGGACCGATCCCTGGGGAATTCATTGGGTGGTTTGTAGCAGAGATGATCTGAATTTGGTTTTTGTGTTAAGTCGACTATACTCCAATTCTGTGATTTGCTGTCGGTTTAGGAAGTAATTTTTAATCTAATTCAGGGCATTATTTTGAATGTTTAGTTCATGAAGTTTTCTAATCAGAATTTCTCTAAGGAATCGAATGCCTTTTGGATGTCGAGGAAGGTACCCCGCTGCTTGTTTTCTTGCCTCCCACTGTTCGGTGATTACGTCACAGAGTTGGTTTGAAGCTGATGAATTTATGGACTTTCCTTGCTGGAAGCCGTGCTGATCTTGAGAGATTATGTGGTTATTATTGAGGTGGTTTATAAGTTGGTTATGTATGACTTTTTCTAAGTATTTTCAGAGAGTTGGTAAAACTGAAATTGGTCGGTAGTTTTCAATGGAGTTGGAGTTGCCTTTCTTGAATTTTGGGTAGACTAAAGCTATTTTCATTTGGTCGGGTACAGTGGACTGTGCTATGGATGTATTCCCAGATAGCACAAAAACGTAAAAATCACGTGAAATTCACGTTTTCTTTTTACATTTTTCACGTTATTATTACGTAAAAAAGATGTAAATTTCATGTAAAATTCACGTTTTTTTCACGTGAAAATGTCGTGAAGAGGTCACTAAATTTCACGTGAAAAAAACGTGAAAAAAAGACGTGAAAATGACGTTTTTGTTTCACTTAATTTTTACCTTTTTAACTTATGTTTTACTGAACATTTTACAATTTTTTCAGCAAAATTTGTAAATGAATGCTTTTTTTCTAACCATTACATTTAAAAAAAAGTAAATAAAGTCGATCAAAAATTTTCCACCTTCACTCGGATTTGAACCCACAACCTTTCTGTCAGTGTCCTAGCGCCTTAACCCTCTCAGCCACTTCTGCTGTACCTCATGAGGATTTAAATTACTATTTATACATTTAATACTCAACCTTTCTTGTACTTGAGCAAGTCAAAATTAAAACTCTGGTCCAATTTGAAATAACTCTGTGTTTGTAAATAATACTCGTAATTATTTTTAATCTTTAACAACTATATTTACTATTGCGTATTAAATATTTAAAGTGTTATTAAAATTTGTATAACTAACGCATGAAATTACATCCTTTTGGAATAATGTAAAGGCTAACAAATATAGTTATAAATTGTTTGATACCACAAATTGAAATTCAAATTGTTATTTCGAAAGCTATAATTTGACAATATCTCTACATAAGTAAATCTGATACTTTGACAGTCAAATAAAATTATCAATAACTAAAAGTAAAATAAAATATGAAAATTTTTTTAATTATTTTTTTTTTAAATATACATTTTTTACATAACTTTTAAATGCAAAAATACCTACTCTCTCGTTTACCCGTTTTTTAGATTTAAATTTTGCCACATAATTTGTACATGAGAAATATTCTATTATTCGCCTTTTTCTCATTTGACATTTTTCACATAATTTTCACGTTAAAATGATATTTATTTTTCATCAGTTTTTGACATTTACATTTTTTAACGTAATTTTGACGTGAAAAAAATATTCTTCTTTTCACCTTTTTTTCACGTTCACATAATTTTGACGTGAAAAAAATATTCTTCGTTTCACCTTTTTTTCACATTCACATTTTTCACGTAATTTTGACGTAAAAAAATATTCTTCTTTTCACCTTTTTTCACGTTCACATTTTTCACGTAATTTTGACGTGAAAAAAATATTCTTCGTTTCACCTTTTTTCACATTCACATTTTTCACGTAATTTTGACGTGAAAAAAATATTCTTCTTTTCACCTTTTTTTCACTTTCACATTTTTCACGTAATTTTGATGTGAAAAATATATTCTCATTTTCACCTTTTTTCACATTTACATTTTTCACGTAATTTTCACGTGAAAAAAATATTCTTCTATTCACTTTTACATAATTTTTACATTTTTCACGTGAAAAAAACGTGATTTTCACATTTTGTGCTGACTGGGTTGATTATATCTAAAATGGGAGTTACTAATTCTTCTTGACAAAATTTTATGATTTTATTGGAAATACCATCAATTCCAGCTGAATTTTTTGGGGGTATTGTTTTGAAAATTTCAAGGAGATCTCTTTTACTGATAGGGTGGAAGTTGTTCAATGTTGCAGACGGATCGGTTGGTAGTTGAGTCTGGGGGTATTGATTTCTGGATTTGGTTTGAAGGTGAAAGGCCTAATGTGACAAAATAGTTGTTAAATTCATTAGTGATGATCTTCGGGTCAGTGGTTTACACTGACCCGAAGTCTATCTATTTTTTCAAGAGCAAAATAGATAGACTGCATATTGAAATTGACTCTATAAACCCCGACATCCTCATAATTACCGAACATGGCCTAACAAATGAAAAACTAAAGCAGCTACAAATAGAAGGCTATACACTACATGGTAGCTTCTCCAGAGCCATCCACAAGTGGGGTGGAGTGGCAATCTACGCAAAAAATACCATCCACAACTACATCCTGACAATAGAAACCCAAACATTCTGTCAGGAACTCATCTCAGAAATAGCAGCCATAGAAATAAAAAAGAAAAATATTGTACTTATTGGTGCATATAGATCACCGAACCAAAACCTCCAAAATTTTCTGACAAACCTAGACCAACTCTTATCAAATTACTCAAATAAAAAAAAGAATATCATCCTAATGGGCGACACGAAAATAAATACACCACAAAAAGAAGATCAAAACTTCAGGGACTTTCAAAACTTCTTCATGGAACATGACCTCACTATTGTGGACATTCCCTACACCAGAATCACCACAAACTCTTCAACCAGCATAGACACATGCATCACTAACCTCAACACAAAGTCTCTAAAAGTGAAAACACACAAAAACTTAATATCCGATCACCTTGGTGTTAGTTGTACACTCCCAAACCATAAACCGCGCGGACGAAGCAAAACCCATCAAAAAGATGACTCGACATACATCTATAGCAAACTTAAATGAACTAAAGAACAACCTCAGTCTGAGAACCTGGGAAGATGTATACAATTCAACAACAATAGATGAAAAATATAGGAACTTCCTGGACATAGTTATAAAGGAGATGGATTCAGCTATCCCCAAGAAATTCACTTCAATAAATAAAAACAAAAACAAAAAATTCTGGGACGATAAAACATCAAAACTGAAAAATGCAGTCTCACTAGCGCATGACAAGTTCATTACCACAAACTCGGCTATAGACAAAAAGAACTACTCCCTTCTCAAAAATACCTACGATAAACACATCAAAGACCTCAAATCAAACTACAATATAAATAACATCAGACAAGCGAAAAATCAGAACAAGCAAATCTGGAGAACAATAAATGGGGAAAGAAAAAATGTCTCAAACTTAAACAAAAACATCACTCTCCGGATTGGAAATGGCTTGGAAACTGACCCCTTAAAAATATGTGAACACTTTAACAACTTCTTTGTCAATATAGGAACCCCAACACCAAGCTTAATGGAAACAACAACAACAGAAACTATGACAACATCACCGGCAGAAACAATATCATCCTCCACAATCTTCCCAAACAAACTCGAAAACTTCACAAAAATAACAAAAAAAGATCTGGCCCAAATTTTCAAAACTCTTCCAGCAAAAAACTCTTCTGGAATCGACAACATTTCAAACAAAATTATAAAGCACTGCCAAGACGAATTGATCGATCCTCTTCTTCATATCATAAACTCATCCATAGATCAAGCTAAAGTACCCGACTTAATGAAAACCTCAATAGTATACCCCAAATACAAAAAAGGCGAAACCGAGTTAATAGAAAACTACCGTCCAATATCCCTTTTGCCATCTTTCTCGAAGTATTTAGAAAAAGTAATAAATCTACAACTAATCAAACACCTGGAACAAAATCATCTAATATCAACAAACCAACACGGCTTCAGACAGGGAAGGTCTATTAACACTGCATTAGCCCAACTCTGCGACTCTATAACCAAACTATGGGAAGATAAAAAATTAGCCCTCGGAACCTTTCTTGACTTACAGAAGGCTTTCGACTCCTTGGACCGAAAACTCTTAATAAACAGATAGAACACCTAAACATCACCGGCAATGCTAAAAAGTGGCTCCAAAACTATCTTAATAATCGAAGACAGACTGTTGAAATTGAATTTAATATTGAAAACTGGCAAACCAAAATCAGATCCTCACTTCAAGACACAATGTACGGAGTGCCGCAAGGCTCGATCCTCGGCCCCCTGCTATTCATAATATACATTAACGGTTTCCCTACAGAACTATCTCAAGACCATAAATGCATAATGTATGCTGATGACACAACCATAATTACACCACTCAAGAAGATTGAAGATACCCAACAAACAATTGAAGATACACTGCAAAACGCTACTGAAATATGCAACAAACTCAATCTAAACATCAATAGAAGCAAAACAGTAAATATCAAATTTTCCACCACAAACAGACAATTAATAATTGAAAACCAAACAACAGATAACCTTGCAGAACACACAAAATTTCTCGGAATTTCAATAGACAAAAATCTAACATGGCATAAACACCTCGAAATTCTTCACAATAAATTATCATCAGCACTCTTTGCTCTACGCAGAATCAAAAGAATTACAAGCAAAGATATAGCTATTATAGCATATCATGCGCTCTTTGCCACCCACATCAATTTCGGTATTATAGCCTGGGGAGCAGCTTCAGATACCCTAATACAGAAAATACTTATCCTTCAGAAAAAAGCTCTTAGAATTATAGAAGATGCTCATCCACAAGACCACTGCAAACCATTTTTCCAGCAAAACAACATCCTCACAGTCACTTCCACCTACATCCTTGAAACAATAAAGTACATAAAAACTCAAAACATCACCTATAGACATGAATGCCACCAATACACCCTAAGAAATAAACTAAATATTAATATAGAACAACACAGACTGCATAAAACTAGCACAACCCCAAAGTTTTTAGGGACTAAACTATTTAACTTACTACCCCAAGAATTAAAATCAATAAAAAACAACAACCTTTTCCACAAAAAACTAAAAAAATACCTTTTATGTAGGCCCTACTATAATCTTAAAGAATACATAGACGAACACTCTAGACAAAATACTGACATATGACAGAAGAAGAGAGAAGAATTGAGAAATAGGAACAATGACAATTCCCCGATCTTCAAGACCGTGGTGAAGACAGCGTGGTAAATGGTAAATGGTAAATGGTCATTTTGTTGTTGATTTCCAGGATGATGTTGTTAGGGTCCGAAGACTTAATATTTCTTTCCTTATTAATGACATTCCAAATTTCCTTATTTCTATTTGGGGCACTTTCAATTCTAGATGAAATCTGCTTTCTTTTCTGGTTTTTTATTTCAAGGCCATAAGTCTTTTTTAATTGACAGTACAGTCTTTTGTCTTCCATGCTATTTGAGATGATGTATTTGTTGTGGGCTGCCTAAAGAGTTTGATGAAGCTTAGTTAATTTTTCGTCCCAGAAAGAGTAATTGGGCCTATTATATAAGGAATTTTTTGGTGAGGGGCATTATAAAATCCATTTCGAACTGGAGTGCCGAGATAAAATTGTTGTACTTGTCATTCACATCAGATGAGTTGAGGACATCATTCCATAGTTGCCTTTTTAGTCGATTTTTTTAAAAATTTTCAGATTTGGTTTACTTGTGATTCTCAAAGTTCTTTTAATAGGGTTTTGTTTCAAGATATACCAGTTTTTTATGGTGCAGCTAGTTATTAGGTGATCAGATATAGAGTTTGCATGGGTTCTTGCTTGAACAGACACTTAGTTGAGGTTGGTGATACATAAATCGATACTTGAGACAGAAGTAGGTGTGATTCGAGTAAACGGTAGGTCTAGAGTGTGTAGGCTATGTTCTGAGAGAAAATTTTTCAATTTTTTTACTTTACTGTCATCTGAGTTCAGAATGTTAATGTTTAAATCACCAAGCAGCATGTTCCTATGGAACTTACTATATCGGGAGATAAGGTTGTCCAAGATGTTAAGCATTTCTTCAGTCTCGCCAATAGGTGAATGATAGGCTCCAATTATAACTAGGCTCTTATAATTATTTTTAGTCTTGAGCTCAATTGCACTAAGTTCCAAGGTGAGTTCTTTAGAGAGGTCATGTGTAGGTATTACATTTAGGTTAAATATTAAATTTTCTCTAGAGTATAGAGCAATGCCTCCCCATCTATGGGTTTTTCTGGAAAAATTACATACTAAATTGAATCCTGGTATGGATAGAGAAGTTAATTGATTTTCTTTCAGACCATGCTCTGAAATTATAATGATATCTGCATTAATTGTGTGGGTTTCTAAAAGTAGTTTTTCTATTTTTTGTTTAGGCCTCTTTGGATATTAAAGTGGATGATTGTGAGGTTTTGTTTGGGTTTATGAATGTTTGACCTTTGTTTATTTAAGTTGTGTGGTGACTCAGGACCTAATCCCCGTTTTTTGATTGATTTTCATGATTAGGTGAGGGTGATTTGCTGGCTGAAGGTTTTTGCTGGCAGCGGTCCCCGGGACAGTCCGGACTCCGAAGCGCAGTTGCCACAGATGTTTCATCCTCCTTGAAGCTTTCCTCTGGATTTTCCGGATTTTCCTTTGTTGGTACTGTTTGGTTAGTTAAGTCCATAGTTAAATCTTGGGAATCAGGTATTTGTGTCTTGTCCATAGAAAAGTCAAAATCAGGTATTTGTGGATCTTCGGAGATTTGTTGATCTTTGGGGTTGAGGTCCGGTGAGATGGCAGTTGTCAGTTTTAGGTGTGATAGTAGATGTTGGGTTAAGTGCCTTGTTCCCTTGCTGTTAAAGTGAATTCCGTCTTTGTTATAGCAGCTATCATCGAGAACATTATTGAGGTCTATGTAGTGTGCTCCCAGTTGAAGGCACATGAACTTGAGTGCTTCATTTATTTCATCTATAATTTTATCTCTAGCATCCTTACGGTAAGGAATGGAGTTTATGTACCACTCAGAGCCCACAAACGCCTTATGAGCAGCCTCGATTGTGAGCCAGAGGGGCTTCATAATGTGATTTGGTGTAAGAGCGGAGTTTACATCATTTGAGCCAATATTCAAGAAAACTTTCCCTGGGATGACTTCAAGTTGGGATATGTATCGACTTAGGTCTTTGATTCACCCGCCTGGCATTACTTAAGTGAGAATATTAGCTTATAGTAAGATCTCTAATGAGGTTCGCCGATCCGCGGATCAGAGAGTCACCTATGAGTAGGGCTTCTGGGTCTTGTGGTGATTTGTTGGAATTTTTTTATTTTGCTATCAGGCCTAGGGGTATTATATGTGTTGTGAGTGGTCGCTGTTGAGGGGGGTAGGCTATTGTTTGTTGTTTTCATACCGAGTGGTTGAGATTTAGAAGTGCTATTGTTGTTTGGAGGGGGGTACGGAAGTTCTTCACTGTTTGGTTTAATGCTAGACAAGTTAGGTTCACAGTCGTTCAATGATTCGTTGACAAGGGCATTCATGTTATTTGGGCCAATAACATAACCCCAAGCAAATACATACATAACAAAACCCCAAGCAAATAAACACAAACAGTCAGTGAGTCAGTCCAACTCAAGGAGGTTAGAGATGGCGTTATCCACACAATATGACTGTAGCATTTACTATATTGATACTACGTCAATGACTATATAGTAAATAACTGTAGTGCCACTGACTTTACATACAAATAGACGAACCGAGCTTATGACTAATTTGTGCCTGTTCGTGAAATTAGTTCATGTTTGTCACGCTAGAAAGCGCTGGCGCTGGTTTGTTTACATTTGTACTTGATCGCCGCCATATTAGAACCAGAACTAACCTCATTTAGTCATTTAGAATGAATGAGAATGAGAATGTTTATTTCCAGAAAGCAAGTATGTACAGGCACAAGGAAAACGTCATCAATTCAATAAAGAATTGAATAATGAAAGAGGAAGAAAGAAGAAAGAGATAGAAGAAAGAAGAATTAAGGAATAATATGGAAAAATAATTGAAAAGACTTAGTAAAATAAAATTTGGCAATGAAATGTTTAAATTGTGAAACAAAGTAAAGGACTTGCATAAATTTCCCAAACTATGTACATTCCCATACAATGTTAAATATTGTCAGAGGAATAAATGTTATTATTATAAAAAAAGAAAAACTTAATCTAAGACCTGCAACAACCATGCAGAGAAAAAAAATATACATCAACATGTTGAATAGTTTCTAAAATCTAACAACCTGCAACACTCCATGCAGAGAAATCAAACAGCACTCAGATAAAACTAAATAAAAAAAAGTACTTACACAGTACTTACAAGTACTTACAAAAAAGTGCAACACTCCATGCAGAGAAATCAAACAGCACTCAGATAAAACTAAATAAAAAAAGTACTTACAATTGACTTGGATAGTACAAAAAACTCATGGACCTTGTAAAGAGGATTACATATTTTGTTTCCTTGTATCCACTTGAGAGGTCCAACTTAAGAAATTTTTGAAGAGCAAACGAATGACGTGGAAGGAGACGTGGAAGGACTGGAAGAAGACATGGAAGGAAGGAAGAGTTAAAATGAAAAATGTATAGAGCAGTAGACCATTAATAAATTAAACATAAATTAAAAATAACAAATATAGTAATGAAGAACAAAGAAAGAAGAAATAAGTAGGAAGAAAAAGAAATAAGAAAAATTTGAAATAAGTTTAAAATGAAGAAAGAGTTTTGGGAAAATGAGTAGATGAAATTGTAATTAAATAAAAAATTTGTAAAATTGTCAATAAGTGCAAAAACTTGAAATTTGTTTTGTAAATTCCCATACATTGTGAAACTTTGTCAGAGGAATAAATTTATTTTTATTATTATTATTATTATTAGCCAATAGCAGTTTTTCCACCCCTTTTTTTGAATTTTGTGTCTGGCAGGTTCCGAACTGTACAAGGAAGATGGTTAAAAAGTTGAAAACGAAAAACATTATTACTCTGCTTAACATTACTAAGTCTTTAATAGTTGAATATATTATTGTTATTGTACAGTATCCAAGATATAAGTAATAATTTTACTTTTTACTCCCTTGAATTACTATGTAATTTAGTAATGAATTTAGTATGTAAAGTCAATGGTAGTGCCACAGATGAACCAAGGTCTGTAGAGGAAAAAAGCATAACTTCTTTCTAAGGTCAGCTGAATAGCTAATTACTAGGGGGAATATTTAATTTAATTGGTTGATATAGTCTTTAATGTCTTTGTGCTCCGGTCTAATTATAGTGGGTAGAAATGATGACTCTGTATCTCAGGGGATGTTGGTTCGTGGGGAACATTCTCTTGTAAAATTTCCAATTTATTGACTGTAAAATAATGATTCTTGATATTAATTGAGATTTGTAGTTATGTAAAAATTAGGATTTGATTATTCTTTGAAGAGATTAAAATGGATAAAATATGGTCATTCGATCTAGGTTCAGTTGTAGGCTATATCAGTTTGAAAGTTATTTATAATTGAATCTTCTTGTAAAATTGAAAAGTTTGTTGATAGATAAATTTAGTCTCTTGATAAAATTCTATTTGATTTCTTTGAGCTTCTAGGATCACTGGATAAAATTAGTCTATTTGAGATGGATGGAGGTTACCAATATTTGGTTCTTCACCAATAACCACTTCTTCTTTGGCCAACTGATAAAGGGATTATTATTAGTGGTATTGGCTCTTCTTCCTATTTAAAATTTGGGATTAAATTGACCCAAATACTATTTTATGGGGTTATTTTACACTTGGGATTGGGACCCTGTTTAAAATGAAGTTAACACAATGAGGCCATAAATGCAAGAGAGAGAAATTGTAGTTGATGCTCAGCAACAATGTGGTGATCACATGTTTATTCTTCAGGTTTTGATTCTTGCTTTGGACACATGACACTTCACTGAATTTAATTCACTATTTTGAATCACACACTATATAAAATTAGAATGACCATGTTTATTTAAATTATTAAATTTGGTATGTGTTTGAAGTAGCTTTGTTTACATTATAAATATATTATATTAGGCTATGTTTAAATAAATATTTACTGAGATTAGGCTATTATTATTCTTAGGTGAGTGATGAATTGATTAACATGAATATCTAATATTATTATTGAATTAGGCCTAATTAATATCTATGACAGGTAAGTTAAATACAATATATAGGCTACCTGGGATTTTTCTAATAAATATTTACATGTGGATCCGGGTTGGAGTGTTTATTTATTGGTTTATTTACCAACATAATTTGTGAACTGTTGCAATATCCCCGCAGAAATGACATATGAAATGAAATGTAATATGGCATTTCGATAAACAGTGAATAAATTATGTTCGAACACATTCATATAGAGCTATTAATGAACTTTTACTTAACTAACAAATAATGATTAACAGAACAACTTATAACTACGAATACTAACATCTTGATTGGTGTAATGAATTATTATTACATTATTTAATGTCTTTATTATCAGACTTGGTCTATATTATTGTCTGTTTGACTCAGTTTGTATTTCACTAAATTGTTTATCACTTCACTGAGCGTCTATTGTTGGTTTGCACTGTATAAGGTCTCTGCACTGTACACATTTAAACTGTGGGAAACTTAAACTACTTAAAACTATTTGATTCTTGGTGATGAGGTTGTGCTTAATTTTGAGGGTGTGGTTGTTGGGGGAGTATGTATCTCTTCAGGGCGGAAATATGGTATGGGCCAAATGTTTGAGTTTCATCTAAATTGATTTTCAGAGTCTGGGCTTATCAGAAATGTATGGTTATACTTGAGAATTAAGTCACTTAATTCGTTTCGTTGTTGTTCATTTAGTAGTGGATTATTTTCAAGGGACTTGTGAACTGTTTCAGGGGAGAGACTTGTAGTAGTTTTACTTGTACTGGGATCAGGATTATCGTCGTTCGCATACATATCATTATTATTATATTCATAGTAATCATCACTGTTATATTCATTAATATTAGTTGGTTGCCTTAGGCTTTCTTCAAATACAAAGTTACACGTGACACAATCAATATCAACCTCTCCGAACTTCAAAGTTATATTATTATTATTTATATTTATTTTAATTAACTTATCTTTAAAGTTCATTTCAAACTGCCATAATTCTAACGTGTCGTTCCCAATTATTAAACTCCTGACAAGGTTTGGTACGAGCAAAACTTGAAGTTGTGTGTGAATATTCTCAATATTTATTGGTATCATGATTATTCTATTTATGCGCTTGGACTTCTCTCCTGTAGCAGTTTTTATGTGGATTTTTGTAATGGGTAACTCTTCGAAACGACCTAAATTAGATTTATTCTCTTGAAACCATTGTTCTGACATACATGTTATATTTGAGCCTGTGTCGATTAATGCTTTAATTGGTATTTGATTTATTCTTACATTTATTTCTGGGAGGTTTAGGTGTTTAATGTCATTTACAAAATTATTAGGGTTTGATTCTTCGGATAATAAAAATTCTCTATCACAACAAACTATATCGGTTTCTAAAGGATACGGTATAGTGTAATTATTATCATTATTTGGCCTACGGTTTCCGACTTTGTTATTTAGCACTGAAGAGACAATGCTGGGAGGTTTGTTTAAAGGTGTATCTTGCAGGCCAGTATTGTTCCCAGTGCATTCTAGATTAAAGATTCAGATTGGGGGCGGTGACGCAGGTAATCGGTAGTTTTGTTGTGTTCCCTCGGCGATGGTGGTACATATTTGTTTTTGTTCATTTGTGGGGTACCTGTGTCCTTGAGGTGGGTTTCTGTCATAGCGTGTTTGAGTCTGCCAGTGCGGTGGATTTCGTCTGGGGTATTGTGGGTTCTGATAGTTAGCGGATTGGTTGTTCTGATTGTATCTCGGCTGGTAATTGTTATTAGTCCGGGGCATTTAGCCAAAATATGGCCTTGACCTAGACAAAATTGGCCGAGTAATGAGATCTAGTGGAATGAGTTTGGTATGTGTCCCTGATCATTTGGTAAAAATTCCCAACTTTTCCAACGACAGGAACATCCGCCATTTTGGAAAATGGCGGAAAAAGTTGATTACAGTGTAAGTGTTTACTAAAATGGGATTTTCATAAAGACCACACCACTTAGATTCACCCAAAAACGTTTATATTGTTCACAATTAAATACCGTACAAGAAAATGCCATATTTATTGGTATAAATCATGTTTTAAGGTTCAATATGTGCACTGAAATTTAATATTTCGTCAAACTTTTTGGAAGTTATTTTGGTTTTTTGTAATTTACGGCGTTAATATCACAGATACGATAATTTTAGCCCTAATAAGAATTGTAGCACTTAAAATTCTGCATCGATTGCATGTATAATATTCTTTGTTGAAATAATAATAACGCTGATACGGTGCCTTAAAGTCTAAAATATTCACGGCTTTCAAAGGGGTAAAAATGGGTTTTTTGCATGTATGGACCTCCATTTTCAAAATTCAACATTTTTAACTGAAACAATTTGAAAGAGCTAAAAAAAAAAACAATTTAGTATTTTGAAATTTGAACTTGGCTTGAACGGGTTACGAAGAAAAGCCAAAAATAGGTTTCCCATGTTAATCTTATGGGAAATCAACTAAACCCTGTATCTCGCTTATTTATCGGCATAAATTGATAAAATTTGTTATGTACATTCACTAGGTAGGGTTTAACTGATATTTGCTTACAACACTCATATGGTGGCAAACCTACATACTCACCCCCATGGGGTTTATGGGGAAAATTAAAAAGTGCCGAATATTGATACAATTTGATATTTACCTTAACTAACCATTACACTTCCTAACAACTAACATTTTATAACAACATTCCATGGCAGCAAATCTACATACTCATTCATAGTGTTTATGGGGAAAATAAAAAATCTCAAATTCCTTTGGAAATTCGCTGATTAGCATATACACAGGTTTGCTGCTACAGGGACATTTGACAATAAGACAAGACAACTATATACAATTAATTTAATGAAAATAAATATTATTTTTACAGATTGCATGATATTTAGTGAAAAGAATATTTTGATGTAAATAAGTAATTTAATTAATTAATACTTTGTGTAATGTGTATCAAGAACTCATTACAAGAAAGTTTAAATCAAGAAAATTGAGTACCAATCAAATTATAAATAGATAGTCAGACATTTCAGATTATAAAACTAATATTTATGTTAGTTTTTTTTTTAAATATAGATCAATATATTTTATATCTTCATAGATCACCTGAACCTTCCAGTAAAAATGGAACAACTAAGCTTAAAAGGGAGACAAAGACATGGTTATTCTTAAAAAATTTGCCATTATTAAAAAAAATGTTGAAAAAAACTTAGTAAAATTAGTTTAACAAAATTAAATAGCGTTTTTTACAGATTGCATACTATTCGGTGGAAAGAGTATTTGATATTTTGATCATTGAGTCATTAGATGCAGGTGTATATAATATCATATACAGTAAGTAATGGGGCCTAATGAAATTATAACGTAATAATAGTTGGAAATTACAGGTAGATAAAATTAAAAGAAATCGTTACAGGTAGTTTAACGAAATGGACCAATGGTTTTAAGCTTTAAGTGGTATGAGCTTTACGAAAATATCATTTTAGTAAACACTTACACTATAGGTAATTAATTTTCCGCCATTTTCTAAGATGGCGGACCAAACCAAAATTAGGAAACTACCAAATGATTATTAAAAGTTAAGCACACTATATGTATTGTATCTATTATAAAACTACCCATCTTTTTTGTTAGTCGTCTGATAATTTTAGGGCCTACAGAGATGATGTCCTTGCTAGCGAAGGGCCTCAAGAATCTAAATTTAAAAAATATTGGTACCTGTGTATTAATTTGAAATGTATATACCCATCTATTGTGGACTATACAAGCGGAATAAATGGCAAATCGAATTTTGCGTTGTTTATCTCTTGGTTTAAATATCAAGATTAAATTGGTTTATTTGATTAAATTAATTTTTTTATAGTTTTCTCGTTATATTATCAAATACCCCCTTCGCAGCAAACCTGCGTACTTAGCGAATTTCCTAAGGAATTTGAGATTTTGTATTTTCCCCATAAACACCATAGAAATGCGTATGTAGGTTTGTTCCAATGGGATGTTGTTATCAAATGTTAGTTGTTAGGAAGTGTAATGGTTAGTTAAGGTAAATATCAAATTGTATCAATATTCGGCACTTTTTAATTTTCCCCATAAACCCCATGGGGGTGAGTATGTAGGTTTGCCACCATATGAGTGTTGTAAGCAAATATCAGTTAATACCTACCTAGTGAATGTACATAACAAATTTTATCAATTTATGCCGATAAATAAGCGAGATACAGGGTTTAGTTGATTTCCCATAAGATTAACATGGGAAACCCATTTTTGGCTTTTCTTCGTAACCCGTTCAAGCCAAGTTCAAATTTCAAAATACTAAATTGTTTTTTTTTTAGCTCTTTCAAATTGTTTCAGTTAAAAATGTTGAATTTTGAAAATGGAGGTCCAAAAATGCAAAAAACCCATTTTTACCCCTTTGAAAGCCGTGAATATTTTAGACTTTAAAGCACCGTATCAGCGTTATTATTATTTCAACAAAGAATATTATATATGCAATCGATGCAGAATTTTAAGGGCTACAATTCTTATTAGGGCTAAAATTATCATATCTGTGATATTAACGCCGTAAATTACAAAAAACCAAAATAACTTCCAAAACTTTTGACGAAATATTAAATTTCAGTGCACATATTGAACCTTAAAACATGATTTATACCAATAAATATGGCATTTTCTTGTACGGTATTTAATTGTGAACAATATAAACGTTTTTGGGTGAATCTAAGTGGTGTGGTCTTTATGAAAATCTCATTTTAGTAAACACTTACACTGTAATCAACTTTTTCCGCCATTTTCCAAAATGGCGGATGTTCCTGTCGTTGGAAAAGTTGGGAATTTTTACCAAATGATCAGGGACATATACCAAACTCATTCCACTAGGTCTCGTTACCCGGCCATTTTTGTCTAGGTCATTCGCTAAATGACCCGGACTATATGAGTTGCGTTGTGCTGGTCTCTGGGTTGACGATAATTATTTTGTGGTTGATTGTTGTTTGGTCGGTTGTTTTGATGGTGTGGGGAGGGAGATCTGGGGCGATTATGATGTTGTGTTTGGTGATTTTTGGGTCTGCGGTGGCTGTCCTTGATGTCTTCCCGCTGTAGCAAGGATTCAAAGGCGGAGATTGTGTTTGCGTTCTGCACGATACGGGCGTCTTGTATAAGTTCGCTGAAGTGGTCACTCATGATATTTATTATCTCGTCCTCTGATAGTGGGGGTGTCATGGATTTTAGTGTGAGTACCCTCTCTATGAAGTACTCGGATCGAGTCAGTGTACCTTCTGGTCGGTATCTTTCGTTTTCCATCCTTTGTTTAATTCCACGTTGGATTTCTCGACTCCAGAATTTTGTTAGGAATGCGTTTTCAAAGTCTTGCCATTCTTTAATGTCGTCTTTAATTAATGAAAACCATCGGGATGCATTCCTTTCGAGACTAGCCTCGATTACGTCAATTAAGTGATCTCTAGTATTTGTCTTGTGTGTTTGTCTCTGCATGCTCTTGAGGTAATATTTGTGTAATTTTCGGAGGAATTCTGGGGGTCCGTGCCGTGTTCTCTTCCTGAGAATTTGGGTAAGGGGTTGTCTGGGAATTGTCCATTATTGCAGGTAACATAGACGGTGGGTGTACTAAATTGTTTGTTAGTGACATCGTTTTGTAGTGTTTCAATTTTTTCGCTGTGCTCAGTTATGGTGGTTGTTAGGTCTTGAATAGTTCTTTGATTTTGTGCGATTTTGGCCGAATTTTCCTTGATTAGGGGGTCGAGTGTGTTGTGAATTTGTTTGTTATTTTCTTTGATGATTTTATCTGTGTTTTTCTGCTGGGTGTCGTTATTTGCTCGTATTTGGTCTTGGATTTGGTTCAATTGAGAGGCTAAGGTGGAGTTGTGGTCTTTAATGTGTTCATGCCTTGAATTGATTACATCGTTAACTTCCGTTTTGTGATTGTCTAAACTGGCTTTAAAATCAACTTTGAGGTTGTAAGCATTTTCCGTGATTTCAGAGGTCAGTTTAGTTTCAATTTGTTTTATTTTAGAGGATTGTGTGTGCTGGATTTCCCGTATTTCATTTATTTCGGATTTTAATCCACTCTGTGCATTTGTTAAAGTTTCAATTTTCTCATTCAAGATGTCACAGTGGTTTTTTATTTCCAATTTGAGATCGGACTTTACTGAATGAATGTCAGATTTAATTATGTCCATGTCGGATTTTACCGAGTCAATGTTAGATTTAATGTCCGTTTTCAAGGATAGAAACATGTGTTGTATTTGTGTAATCAAGTCAGCTGCTTGAGGTGAGGCGGGAGGAGGTGTGTCAGCGTTACGCGGCGGCGATTGGCTCCCGTTGTTAGCGGTCTCTGATTGGACGATATTCTGCCGGCTAGGTGACGTCATAGTCGAATGGGTTTCTGGGATCGAGGCGGTGGATGCGCGCGCAGCGTGATCAGCTGGGCCGGGCGGCGACGATGCTGCGGTGACGGAGAGCACTTTTTCACCCGCCGCAGGGCAGAATAATGACGTCATGACTACTAATAGTGTTTATTTTATTCGATGGTTCGATACCGATGCGATTTGAGGTTCGATACCAACGGAATCGATACCGATGCTGACCTAGACCAATATTGCCACATTTATCAACTCAGTCGACTATGCCGGTGTGATTCTTTCCTTCCATAGTAACGGACTTTTATTGTATTTTGATTGATGTTGAATACGTAGATAATAGAATCACGGAATCAGAAGAAAATCCTTTAGCCGTCACAGCGAAGCCCCTTACAAGATGCCTTTTTTTTAAATAGCTTGTAAAATCTAGAGTTTATTGGAATTAGCGTAATATTCTTAGCTGATACAGGGATGTGATAATATGCTAAAATTACTTTATTTTTCTTGTACTTGTCAATTGAAACAGAAGCCAGCCAATGTCATTTAATAATGATGCTGGGTTAGGCCTATTTTGGCTATTTATGAGATAATTAGGGCTGTAGCAACAATTCATCTTAGCCTACTAATTTATTTTATTCTTAATATTGCCATATAAGGTGCAAAATGGAACTTTATAGCAAGAAGTCTAGAAGTCATTAGAAGTCTCGAATCTGAACAAACAATTTACAACATAACTTTGTTTTTATATTTATAACTTATTACTTAACAAAGGGTTTATAATAATCTTTATTGTAACACCACATGAAGAACCTAGCCTAATGTTACGCTGAATTTAAGACTTAAGTTGATTTAGAATCAGGACCAGGAAAAAGTTGCAGGTAAGGCCTAAAATAATTATCCATTTCAAAAATTTATTTTGGATCGAAGATGTGAAGGGTAGAGTGTGAAGCCGTTAAAACGTCAATCAAGTATTTTGGAACCTCATTTCTAAATGGGAAATAGCTTATACTAAAATGAAACTCAAACAATTTATAACGGACATTTTGCATGGGCTTATTAGAATTGATTGCTAAATCAGGAGTTTCAAGAGTTAATTTTACCACGGGAATGAATATAATTCGGTCGGAAATTAACTCAAGATTAATAGGTTTTGTTGGTAAGTTTAAAGATTTGGCGTCCATAACCGAAACAACACGTATGTGTCGGTATACAACCGACTTACACCGATTACAGTGACTATGTGGTAAATTCGAAGTTGGTCAATATCGATAGTAATCGGCTTGACAGTGACGTCATTATTCTGCCCTGCGGCGGGTGAAAAAGTGCTCTCCTGCGGTGACGTTGACGTTAGACGTATCAAGATGGCTGTGCGCGATTGCTTCTGTTGTTGTTATGTTTGTGTGTTGTGACTGATTGTCGATGTCTTGTTCTGGGATGGAATCAGCTGTTAGTGTAGTGAAATTGTCGGTTTCATATTCGTTTACTATTTCCGGCCTATCATCTGTGTTGTTTTCGTTTTCGTTATCCCCGCTAACTTCACGTAATTTTTGGGACGGTTTGGGGTTGGGACGTAGGTTGTATGGGGTTGTCATATTGGAATGCAATTAAAGGCAAGTACAAAATCGAGTGGGATATTAAAATAATATGATGGATAAATAAATGACTTATTTCTAACAGTGTTTTATTTTAGTCTAACTTAGGTTATGTCTAATCTAGGCTATGTGTGTCTATCTAGGTTATATCTGACTTAGGCTAGCCTAGCTTACTACTTCAAACACGATTGGAAATTTTTTTAGAGAATGCCCCAAAAGTTGGTCGCCATTTTGCTACATGCCCCACGTTGGGCGCCATTTTGCTACACACCCATATTCTCTCTTACAAACTATTTCTTATTTATAAATTATGGTATCTGAATAAATAATCTGGGTACAATTAACAAACAATTTTTTATTTAACTCTAGATCACAAACAAATAAATTCTGATTCGAAAATGAAGGGACTAACAAACAATAGCTTACAATTACTAGGGGGAATATTTAATTTAATTGGTGGATATAGTCTTTAATGTCTTTGTGCTCCGGTCTAATTATAGTGGGTAGAAATGATGACTCTGTATCTCAGGTGATGTTGGTTCGTGGGGAACATTCTCTTGTAAAATTTCCAATTTATTGACTGTAAAATAATGATTCTTGATATTAATTGAGATTTGTAGTTATGTAAAAATTAGGATTTGATTATTCTTTGAAGAGATTAAAATGGATAAAATATGGTCATTCGATCTAGGTTCGGTTGTAGGCTATATCAGTTTGAAAGTTATTTATAATTGAATCTTCTTGTAAAATTGAAAAGTTTGTTGATAGATAAATTTAGTCTCTTGATAAAATTCTATTTGATTTCTTTGAGCTTCTAGGATCACTGGATAAAATTAGTCTAGTTGAGATGGATGGAGGTTACCAATATTTGGTTCTTCACCAATAACCACTTCTTCTTTGGCCAACTGATAAAGGGATTATTATTAGTGGTATTGGCTCTTCTTCCTATTTAAAATTTGGGATTAAATTGACCCAAATACTATTTTATGGGGTTATTTTACACTTGGGATTGGGACCCTGTTTAAAATGAAGTTAACACAATGAGGCCATAAATGCAAGAGAGAGAAATTGTAGTTGATGCTCAGCAACAATGTGGTGATCACATGTTTATTCTTCAGGTTTTGATTCTTGCTTTGGACACATGACACTTCACTGAATTTAATTCACTATTTTGAATCACACACTATATAAAATTAGAATGACCATGTTTATTTAAATTATTAAATTTGGTATGTGTTTGAAGTAGCTTTGTTTACATTATAAATATATTATATTAGGCTATGTTTAAATAAATATTTACTGAGATTAGGCTATTATTATTCTTAGGTGAGTGATGAATTGATTAACATGAATATCTAATATTATTATTGAATTAGGCCTAATTAATATCTATGACAGGTAAGTTAAATACAATATATAGGCTACCTGGGATTTTTCTAATAAATATTTACATGTGGATCCGGGTTGGAGTGTTTATTTATTGGTTTATTTACCAACATAATTTGTGAACTGTTGCAGTTAACCTTTTTTTTAGAAAAACTCATTGTAACCTTTTGTTTACATTTTTGGTTAGGATTTTATCCATTAAGATGAATACATCATTTCAAGCCAACGTGACAAACGTGAAGCCTGTCTTCATTCATAGTGAACACAACTATTGTTCCGCTGATGACAAAACTAGTGACAAGCTCAAGAAAATTGCCATGATTGAGACAAATACTCCTGCAAATGCTAGTAATGAAGAATTGGACAGAAACGACAATTCTGGTGGTTCATGGCATCATATCCCAATCAAACGGGGATTAAGTTCTCGTGATGATCAACTACCGAAGAAAACGAGGCAAGTGGAGGTTCCGCTTCAAAACAGTTTTGAAGCTTTGGAAAATCTGGACGACATGAGTGACCAGATCACGGAGTCCAATTCACCTCAACAAAAAGACTCAAAACCCCCACCGTCCAGTCACTATAGATGCTTATCGAAAGCTTGTAAAATTACTCACTGATTTGAAAGTGAACTTTCATACTTATCAAATGAAGCACGAAAGATCTTACAGGGTGGTACTAAAAACATGCATTACTCCACTGATGTCAATGACATCAAGTGTGCTATTGAAAGTTATGGTTTCAAGGTAAGAAACATAACAAATGCAAGAAATTTCAAGACTAAATCGCCCTTATCAATGTTTTTATTGACCTTGAACCACATGCGCACAATAAGGATATTTACAACATCCAGTACCTTTTAAATACAAAAATCACTATCGAACCTCCACACAAGAAAAAAGAGGTAGTTCAATGTAAACGGTGTCAAAGCTATGGACACACAAAGAGCTATTGTTGGCACCCCCACCGCTGTGTGAAGTGTGGAAGTAACAATGAAACTGCCAGCTGCACCAAGTCCAAGGAAGATCCTCCTAAATGTGTCCTTTGTGGTGGTAATCACCCAGCTAATTACAAGGGCTGTACTGTTTATAAGGAGCTGAAAAACAAATCCTTCCCTCCCTTAAGACAGAGGAACATGGCTGTGGCAGCACAAGGATCGGAAGAGCAGAGTAAAACTCCAAGCCCAGGAGGTAGTCTGGCGTCGCGTCCAAGAGCTGAGACTCATCCATTGCCTGGCACGTCCACTTATCACGAACATGATGCTCAGGAACCTATGCAGGATCAAACGCCGACCTATGCACAGATTGCATCGTCCAAAGATAAATATGCAAAGCAAGATGAAAACAGCAGTCTAACTCAGGTAATCAACACATTTTTTGAAAAGTTTGAAAAAATTATGTTACAACAGGCTCAACAAATTGGTACTCTAATTAACCTCTTGTCCACCGTCATTAGCAAGCTAAAATGAATCGTTTCTATAGAATAGGACTATGGAACTCTAACGGCTTG